>WEKY01058411.1:0-18916 GCA_013390045.1 Picathartes gymnocephalus | reverse complement strand
CACGGGATCCCAGTGACCTCCCAACCCCAGTGACAGCTTGCTGGTTACATTTACTTCATTCGCTTAAAGCATTCTTGCACCGTAATTTTTTCAGGAGAAAAAAAAATCTTATATTAAAAAAAGAAAAAATGCAAGAAAACTGACTTTTTGTCAGAACTAAACACACAATAACCTGTACAACATCAGCACGTTGGTTTTCTCCAGTCCCTTCACTTGTCAGAGTATTTCTCAAAAAGAAATTGATTTCTTTTGCTCGTTCTGATGAATGAGGCACATTTTCCCTTGGTACACCTTGATTAACCTCAATGAGACCACTCATGAAATATGTTAGCATTCACTGTTTTGAACTCTAGCAGAAACATGGCTCTACAGTAAAATTCTCAGAGCTGTACACGTTTTCTTAAGAGACTGAATTCTCTGCTCAGATTGAACAGGATCTTACTCCTAGATTAGCTAGTTAGATTAAGGAGTTAAATATGGCATGTTCAGCAGCAGCAGCTTTGTTACACAGATTTTTCTACACAAAAACTCCACTCTAGATGCTCTTTTATTTCGCTAGAGCCATTTATTATTCATTTCACCTAATTCAGTTGCACCAGATCCTAAGGCTTCCATCCAGGTGAAATTCCCATTGAAGCCAAGAGGATTCCAGTGTTAAAAATTTTAAGTACCTCTCTATGCCTGCTTGAATTTTATTGAGTCTGGAGTTTTATTTCTAGGTTATCAGCAAATTTAAATATTCGTGGTTGATTCTCCAGTCCAGAGCTGGCTATTAATAAGAAGAAGTAAGGTGGCAAAGAGCTTATTAAACTCAGTAATGTTCCCTAAATACTGCCTGTAGCTGGAGAGCCTGAGGTAGTTTTTATTCAGTTTTTAGCTGGTCTACTACCTAGTTCTCGTACTTTTCTGCAGAACTACTGTTTTCCACTGATGTAGGCATCTGCCTGGAAAAAAGTTTAAAAAAAGAAGGAGTCAATGTCCTGGCAAAATAAGTTATAAATTAGCATTACTGCACTTCACTTTAAAGCAGACTTGCTGGGGTTTTTTTTAATCACAGTAAAATGAGATGTCATTTGTAGTTAATTCACCATGAAGTTGGTATTTTAAAGCAACTGTCTTTTCTGTACAGCTCACATCACTGAAGGAAAGCTTCATATACGGAAACATCTTAGTTGCAAAATGGAAATTTCACTAACATGTGAATATTTCAATTTGCTCAAACACAAATATTTGCCCAGAATTTTGAACGTTTTGTAGTTCTCAGTTTTCTTTAAATAGATTCAATGGGGATTCTGCCACTTGAAACAAACTTAAATCCAACTGCTTGGGTGCCCAGAATCCAAGAGGAACCTGAAGCAGGTGTGAGAGATGTTCCTGGTGATAAACTGGAGAGATGCTAAATTAGGGAGTGAGCACTCTGTGAAAGGACCAAAGCAACACAGCCTCCAACAGAGAAGCAATTCCAATGCCTCAGTTTGAGCAAGGTTTTTGCACAAAATTTGGCCATATAAGCACTCAGCTGTAGGAAATTCAGCAGGAGCATGGGGCTTTTATATTTAGAGTTCAGAGTTTTCTGCTCCTAATCCAAACACGATGCTCCTCCTGTAGTACTTAATTAGAACTCATGGATGCATGAACATGCAACACTGTGTAGCATCAGCCAAAATGAGCGAAGAAAGCAGGAACGAACAAAGCTCCCTTTCCCGGGGCATTTCCAGGTTCTAAGTACATGGCAAAGAGAGGTCCCAACACTTGTCTGCCTGTTCAGGTAGGATAGCCTGTATTCCTCACAGCATGCTCTTGTCTCACCCAGGAAACACAGGCATCTCTCCCCATCCTTCTTCACTAACCTGGGTGTCTGCAAAGCTGTTGTCCTCACGTTCTCACTCCTCTCTCCAGCTGCAATTGCTGTTGTTCTGTAACATTTTGCCTTTCTTAACTACATTATCCCAGAGGCAATACCGATGTCACTGATGGGCTTGGCCTTTGCCATGGTAGGGTCTGTCTTGGACAGGCAAAAGCTTCTGGCAGCTTCTCCAGAGAAGCCTCCCTGCTCTCTCTCCCCTCCCAAAACTTTGCCACACAAACCCAATACCTATGACCACGAGTGATACAAATAATAAAACACTAGAATGTTAGAACAATTTGTTACTTGTCAAGATATCATCCCAGGTAACGTAAAAGATTAACATAGCTGATATTCTTTTAATTAGAAACAAAGAAAAATACGCAAACCCAAAGACCTGCACATAACAAATAAACTACACAGGAAGATAAAAATATTATACGAAAATCCCAACAAACTACCACCACCACCAAAAAACCAGCACCCCAAACCCAGTGGATGCTTAGTGTTTTTTCCTGGCTTTTAAAATCAAATTATTACAGTATATGAGGCAGAGTAAACACTAATGAGTTGTCTCCTCATGTGAGGGCCAGCTGGATGGTGAACAGTGTTCTTGGTCTGTGAGACTGACACTGAGATAGAACAACTTTTTCTTCCATTGAGAGTTCCTTGTTGATTTGCAGACAGATGTCCCCTTGATCATCAGAGACGCCTTTACTCAGATTTTTCTAATAAATATTCTTTGATCTATTCCCTGGTATCTTTACAAATGACAGCTTTGTTTTCTCAATCACATTAAGATATCACCCCTTGACATTTTGCAATAAGCACCGCTGGGGCAAATGCTGCAAACAGCTTGGCAGCAAATGGAGCAGGACAACCTCAGCCACCTGGAACATCTGCCTGCTCCAGGTCTGTCACATCCTCAGGAGTGACATATCAAGCACAGCCACTGTTCTCTGTAATCAGCTAAGCACCACTTGCTTCACCCCTCTTGTCTCACACTATCCTGGCTTTGCCTCACCTTGAAATCAGAGGCTTTAGAAAGAATCTCATGCAAAGCCTTGTGCCCACAGCTGCACAGCTGGCTTGTTTCCTAAAATAAACCTCACTTCTTATTTTACAAGAAATCATAGATAGAGAAAGGCAGGGAGTTTTGACATTTAGCTTACCGCACTCATGGAAATATCTCTTTCTCTGCTTTGCTTTGGTTTTTATTTGCTCATTTTTTAAACCAGGCTCCTTGACTGAAATGTATTTGATAGATACATACCTAAAGATTAATCCAGCTTAAGAATCAAAGAAATGGCACGCAGAAACACAATTCTCACATTTTTTCTAACTGTGGGGTCCACAGAGTAGAGACAATAGGGAGTTTTACCCAAAGGACTGCAGAAGACAATGTATTCCAGAAGAAGCAATTTAAAAGATGAGAACACAAAGACATTATGCAGCTTCTTAGACAACAACTGCAGATACTGCCAACTATAATGAAACAAATCAGCTGAAGACCTCCTCCTTTCCATGATGTAACATCACATACTGAAGATGTAAGCACAGCAACATTTCATTACACACCTGTGCAATCAGTGAGGTGCTGAAGAATCCATATATAACTACTGCAGCACAGCAAGTCTTGATTTACTCACTCACTTGCAATATAATTAACAGGACTCAAAGCACATTTCTCAGTCATGGTACATACTGAAAAATTACCTCTCACCTCAATATTAGACAATTCTTTTTGCAGGCACAGCCCAAAACAACATGAAAAAATAACCCTAGTAATTATCACATCTTGATGCTCTGCTGCCATATCTTATCCTTGCTTCTGTTTATAATCAGCAGGTAATTCTTTGACATTTCTCTATCATTCTCTGTGATGTGACAGCATATTTTCTGGTAGTCTTTACAAAGACTAAACACACATGTACTGCTACCACAGAAATATCCATCTCCAAGAGCTCCAGCCCACACAAAGCCCTTCTAATCTACCAGAAACATATTCCCCATTTATTGTGTACCACTTCTGACAGCAGCTGTCACAAGACAGGGGAGAAAAGCTGTGGTGTACTTGTGTTGAGTCTGTTTTGGGGGAAATGCCCCCCCCATTGCCAAAAGCCCTCCTGCAGCCCCTGGAAAAATACTTTCCTTTCCATGCCCCTAGCTGGGAATCCACTGCTTCAAACCCTTCTGCTCTTTCCTGCTCATCACCCAAAACTGTAATTTCTACAGACAGACAACCCCAATAACTCCCACCACTGGGCAGATCCCAGAGTGTTCAGATGTATTTCTTAGACCCACGCACAGGACTCCAGCGCATGCAGGCAGGTGTTCAAGGAATAACTGCCATTTCCAGGCATTCAATCATCTGTTTACTCCTACCTTTGATATCATAGATTGTCCTATCTCATCCTCACCACTTCATCAGTAGCAGTAGTGACTAACACCCCACAAATACAGAGTAACCGTCATCCTGTTCAGAAAACCACTATTAAAACTCCACTGACCTGTGGCTCATCCACAGACAGAAAAAGAGCAGCTCAATGAACAATCTAGAGTTTTTCTCTTTTAAAGGCTTTACAAAGACTAAACACAAAAAGATGAGACGGATGGAAAATTGGGGAACTTGAGTTCACGCTGCCAGCAATTCTCACAGAGTACTGTGTTTGTACTCCTCTCTGCACACCAAAATGTCTCTCAGCAGCCTTTAACAGGGATCCCTGCCAAGGACGCACCTGGGTTCCCACAGTGTTACACACAGTTACAGATGCCTATCTCCATCATACAGCAATGTCTCTAAAAACTCCAGCACCACAGGTTTCCAACACAAGTATCACAGCTGTGTTAAATACAACCAAATGGTAATGATCACAGAGGTCACAGATCTCAGCCCTGGCCAGAAAACACAAAATGAACAAAAAATAAGTGATTTGAAGATAGAATCAGATCCTAAATATTACAAAAATTCAGTGAGAAGTATCTCACGTACTTAAAGAAACAGCAATATAAAGAATGGATGAAGAAAGGAATTATTTGACAGTATCTGTGAATATCAATTTGCAGTTCACCTTCAAAAAGGAAAGATAGCCCCACAACTGTTATGACTTCTCATGTCAGCCTAAGTGAATGGCAAGAGGTAATTCTTCTTTGCAGCACGTTGAATTATGTATCTGTACATAAGCCTTAAATGTGTATTTTAATTTCACCTGAGTAAATTACCAGTATAAATCCTACCCTTCTCAAATATCTCTGAATTTTTAATTAACTTAATATCATAATTTCAACCAGGCAGTCAGAAACGATGAGTAACATGATTCATATTCAGAAGTAAACACACCTGCTTTTCAACAACATTTCTAATTAGTGGCTCATTTTACCCTTTACATGGCATTGAAGCCAATTTAGGTCATACTGTTTTTAGCTGGTGACGAGTCCTTTCAGCTCACAAACAGTGTGTAAGCAGTTGCTGTGTTGTCAGTTTGAAGGACATTTTCAAATGCATTGTGGCAAATTGCACAGATACGTTACCAAAACACATCACTTTACTTCTGATACGCCTCACTTCACTATGAGCTTCCACCAGACAAGGTTTTGCCAAGAACATTGAGACTTGCATTTGAAGCGTTGCCCCACCATTTCATTGCCTTAGGTCTGTGTCATAATGACTGAGGGAGTGGTACCATATACTGAATAACACAAAGTGCTTATTTTTAATGTTAAAGATAACAGAAGAACAAACAAACATTGGGTTAGAATACTTAGGTGTCCTTTAAAAACTGCAGCAAACTGCAATGAGACAATGAGGAAAGCCTTTACTGAGCTGCCTCCTGTTCCTGAAAGCACTGTGTCTTTTAGGGGTGATCAGGGAAGCAAGAGGAACCCTGCTTCAAAGGTGGTTCATCACCTCTACTCTGAGCATTTAGTCTGGCCAGGACACGCACCTTCAGAAGGCTGAAGCTGTTCTCACAGATCCGATGTGCACTTAGCCACTGAGCTATGCATATGACCTAAGATGTATCTGCTGGAGTTTTCAAACCCTCCAACACAACTAAAACGTGACAAATTCTCATACACAAAGCCCTGTTCATTCTCAAACCAGCCTGTATGTCAGATCTCTCAAAGTTAGCATCATTATCTTGATTTGTAGCACACTAGTAAACTCTATACATCTTCAAAGAAAAAAATAAACTGCCTTCTGGTTCAAGTTGTATAGATTTTATACACAGAAGCTATGTCCTTCTGACATCTACCTCTAAATTGCTTGATATAATGAGAGTACCATACCTGCCATGCTTCCTTTAGTTGGTGTGCTAACTCATATTGTAGATCAAAACAATACAAAAGACATGAAAAACATAGGAGTCAAAAATGGTTATGTCCTCCATTTATCAATTTTAAACCATCACTTCAATAGTTTAGAGAATCTGTGCTCTAGATGTGAAAGTCCCTTTACAGCTATAAGAAAAAAGAATGTTCTAAGATCCCTGGGTGAAAGAATCACAGGCAGGGGAGCTGAAATCTGGCCAGAAGTCCTGGGTAGGAAGGGCACCTTTGGGCAACACTGGCAGCACCACGCTGCCACACACACAGAACACACCTCTAGTATCCTGCATCCCTCTGAATGCACTGATGGCTCTGAGTAACAGATGTTTTAGGAAGGAATAAGCAAATTATACACGGATAACCCACAGGAAGGATCAGCAGCTGGGGAGCCACGGCAGGTGGGGCTCTGAGGTAGGAATGCCTTGCATTACTTCCCCATGATACTGCCAGTGCTTATTGCTGAATGGCAGGAGACTTTGGAGGTTTTTTTCTATTTAAGACAAACAACCCAAAGGCTACAGGCAAAAAAAGTAAAGTACTCAGATTTATTCTAGATGAGATGAAAATATTCATGTCCTAGTTCATTCTTAAATAATCATAAACAATGCTGACAACTAGAAACCATGGGCTTTTCATATACAGTGATTTGAGTACATCCATAGAATTATTTAGCAGTTTTCAGAAGCTGCTTAAAGCAGATTTATTGACAACTGGGCTTAAGTGACTTTAATAAACACACAAATTACGGCACTCTCTCTCAGTTACAAGTGGTTCCACTAATTTAACTGTAACAGTTATTTCTCTGTTTTCATTTTTTTCTTCCTGAAAAAATTCACCAATTATAATCTCATCCATAGTACAGCACACAACCTGCATTAACAATCCACTTCATATCCAAAAATAAATACATGTGTAAACAGTTAATTAACAAACATGCAGTGCAAAAAAACCTCCCATCACTGAGTTAGTTAAGTGACATATAACCTCAATAAATACAAACCAAAATAACATCCTGAATGAGTCCTACATGGAGTTTGGTGAGATCCCTTTCTCCCCATTTAAGGTAGACAAGGAACCAGCTCTTTGTGAAACAAACTGAAAGGTGGAACTATGAGGCTGTCAGCAGCAGATCTTGAAAATGAAAAATCTGGAAACAGGCAGAATCTAATCATGACTAGTGAGGTATCTTTGAATAGCTGTGATTCTATAAAAACTGTAACTTAGAAACAAATCAGATCTTAATTGAATAACTTGAAGTGAAAAGCAATCTTCTAAACTCTGGTCTAATTTGCACAACAAATTCAGTAAAAGCAGAAGGAAACCTTGAGCCTGCAACACAGGAAACTGGTGAAGCAAATGTTTTTCACTTGCTGTCCCTTCTAATTAACTAAAAGTGCATGCTGGAAGCACAAGCAGATACATCCCTGATAAAATTCAACATGGAAAGTTTCAGACAAGACGAACTTTCAGTGCAGAAAAGGCAGAAATGGAACAATCATATCTGCACCGGAGAGAAAACATCAAGCAGAATGAAGGAATGGAAAGCAACTACTTCTTCCACAGAGCATACTTCTCATTACCAAAGAAGGTGTTTTACAGAAAAGCTTTACCTTTCTCACAGTGACTTCCGGTGAATCCAGAAGGGCAGAGACATTTGTTAGGGGCTACACAAGTTCCACCATATCTGCACCCCTCTTCACAGAATGCTGCAAGAGAAAAAGAAATATGTGGATAATACTTAGTATTTTTAAATATGTATTTGTAGGACAGTAAGAAAAACATCTAAATTCTAAGCAATTAACAGAATTTAGAGTATTAAAATTCAGTCCACCTGCAAACATAAAGAGAAGTAACTCACTAAAATGTCAAGAGGAAAAATCTCAGATTACACCGTAGGCAAACTACGTCACCAAGAAAAGATTAGTAACCATCTGGAAGAACAAGAGAGGAAAAAAATACATCATATGATTTTAATGGGGCTGATCATCTTTCCATTATATCAAATATGCATATGAGAATTATAATGCTCTGCTAATCCACAGAAAACAGGCAGGTTGGATGCTGTAAAATACTGTGTTCCTCACTTCTATCTAATTCTTCACTGAAATGTCTGTAAATACATAATATTTTCCTTTTTAAATTTTCATTGTAGAGGGTATGCTTTGTGGAATTAAGAAATTAAATAGGCTGAGGATCATGACTGAAAATATGAGAAGGGCTCAACCCCAATATAATGCCTCTACTGAGATGTGATTTTTGATGAAGCAATACTGAAGTACTTTAGAAGTGTATGTGACCAACAACTAGGATTTCAAATCTCGTCTTTTCCTGTGAGCACTGTGTGGTGTTCCTCTTGCTCACAGTCAGTTTGGCAGGAAGTCCACTGACTGTGCAAGACGTTTGCTCACTGTTTAAAATTACTCTTTTGGAGAGGTGAGGGGAGGGGCGAGATCAGGACGCTTCTCTACTTTGCACTGGTAACCTGAGTAGACCCTTGCTACTCAGGCTACAAATGCTATGAAAAGGCTTAAAGTGCTAGATAACAGAAGAAATGTTTAAGATTTATTTTCCAATACACTAAAAAGAAAAATAAAATGAGTAGAGTTCTAGGCATTAAAAAGAATCTCTTGCAATTGTTAACCACTTAGAGGCAGAAATGCACATCACCGTATCTCGTGACTGAACTGATAGATACATCTGACTGACTGTAAATATATAACTCCTAGCATGCCATACTGTTTTATGGAGGAGAAGAATGCTAAAGTGCTTTAGAGAAGACCATAGTGGAATATTATAAGCGCCCCTGAAACAAGGCAGTGGTGTGGAGAAAGCAGTCACACTTCTTCCCCATCAAGGCAAACACTCCATATGGGGATCTTCTAAAATACATCTATTTTGAAACCAGCCAATTTCTGAATGAGAAGAAGTGAAATATGGTTTAAGTGTAGTAGTTTTTTTTTTATATAAATATTTGTAAGAAAGTGTAACTGTGCAAAAGCTGAAAGTACTGGTAAGAAATACAACTCAAAGTATAAAAAAACCATGATGAGACTCAAAAAATTCCTTCCAGAGCTCTTAAAAGAAATTTTACTCATCTCTAGTCTCAGCATTCTCAGAGAAGGTGTAAGTTAAATTCTACACCTACATGTTTTCTGGTTTGAATTTGTGCGTAAACAGAGACTTTTGTTAAGCAGTAATACATTTCTGCATAACATCAAAAGAAGTCAAATTTGTGGGAGAGCAGATATAAAGGAAAAATAAAGAAAAATACTGGCAAAAAAAAAAAGTGAACAGTTCATCCTGTAATATGTCCCACATTACACTGGGAAAAAAACACATGGGGCTCTTGAAAGAATCCATAAAGAGAGGGGAAAAAAAGATGATGTTTATTGTTTAGAACAATCATGCATGTCCACTGAAAGTCATTAGTGCTGACAGGGATAGGTAGGTAGGAAGGCTTCAGTTAGAGCTCTCCTGCACTTTCTTTGCCACTATAATGGATGTTACCAACTTAGTACCATGAAATATCTGCTCCTTTCAATAAAACTTGTTAGGAGATCAGCAGAGTGAGGTGGCAATTTCTTCTGTTCTCTTTTAGGATTTTGTCATGGTTTGAAAAAAAATAACTTTTTTCTCCTGGAAGGACTTTTACAATTCCCTCCAGGCACAGCTTCTGGCAGATCTGGGGAGCCAAGTGATTGGCTAACTTTAAGACAGGCACTTTACGTAGCCACTTGAATATTAGAACTGCTTTTGTGAAATCCACATTTTAAGAGCAGGAAGCCAGAACCTCTCTTTTTTTGTTTTCAGTCACAGAGAAGGTCTCGGGGCGCCCAGGCCTGCCTGGGACAGGGGAAGCACCCTATTCCCCCTCCCCCTTCTCCCTCGGGGCAGCGCTGCAGCTCCTCTGGGCTGTTTTTTCCCTCCCCCTCCCTGCCTGAGGGGGAAGGAAATGCAGCTCTGCAGGCCCCTGCCCCCCGCCCACCCCCCTCGTCCCAGGAATGCCGCGGGTCCGGGTGCCTGCTTTCCCCGGCCTCCTCCACTCCCCCCCAGGGTGCTACAAACGGCAGAGAGATCAGCGTACAAGCTATCGGGACTCCAGCTGCCGCTAGCTCCTGGCTGTGGAGCTTCCCCCCCTCCTCCTGTGGAATGCATGGAATTCCAGCTGAACTGAGAAGGGCAATTAACTCTTTTTAAGTGTACAGATTGGACTCAAAAAAAGGTTGGGACAGAGAAGAAAGCTACAGAGGCCTCTAGGTCAGTGAAAAGGAGGACCGAGTCTAAAGAGAGAGGGGAGAGAGAGGAGATGCTTTTAAGCCAAAATTCTCCTGTAGAGCCATGGTGATGAACTATTCCTCGTAACTCATATTGTACAAATTGGGGGGATGCAGCATTTTAACTGTGTTAAAGCAAGCAGATGTTGAAGTAGCTGTGGTCCATGAGAAACTTGAACAGAGGGAGAGAGACAGGGAATTCTGCCACAGAGAGGAGAGAGATGAGAAACCCTGCCCCAGAGATAGAAGAAGAGAACCCTTGCTCCAGGAATGGGAGACCTTGCTTCCAGAAAGAGAGAGAAGACCTTTGCTGTTCTACTAGAACTGCTCATCCTTAAAACTTTCCCCCATGACACCAACCCGAGTCCTCGAAGCAGTTGCAGGAAAGGCTGCGTATCGGGGAAAGGACGGTCACATGTGAACAGACTCTGGGTGGGAGTTCACCGTGATATCGAAACCCCGGAAGGAACTGTGTTTCTTGTGGGAAAGTCTCCATGGTGAGGCGGAAGAGATTCCTCTTCCCAACTGAACTGATAAAAGTTTGTTTCAAAGGTGGTAACTGACCAAAGATCTCTAGGTTATGTTTTTTGTGTTGTTGGTGGGAAAGAACTTGATGGGAAAGGAGTTGCTGGTAAAGAAAGACAAATGAGGTGGGGGGGAAAAGGAACATCTCGGGGTTGATTTTGATTCTTATTATTTCTTTATCCTTTAGTTCAGTTAATAAACTATCCTTCTACCTTTGAAGTTTTGGGCCTGCTTTGTATTTCTCTTTGAATCCTTATCTCATCACAGAAATTAGTGAGTAAATTCAGACCACTACACTAAACTATTGCCTGATATGAAGAGGCAAATGTGAAACCACTACATTCATTGGTGTTTCTGCCTGGTTGCGAACTCAACACGCAACAGATTTCCAGCAGGGAAAGATGATGCGACAGGGCTGGTCATGTAAAAGAGGTTCCCCTTAGAACTCATGTGCTATGTCAGTGCAGCAGCCAGGTCTTGGCATCCACAGGCACAGCCAAGTGTGCCATTCACATCCGGGAGAAAGGCTGGGATGCCTGTCGTGGGCCAAAATTCTTTGTATTCCTTCCCACAACTATCCCTCCTATATACATATTCAAATGTGCTAGCACTTACTTCTCAAGTAATTTGAAATGTTACTATCCTTTATAGCTCCCCTCTTAGCAACTTACAGGAAAAAAAAAAAAACAAACCCAAAATATTTGTTCAGGGAAACCCTAAGGAACTGCTGCCCTACAGGTTGCTGTGAGAAAGGACTTTGTATTGCCCAGGAGTTACCCAGGCCCAGCTTGTTATACAGATGTTGGAGGGTGAAGCTGAGGAAGAAGCTGAGCAATAGCTGCAGGAGGAAAGAATTAAACTCTCCTTTTCAATTTTTTTAGATGCTGAAAGATCCTCTGCGATACAGACTAACTGTGCTCGTCTTTGTCACTCAGGCTTTGGTGGATTTATGGCATGTGGTACATTTTTATGCAAGAGGAGAAAACCCCAAGGAAGAGTGCCAGCATCATCCTGCTGTTTCCCAGATGGTTCTTGAAAAATCCATCTCATTCCTGCATTGTAGGCTTGCAGGAAATAGAAAATCAAACCCATGAATCTCACAACACAGTTAAAAAATCAGACTAAAGGCTACTGTCCTTAACTGCTAAAAAAAGAGCTCACAGTACTATATGCAGTACTGATAGCACTACTCTGAATATTAAAAATGCTCAATACCTCTAATAATAGGTTTCAATTACATTTCAATATACAGTTTCAGTTGCTAGCAATTTTACCAAACTTCACTTATTTGAACTCTTCTCTCTAATAGTCCTGCCTCTAGCTGCACACATTTTCTCAAAATTAATTCATTTCCAATAATGAGATTTTTCCTTTACAGCATTAGCAGAAGAAATTAAATAAAATCCTTACATCCCTCCTGTACCTCTGCCTTATGGACAAGAGGAGCCAACAGGGAGCTGCTCAGCGACTGAGTAGGAAACCAAGTGGAGTGCCCATACTCTCCTGAAGCTACTTGCTTTAGGGCTTATGCTTTGTTATTTGTCATATGGGCTCTGGGATATAGATTTCTACTGTGGTGTGGACCCCTCAAAATCAGAAGTCGATTTGGGGGTGATGGAATTGCCAGTACCACAGAACCGGCAGTTATGAATGTTGACTGCAGACTCCTTCCCACTCAAAGTTAAGACAAGAAAGACAAATCATGGCTGGATCAAATATTGCTAATGTATTCCCATAAGTAGATCCTGTCTCAGAAATTATGTGCAGGCTGGCAACCTTGATAAAAAAGAGAGGGGTTGCTGAATTTACCATAAAGGTTTTATCAGGAAAATTAAGTGAAGATGACATTAGGGTAAAGTCTACATAAGTAAATTTCTATTGTTTAGAGGCTTATTCAGTATTCTGTATGTAAAAGAAACAATCTGTTGATTTCAGGAGGCTTCTGCCAAAGTCAACAGATCTCTCTAATGCCAACAGATTTCTTCCTCCAAAATAAAAGCCTTTATTATATAAAGACCTTTCCCAAATAGACATAATTTCTCTGCAGAGGAGGAATTTTATTTCTGATGCACATCCTCTTTGATGAGGAATCTGTAGAGAACAGAAACAGCCAAAAATATAAGTCTCCTGATACATCATTTTTGAGATGATGGTGGAGGAGCGGGTGAGTCTCACTGCAGAGCTCCACAAGGAGCAGCATGAAAGCACCATGCTCCTGGATATGCACAAGCTGCATTATTCTGGTTTTGGTAAGGCAGCACAGTACACCACCTCATTGGGCTACCACAGGAAAGCAGATAATGCAGCATGGAACATTCAAGTCGAGCAAATACCTCTCACTTTCAAGTGTAATACAGTAAATATCACGAAACATTTATACTTGAACATATAAAATTATTTTAGTAAAAAGAAAAACAACAAACGAACCAAATAATCATGCTACAGATTTAAAGGAATGTTACTTGACTCTGAAGAGATAGAAAGGTCACCTTCCCAAATAAATAATATTTTTTTTTTAAATTTTTTTTTTAAGTAATAAATACCTGTGAAGTGAAAAAATGGACATGCAGGAAAGGCAAGGAAGGGGTCAGGCACAGGCTGCCTGGGTAAACAAAATACGTAGCCTTGGAAGAGAGATGGTCTAGAGTAACTATACAAGGAATCTGATAATTAATTGATGGAAGGACCACAATTTAATTAGCTGATTGGATTTAGTCAGACAAGTACACCCAGGGGTGCAGTTGATAGCAATCCAACTATGTAAGCCAAATACCAGAATCATCAGATGATACCAGTTGCTCAGGTGGGTTTAGAGGACGAGAAAGCACACAACTAAAATAAGGCAGCAGTAGAGGCTCTGCTCTTTTTCTCTGTACTCAAGTGTGACACCATCATCTACAAAAGTACAAAACTCTTTTTGGTTCAGTGAACTACATCCATTGGACACAGGGTGCAACTTATTTCACACACAGGCTGTCAAATGCCACTGGAGTCCTTTTACAGCTGGCTGGAGTCAGAGAAGGACAAGTCTGGCAGGAATGAACTTTGGGCAAAAGAACTGTCCTGGAAAATTTTCTTACAACATGTTGGAGCAAGAAGGGGAGTGTGGGTCAGTGTGGCAGTCAGGATGCAAACACATCTGAGAGTGGAAGACAAACCCTTAGCTGGGCAGCTCTCACTTTTGTGAGGGGCTTCCAACCCAATTTATGCTTCGGATTTTATGTGTGGTATATAGGAGGGTTTTTCAGTTCGGGAAGAGCCTATAAATCTCAGGTCCTCTATCAGCTGATTGTAAAGTTATTATTCCTGCATTATTTATCTAGAAATTTCACATACAAAAGATACTTTGAAAACGTGATCAGCATAATTGCCACCTAGTGTAGTCAAAATTCCAAATCCTGGCAGTACAAAATGTGTAAGTGTATGAGAGCTAAGTCTGAATAAAGATCAATGAACTCAGAATTTAAGTTAGGAGATGAGGGTTTTTCAAAGTGCTCAGAAAAGCATGAAGGAATTCCTTCGCATTTGGCAGGCAACACACAGTGAAAGACAGAAAAAAGGGCAAAAGAGAAAAGTCCCTAGCAGCATCATGAAGAATAATACATCAGGAAGAAATTATATCAAACAGAATAGGCATACACACATACTGTGTGTTAGTTTGTGTCTATGTACACATTTGCATGCCACGTAATATTTATCGAAGTGATGAGCTGGTATTTTAGAGTTTGTCACTAGGCTATTTCAGCTGATGTAGCAGCGAATCTTCACGTTCCCAGTGCTCTGTCACACAGCACTTGCAAAATTAAGATTTAGGTGAATTTGGAAGGCTGAGCATATCTCTCAGAAGGCTCTGAACTCTGAGCCTTTTCTTTACTGTTACATGATGCTCAATTCTCTTGTTGCTTGGTGTTTTGCTTGACTGATACGTAATCAAGCTCTGGCCATTTGTAGACAAGCAGCAGGCCATTCATCTGGATGCTTTCAGTGTGGGCTCAAGTGCTTTTTGGCTGGAAATGCTGAATTATTGTGAAAAATGAAACCTAAACTCCTTAAAATTAGTACAATGAATCACAGTGATAAATACTAATAATTTCCTTTGTACTACCCCAATAATGGAGCTTACTTTTGAATGTGTAAGTTACCCTCCCTGATTAATATGTTTTCACCTAAAGTATTTTCTAATGGACAAACAAGCTATATTTAATTAAATTAATTCAGAAAGCATGTTGAATAGACAGAATCTGTCCCTTCTGCTCTCTTGCTAAAATGACATATATGAAACCCTTATTAATGTCAACATTATTTTATGGCTCTGAAGACAGATATGTGACAATTTTGAAAAATATATTTGAAAGAGATCAATAGAAGCAGTAAGGGGCAAAAGCAATATAATAACAATTGTCCTATGATGTATTATGCTTTTGAAAGTATCTCTCACATCCCCAGATAACTCTGTGCTAAATGAATATTCTTGTTGCCATTTTACTGCTCTGCTTCCTCAAGGGTAGGCTCCTCAATATTTTTAGTGCACCATTTTAAGCCAACTGCAGCTGTCTCTCTAGTAACCTAATAATAACCATGACAAAATAGGGCAGAATACTTCTTCCACAAACCAACCCAACATCATCTTTCAAAATTCAAGTCGACAGTTTAAACTGCAAAACCAAACTGAAATTTACTTTGAGAAATGACATGGCACATGGTACTACTGCAGTTTTTCTTTGCATCACATGAATGTGCTTATTATACTCCCTATTTGTTTTAACAAATGGGTACAGAATAATCTATATATACAAACATAAAGCAGCTTCTTTAAAAATCAGTAATGGTTAATCAATCCTAAGTTAAGGATAAAGAAGCATGTTCCAGAAGCACAACAGAAGCATTTTCTCTTGCCTGATCTATTATCACAACTTTGGAAAGACCTTACTTCAAATCTCATGAAGCCATTGAAAAAAAAAAAAACCTGAATTCATTAATCCGAGGTCTGCTTGGCTGTAGTATAGTATATGGAATATTCAGACAGCATAAAAATAATTTTCCAGCAACATACATATTACGGATCTCTCATCCCAGTGTTCCAATCCATACAAGCACACTCTGTAGACACATTCAGCAGAAGAATAGCTGAATTAGCCATAATGTAACAGGTATACACTTTTAATTCACTCTTCTTGCCTTGCCCTGTAGCACTGTCAGGCATGCTCACCAATAAAACACAAGTCTGGTTACCAATGAGAAACATTCTGTCTCAGTGTGAGAGATTTACTCTATATTGCTACATAAAAATCTATGCAAGCACCCTCAAATAACTGTGTGTTATGAAAAACACCAGAATGTTCAATAAGCTGTAACAAAAATGCCTACAATGTTAATAAAACATTATATTGAGGTAATTCTCTATATGAGAAACATTATCTTTTGAAATTGTAGAGGAACTTTAAGAAAGCATTTTCAGTCATGGCTGGAAGTGAGGATGTTGACTGTGTGCAATTATAGCCTCTAAAGTCTCAAATTCAGCAATATTTTTTTAAGGTTGCTCGTACCTTATTGCAAACATAATTGAATCTGAAAAAAACCCCCTTGTTTTGATAGCTGCACAAAATATGCAATAGCAAACCAAGGAATTATTGATAGCATTTAAGTATCTGAAGGTGACATTACTGGGAGGAATTAGATGAAAATAGGAAATAAAAGGGCAATGGGACTTTCAGGTCTGTATCAGGCATGTGTAAAGACAAGTAATTTACAAATAATTTACAAAGACATTAAGAGACCTTGAGCTGTTTCTTTTTAAACAAGCACAATAAAATTCAGGTGTTCTCTCTCATTCTCTTAGTATTATGCTGCAAGTAACAGCTACAATGATGTCTCTGAAAACATTTTCTAATGGGCTTTTTCATCACCTTTCAAATCTCACTCATTTTGCCAAGACCCTCCACTCAAAATAAAATTTTCTTTTTCAAAACTGGATCACATTCTATTGACCAACACCAGAAAGACAGAAATTGTCAGTTCCAGAGATCAGAGTCCTCTGTTTACACAACAGGAAGGACTTCAGTAGGTGAAACTTTCAGAGCTCCCCCACAATACCCTCCAGCCGTCACTCCTTATCAGGAGAGATGCCATGTTAGATACAGACATTTCCCCATTAAGGAACAGAATTAAGAGTTAATCTCAATTTACAGAATCTACCTTACCTTGCAGTCTCTAACAGATAGAGTCTGAATTCACTAAAAATGCTGCCAAGAAGGCAATCAAGAGATGAAAAGCCCTGGATCCCGTAAGCAATGCCCCAGGGCATTCAGATCAAGTTTATATAAGGGAAAGAAAGAATAACAAAGAAAACAATGAGGAGGAATTGGAGATGTGGAGGAAGAGAGATTCAAACACAGAAGTAAAACATACCACACTAAATAATGAATTCTCTCATGTAGGTCTGGCTAACTTTTGCACTCCTACAGCTCTTCTGACTTTTGCAGTTGATGGATCAAGAAGAGAATGCAAATAACTATTAACTGGAAACAATCTCAGTTCTTATCTGCACTTTAAATGATAAACCTTTCCAGTAGCTAAAATGTTACCACAATAGCAGATTCTTCTTAAAAAATAAAAAAATTGTATTTTTAGCAATTATTTTAATTTCACCAGTGGCAAAACACATGTTCATCTCAACACCAGGATTTACCTGAGACAATCTTACCAAATTAGTCTTATCCATTAGAAAAGATAATAAACTTCAATATTTTGCCTTCTCAAAGAGACACCAGATTTTTCAAAAGGGAAAAAAGAAGCACTGGAAAGTGATATTGTTCTCACCATTCTAGAGAAATTTCAGTCTAAAAGCAGAGATTGCTTCTGCTCAAGCTGGTGTGACAGCAGGTGTTATACACACCACCATCAGTTTTATAATCATCCTAATACGTTGCTTTTAAATAAATCCTTTCAACTCAAGCTTTTATGTATTATGAACAATTAAGCCTTACAACCCCCCAGTGAGGAAGATGCATTAAGAGCCTGAACCTGCCAGGCACTTTTACAGAACAGAGTTAACTACACAAATATAATTTAATAAAGAACGCATTTAACAAGTAAGAGCAGAAAAGCAAATATAATCTTTGTGTGTATAATCTTTGAATGAGCCAAGAGCATTTTAGAAACCCAGGGGGGCACCCCCTCTGCTAGTGTCATTTAGTAATCTATACCAATTTACACAGTGCCTAAGAATCTACCCTCTAAATTCTTGGAGCTACGAGACTCCAAGCAGTACATCACTGTCACTACTTATAAGACCATACTGCTGACTTGGGTCTTTGCACGCACGCGTAGCCATGCAAATATTTCAGCGGATATCTAGAAAACATGCATAATATTGACTTGATTTTGCCACCTATTCCCTGTCTCTATTTATATTTTCTGCAGAGAACTGAGTAGTCACATGTCGGGGAATAGCAAACCAAAGGGAAAATGATACACAGACCCTTGGTTGCTTTTTACAGAGCAGTGACACCCTGGCCACCAGTCTGACTTCAGTGATTCTGCATCAGTGCACTCTCTATTTTGCCTTCCAGTACAATGTCCTGTACTTCAAAAAACTGAAGTTATGAGAAATCCCTACAACTAGCTCAAGCGTGCCTTTAAATTGGATATACTGGGAAAAATTTTTTCATGAAAAGGGTTGTCAAGCATTGCAACAGACTGCCCAGGGCAGTGGTGCAGTCACCATCCCCGGAGGTATTTAAAGGACATGTAGATGTGGCACTTGGGGACGTGGTTTATTGATGGGAAGGGATGGGATGGGATGGGATGGGAAGGGATGGGATGGGATGGGATGGGATGGGATGGGATGGGATGGGATGGGATGGATGGNNGGATGGGATGGGATGGGATGGTCACTACTGGGTTAACAGTTGGTCTCAAGGATCTTGTAGGTCTTTTCCAACCT
>WEKY01058409.1:32214-42275 GCA_013390045.1 Picathartes gymnocephalus | reverse complement strand
CCCCCCCCCCCCCCCCCCGCCTTGGATTTGACTAATAGGCACTTCTATAGAATTAGAATTATATTCCAATGATGTGAGTAATGAAAATCCAGAACGTAGATTATTTAGGCTTCAGAAAACAGTAGAACAAATTTTTCTGAAACACTAAGTTGCTTTTCATATCCTTGAATCCACAACATGGCACTAAGGCAATAAATTCTTTGTGATTCTCAAAACTGTCAAGAAGAGCTAAAATGTCACTAATAATTCAGAAAGAGTGATGATAAATTCAGGTGGTCTGTGGTACTTGTATTAACACCTTCCTTGATGTTTCTACTAGATGGTGGTGATCTGGAGGAATCCCTGGGAATGTGCTAAATTGCCCAGATGCTGTAATCCTTTTCCCCTTGAAATAGCGACAGCAGAGAAAGGAAACACTGAATACATCTAAAAAAAATAATTTTTAGCCCAAGCAGTCAGTGAGGTGTGAGAATGATTGGAGTAAAATAAAAATGTTTTCTGACAGGAAGGAATGGATTGGTTATGTGCAGAAGTAAATCAGCTGCATAGAAGTTGAGTATATGGTGAGAATCAGCTATGTGGAAAGCAACACTCCCTAAATGACCTTTAGATCCTCATAGCTAAAGGTTCATCAGTTTGAAATTACTGTCTTGGATGAAAATGGCAAACAGCATGAGCCTCTGAAAATATAAGAGTATTTAAAATTAGCTTTTTGAGCACTTGGATAGAGGGCTGTTAGTAAAGAGAAAACCAGCTTGATAAAGGAGAAATGAAGCTGCCTCATCCAAGCATGTATAATAGCTATTGCCATTCAATACGGCTGAAAGGTTTTTCCTGCAGCTAATGGAAAATTCAGCTTCTAGGGTGTCACTAATTCTGATAGAGATTTCAGTGTCTTCAGTTGTCTCACACTGAAATGGGATGTGCAAATATTCTTTCATGGTCTCTTGTTTTCTTGTGTGTTAAATCCAAAATTACTGACCCTTGGTGCTAGGACCATGTTGCTGATAGTTGCTTAAAATGTTGCCTGTGGAAAACCTAATTTCTGTCTCGACTTCAGAGTCCCATCATGTAATTTAATGTGTTTTCCTCCTATCGACGTCCTTGGCAAAAGTAATCTTCATTATGAGACTCTAGATTTTTAAGTTAAAAACAAACAAAAAGTCTAAACAAAACACACAGAACTTATTGCCTTTTCTAGTCTTCTCATCCTGCATTTTTTGTAACATTTTCTTATATTCCATTTGGTTATAAATGGAATTTTAGGTGCCATGTAGTAGTAACTGGCTAAGGCTCATTTGCACGTGTGATTTCCACCCTTGTGTCTAAGGGTCCACTGAAATCAATATCAGAACAATTTCAGAAGCATTAGGAACTTTAATCCTCTTAATCTGGACCCAAGTGTTCATGCGTTATGAAGAACAATGAAGTCCAAATATTTATTGTAAGATGTCAAAACATGAATGTTGAGGGATGCTTAGAATCAGTGTAACCTCTTTGAAGCCACTGGCATGATTCTAACTTTCATGGGATGGATCTGGCTTATTACCCAATACTTGCAAAGACAGGGCTGTGGCAATCAACTGCAGACCCTTTTTAATACTTCTGTTTGAACTCTGCACTCTGGAAAAGTGTGGGGTTTATTTTAAATTTTTGACTCAACTATCTTTTATTTGTGCACTTCAGATGCAGCATTAATATTAAATGCTTGTTACTTCATGCTTGCTACGCTCTTAAAGAGTGTTAAGCACACTGTTAAATTATTGCATGCATTGTAAAGTTCAGTATTAGTGAGAAGCTCTGCTCCACTTGCTTCTATCTCAATCAAAATCTGGCTCTTAAATTTAAAAAGGCTGTACACAAGATTCATCTTTCTCTAGAGCATGGGGTGGGGTTCCTGGAAATATTAGACCAGTTGTTTCTTAGTGACTTAAGAACAGAAGCTGTGGGCAGCAGCATTTAGCTCTTAGCCTTTTCTATTCAGAAGTTTCATGGAAGGCCTCAGCCAAGGCCATGAGTGTAGAGAACCAGCACAGGTTTGATGTTTTCTGGAGCACAATGACCAAAGCTTTAGTTAGACATGTAACTGCTAAGTGTAGGAACAAGGGGACTTTTTTGCCTCCTGCTAAGTAGAGGGGCTCTGCATAGGAGCAGCTGAGGGGGAACCTGAGAAGCTCACAGTAACCAGAAGAATCCCATGAACATCTTACCATGACCCTTCTTGCAAAGCAAATACCATGTCTGTCCCTGCTGCAGGGTGCTATGAGAAGTGGCAGAGTGTGACTTCATTGACCCAGTTCTGTTGATATATTCATTATTTGCTTTTAAACAAGACCTAAAGGCTTTTCTGGATTCTCCTTTACCTCCTTTTTCCTTTGCCTGCTTTTCTAGAGCGCGATGCAGACTTTTGTCTGTTTTACACGCTGCAGGGGACCATGCTGCCGTTGTTGCTCATTGGTAAGCATTTTTGTCCATAATTCTCTTGATGACATTTTTCTTTGTTAGGGGTCTGAATGAGGGGTAAGCGTATTATAGGAGGTGAATGTAAACTTACCATGTGATGTAGGAAGAATCTGGTGTCCCTGTCAGCTGCAAGGATTATAAGGTCATCAAGGAGTGCTGTTTTCTTTGCTTCATCCTTCTGAAGTACCAGGGACCTTATGTTAAAGCAAAGTTTGTTCTGCAGCTCGCATAAGTTGCATGCATTCACAAGTTTTTAAATCTGCACATTAAATATTAAAGTTTCCCATAACTGGGTTACTGGGTTTTAAATTGCACATCTCAACATTGCAAACTGGTTCTTTAAATGACTGCACTTTTATTGTCTTGTTATGCAAAGAAAAAGATAGTGAGCTTTGTTAAAGCCCCTGACTGTCTAGGAAATCTGTGAGTTGATGGGCTTGATATCCCAGATTTTCTTCAGACAGTTCTCTTGCAATTCAAATAATTACATTGCCCAATAAAACCAGAGAGGAAAACAATTTTCAGAAACAACAATCTGAGTTGACCAGAGGGTAACTACTTTTATTATACACAGGGGAAACATGAAACCTGCTTGTATTCCAGGAAAAGAAAGGGATCAGAGTATGCTGTCATATAGATGTACTACTGAGAAAACAAACTGGGCCTCTGTTAAGGCTCTGTTAAGTTTTCTTAGGGATCAGCACAGGATTTTTTTTCTCCATAAATAGAATGAATGGGTCTCTACATAGTCACAAAAAGGGAGTTAGTATTTGTCAGTATATTCTAGAGGCAAAGAGGGAAAACTTCTCAGTATTAAGGATAGTAAGATATGCTTTCAGGGTTAAACCTGTTCATCCTGTCTTATACTGGGATGAACTCAACCTGCAAGGGAGTTTGAGAACCAGTGGTTCACCTTTGGCAATGGAGTAAGGCCTCGGTTTTCTACAGTCTAGAGCCAAAGTCACCTGAGTCTAGTTTGTTTGGAGACTTAACCTGCTCTACCCCTTGAAACAGACCTCTCCAAAGTTTTAATTGTCATAGTGAGAGGCTTTTTCATGTAAAGTAGCAGCTGAGAAAAATGGCAGACTTCTTTGCAGCAGATCTAATATTGGTGTACTCTTTGATGGATTATTTGTGAATAGTAACCCTATGAAATCAGGAGGAATTATCCTTCATTGTCAGCATGATCTTCATTGTGCCAGTGATTGTTCTCGGAAAAACCTCACATGGCTTGACCCTGACAGCTGTACACAGGGTTGTGCAGTTCTTGCTTCAAAGGCATTGCATTTCTGATTAATTACATTGCACAGGTTTTGGGAGGAAAAAAGTTGTGTGATTATGTGGCCATGTTTTCTTCTGTGAAGAGTCTATGCATAAAGTAGCTTTCTATCTTCCAGACTGCTGCAAGTAGGAATGACATGTTCACAGCTGAAGACCATTAAGAAAGAAAACCAGCAGAAGGACTTTGAATAATGAGGTTGGGGATGACATAATTGATGCAATGACAAAAGGAAATTATTTTGGTAGCTGGTGTTTAGCAGCATTGGCAAATGAGTGTAAAGTTACAATGACTATGTAGTTTTAATATCTTGGAAACAGCTCTGGTAGGCTGGCTGAAAGAGGCATGTAGAAAGGGGTCCTTCAAAGTGCAAAAGGGAAGAAAAAATGTTTGCAGTTTGACTGGAATGATTCTTTCAGTTTCCTGAAACTAAACTTTCCTAACTCTACCTCTTCCTGGAGGTAGAGTTAGAAAAGACAGATAGAATCATAGAACCACTGAGGCTGGAAAAGACCTCCAAGATGATGGAGACCAACCTTTGACCAAACACCAGCACACCAACTAAATCATGGCACTAAGTGCCACATCCAGTCATTTCTTGAACCCTTGCAGGGGTGGTGACTCCACTACTTCCCTGGGCAGCCCATTCCAATGCCTGTCCATCCCTTCAGTGAAGAAATTCTTCCTGATGTCCAGCCTGAACCTCTCCTGTCACAGTATGAGGCCATTTCCTCTTGTCCTGTCACTGGCTGCCTGGCAGAAGAGCCCAGGGCCCATCTGGTTATGCCCTCCTTTCAGGTACTTGTGGAGAGTGATAAGGTCACCCCCGAGCCTCCTTTTCTCCAGCCTAAACAACCCCACATCCCTCATCTGCTCCTTATATGACTCACAAGAAGTGGGAATATACAGAGAGAGATAAATAGCTCAGTAGAAGTGAGGTACATTTGCAACTCCTTAGCACACATGGCACAAAGGCAGCAGAGGGACTTGGATAGCAGACTTAAAGGGGGAAGAGGCTGGACCCTTATTCCATACCCAGGGGAGACAGTCTGGACAACCTAGGTTTGACTGATCTGAACTCAAAAAGAGCCAAACATTCCAGTGTTGGATTCTCCCCTTAATTTTTTAAAAATGAAATTACAGGCATTGAACGCAGCAGCTGAGAAGCCTGCTGAATAAGTTTCTTTGTAAATTGAAGGAAAAATCTGTAGTCTGAAAAAAACCATTATATGTGACAGCTTTGACAGAGGGCTCATGAAATCACAGGTAACATGAACAGAATGTAGAACTTGGGTTGTCCTGTCAGCCCACCTTCATTTTCTTACCACTAACTGCCTCATTCCTGGCCAGCCACTACTCGGAATCACAAAAAAACCCCCAAAACCCAAACCAAAAAACGCCATATAAACATTTTCTGCTAGGCGAACTTTGTATATAAAAGCCTAGAAATATCTCACTTGATTACCTGAAAGTGCTTATGCTTCCTGGAGCTGAAGAGAGTGGCTGTCATCATGCAGCATGTGATTTGAGGTAGGATTAGATCAGCTGTGGATCAGCAGCCACTAGGCTGACCGTAATTCCAGAGTATGTGGGTGTTACAATGGTGACTTGCCACGAGCTTGGCACTCCTGGGCTGTGGTAATGGATCTGCCTGGAATACAACTGTTGTGTGGTTAGATCGATTTCCTCAGAAGGAAACTAAATAGAGGGTGAGAGTGACAGAAAACTGCCTGTGAAATAAACTCTGACAGTCGGCAGATTTCTGTGACATCCTTATGTTCCCACTGCACAATAAAGGGTGTAGTTTATAGCTGTTAATGTGGGCGGAACTATTGTTAAGGGTTTTAACTCTTGTTCCGTGATGCAGCGGATGCTTAAGGTGCAGGTATCTGTTTACTGTTTGTTCCCAGTTCTCTGGCATAAGGAAATGCTGATATCATGCTCCTGGGGAGAGCTGGGCCAGGGACACGAGTGGTGGAGGAACAGGTAATCTCAAGTGTGGCAGGAGCCCAGCTGCAGTCCTTGGCTGGAGAGGGTCCAACACACATGCAAGGCACTGTTTCCCTGAGAAGTTTCTGGTCTCCGTACACTGAGCACTCCCTTCTGCAGAATTTATGGAAAATGCCTTAGGCAACAGAGGGGACTACTTGCTTCAGGCTCTTCTCACAAGATGAGGGGATTAAAGAATAACATGTCCAAGACACTGCCATCCTTCCTTTAAATGTAAAGCAAGGTGGTTAATATATTTGCATCTAGTTAATCAGGCATCAAGGTGTTGACCAAGTGGAGCATTTTCTAGCAACTTGGCTTTGAGATGAAATAGATAATTGTAGCTGACCTTTAAGCAGAAAAAAAAAAAGGCAATGCTCTCCAAATTAGTGCCAAGTATTGGTCTTTTTTGAGGGATTAAGTAGCAGCCTCAAGTTATTGCAAAGATGATGGACTTGACTAACAATAGATCAGTGCATTCCTTCAGTTAGTCACCTGTAAGACTCTGTGAGGAAGCATTGACAATTTCCTATTACTTCGACTTTGCATGACCTGATAGTAACCTGACCAGTTCTCCTTAGGCTCCCTGTCAGTAGGAGTCATAATCTGTGTGCTCTTGGACAGGTAAGTTAGGATGAAGATACACCAAATCAGTTGTAATGGCACTAACATCCATTAGTGATTTTTTGTTTTCTGTTGATTCATGCATACACCTTTGCATAGGAAATCCCAGCAGAAGAAAATCCTTGCTGCAAAAACATGGTTTGCACAGAGTAACTCTCAGGCTTTACTTGAATTTGAAAACTGAACCCGGGAAACCCTGGAGCCAGCAACTGACTGGAAATATGTCAGTGATATTTTTCAGACAAGAGTGTAGTAGCTTTGAATCTTTGAATTAGAGAGAACAGGTAAGTCAAAGGAGATACTGAAGATTTCAACGAGACTGGACTCAGTGTTTCCTTACTAGACTGTCTTAAGAAGAATATACTATAATATGTCGACCTGAGGCACCTCTAGCATTTTAATAATAGCAACTGTAGGCAATATAAAAAGCCTTGTTTAATATTTTTAAAATATTAGTCTGTCTCCTTGGATGTATATCTGATGATATCTAAAATATTTACTTAACTGAATAGCATGAATAATTTTTCCTGGAAGAAAAAATCCAGTATAGTAAATCCCTGTATGTGAAACTTAATGGATGATCTTACAGAGGAGAAAACCCACTTGTTTTCACCTCTGCACTGCATGATTGTTCCAAAAATCATTACATTCAGGTCAGCCAAATTCTGGTGAATACCTCTGTCAACATTTGGTCTTGGTAATCTTTTCTCTCATTTCATTATTTCCTGGGCTCAAACCCCAACAATATTTAAAGTGAAAAGGGCAGCTAGAGATGTCTGGTCAGTTATGAAGGACAAGAGCCTGTTAGATGACCTGCCAAATGTAATACCTGGCTAATTCTTTTTTTTTCCAAGGCTATCTGGGAGCTTGATTGTTTCTCTTACTTCGTAAGTCGTCTGTTGAAAAGAAGCCTTTCCTCACCAGGACTGAAATAGTTGTACGTAATAGTCCAGATACAGAAAAACTCCTTTCACCCACTATGTCATTATGTGTGGGTATGCTAAGAGGATGAATATAGTATAAAAAGTCAACTTTTGTGGAACTCTATATAATATTCTGCTTTAAGTCAAAATTCAGAGAAATCTGACAGGCTATAAAGTACAATTAAAACTGAGTACATCAGTAATAAGGAGCCACAAAGCATGCATAATCATGAGATAAATGACCTCAATGGACAGATGATGATGAGCCAAGGAGAAGCCAAGGTCAATTATCAGAACTTCTAATTTTAATGCTATAATTAATAATGAATATTTCAACAAAGAATGTTTAAAGAATAATTGTATTCTGGTATTAAAACCTGTTAAACATTAAACTTATGCAATTTATGCAAATGAATCTGATAAGAAGAGACAATTAAGGTTTATAATTAACAGATAAATACAAATGATCCAGTGATGAAGGTCTTAGTTTCTCCTCTGTCTTATGAGACAATGTAATTGATTTTTATAAATGCTAATTTATATGCACTGCTAACCTTTAATACATTGAAGAGATCATTTATTAAATTAAAGATGAATAGTGGTGTATGCAGAGATAGTACCTGAGTTTTCAACATCCTAAAGATGAAAAGGAAGCAGAAAAAACCCAAAGCTTTGAATGATTTTGCTTTGTTTTTTTTTTTTTTTTTTTTCCCTGCCAAACAACTTTTGACATGCCAAGTATGAGGTGTAGGAAAAAAAGTTTAGTGGAGACAAACAGTCTTTGTTCAGTAAGTCTTTACGTGACAGTAAGAGGAATTTTTGGCACAATGCTTGCCTTTTAACATTTGTTCTCATGGACTAGAAGTAATGTGCATTCTTCTTTTGCTTTGCTGTGCTCTTTCTTTGTGTTCTTGTATGAGAAGATGGCACGTTCACCCTGAAATGGTGCTGTTTTTAGCAGGGCAGGGGGAGTTTTTCAGGACAAGTGTGCTAACTTGGCATTCTCTCACAAATAGCCACCTCCTTGGTTTCTGAGGTGTTACGTTGACTCCCTGCTTTTTTAAGAGTTACTGACTTCTCTTAAAATGTATGATGGCATTTTGCCAGCTCCTGGACTTATGACTTTCTCTCCTTTCTTTCATTTAAATCTCAGTATTAGCGGGAATTTTGAACCAGCTATAAAAAGGGATGCATTTTACATTATACTTCGTATCCATCCTCAGAACAGTAAGGCTATTTAGCTTTGCCAGAGCAGCTGCAAACAATAGTTACAATTAAGTGTAGCTCTATCTTTGACAGCTCTTCCCTTCTCTGCCTCTGTTTTCCAAGGGTGAGGTTGTTGGCTGAACTGCAGCAAAGCAGGTGCTTGCAAGGCAGCTCCAGGAAAGTGGCTCCCAGTGTCTCAAAGAAAGTCCTAAAGGGTCAAGGAAATGGAAATGAAGAAACCATGCTGTAGCTGATTTGATTACCTCTACGATTAAATTTCAAACAAAAATGTAAGAGATCTTTGCCATATAATAAATATAATTACAGTCTATTTTAAAGCATGCTGAGTAATTTCCCCCCGTTTTTCTCCTGGCTTCTGGCTTCTGTCCTTGGCATTTTAGTCTGTGCTGAATTGCACTCTGTGGAACTGGCTTAGGAGGTCAGCACTACAGGAGCTTCAAAAAAGTATGGAGACTTTTGCAGGAATAGGCAAAATTTGCACCTACGGATGCAATCAGTGGAAAATCTATGGGCTTCTATTGGGCAGTGATGTGGTCTGCTGGATTCAGTGAGGCTTCTTGATCCAAATCCATGCAAAATTTAACTTAAAAAGACATGCATTTGTTTTCTGCCCCCAGCAGCTCTGGTACAACACAGGGTATTCTTCTGAACACATTTCCAGTGCTGTTGCAGCTAAGTAAGGAAAAGCACACTTATCTTGTCCTCTCACACAGATTATCTTCTAACACAGATTAGCTGGGAATATTCACCATAAATCAGAATTATGGCCCTCTGCTTCTAGATGTCAATATGATATGCTTCTCCCAGTTTCTGATTTCCTTGAACAAAAAGCACTGTTGACTGTGATAGTTCTACAGCATCTAGCATTGTACTGACATAGGCATTATAGAATAAATATGTCTAATTTCAGTGGTACATTGAAGAAATATCTGCTCACTCATTGTTGGGCAGCAAACCCAAATGGTAAGGCAGAGTTTGTTCGGTCACTGTGAATTTCCCTCCCCAGGAAGTTCCATATTTTAGTCATATTTTAGCCCCCTCTGCGAAGTGTGGTGATGGAAACAGTAGCCTCCCAAGCCTGTTGCTGGCTCATCAAGTACATCATTACTTGGAATAAGAGAATGACAAACTACTTTTACTACATTTTTTTTTTTTTGTTTTTAATCATAGGTAGCCAAATATACGGACAGAAATCATGATTAGGAGGAAGAGATGTCAGAGTTGGACTCACTTGAGGCTCTTGGGGCTTCCTAAATCCCTGGTGTGGCCAGAGCCAGCTGGAGTAAGGGTGAAATGGAGGAGGGGGTTGTCCCTGTGCTGGGCACTGGAGCAGCCTGGCAGGTGGTGGGCTGCAGCCTTTTATGTTCTGCCAGGTTTCAGAATGGCTTTTGTTGCTGCTGCAGTGATTCAGCACTTTGCAGTGAAAACCCCTTTCACCGGGAAATTGCAGATGGATTCTAACAACAAGTGTCGGTAAAAGTCTAGAGAATAATTCTTCTGGGAGTTTTGAGCATACAGCCTGGTGGTGGTGTGGTGTTTGTTTTTTTTTTTTTGTG
>WEKY01058409.1:0-32177 GCA_013390045.1 Picathartes gymnocephalus | reverse complement strand
TTTTTTTTTTTTTTTTTTTTTTTTTGTGTTTCCCAAGTCTTTAAGAGCCTTAATATAATTAATAGATTTGTAGTGAAAAGGCTTCTTGCCTTTGATTCTGGAGATGAAAGTCCAGATATTTCTGAAACATTTAATTATATACCAGATGCTTCCCTTGTATTAGGATTTAAGAATGTGGCTTTGATTAAAAAAAAAAAAAAAGGCAATTTCAGGACACATTTTCTGAATGACCTACTATGTATTCTATTCTTTCCTCTGCTCCCCTAAAAAGGTGCTGGTTTTATGCCTACCCATATTCAACTGTGATCACTCTTACAGTCTCTAGAGCTCATAGCCTCTTCTAGAGGCCAAGTACTCCTTGAAAACAATCAAGCAAAGACCAACCTGAGGTTCCTATCCTTCCCTAATGATACAGGTCACCGGATACAGACTGAGGATGTCTGTTCCATTTCTACTTTTATTGAAATCATATAGTAAGGACTGTTTTTAAAATTAATCTTTCAGAAAAATGATGCTATAAGATCAAGGATTTTTATTTATCTGAGCTACTGTAGAGCAGATATGATTATATGCCAATAGCCATAATGAAAACATTCTAATAATTTGAAAGACATTTTCTGAACCTGTTGAATTCTTATATGTATATTGCACTTACCAGTCCTTTACGTGTTTTGTCATAGTTTTTAGTTACATGGTGGGAATTAAAATTAGAGGAGTTTAAATTTGGGAAACATTGGCATTTTTTAATTTGTCTTGTTACTTAAAAGCAATATATTTTTAAATTTCCTGGGAAGTTGGAAATTGATTTAAATGTTTTTGGAAGACTTTGTTTGAAATTCTATGAATGTGCTGGCAATTGTTCATGTCATTTCAGTTTTATAGTTTATACAATCCATTTGGAGAAAACATTTGCTTTCTTCATTTCAGCCACCAGGAGACACTTGCTGTACAGAAGCGATAATGTGTTTTAGTTAATACAAAGGAAAAGCTGACCAGAATAAGTTGAGGAATAAAGTACAGCTGAAAGCATTGAAATTGTTATAATGGGCTGTATTTTAGCCACCAAGTAAGCTGGAGGGAACCTTCAGAGGTCATTTATGTCTGACACACTGCTCAAAGCAGGGCTAACATCATGAGTAGCTCAGATTGCTCAGCTTGCACTGATCAAGCATGAACATCTATGCAGAGGGAGATCCCACAGCCTCACCAGGCAGCCTTTTCCAATGTGTTACTACTTCTATTGATGTTCTTTCCACCCTTATACCCCACTGGTATTTCTCTTGTTGCAGCTTGTGACCTTTGCCTCAAGTCTGTTGCTGTGCAGCTCTGTGAAGCAGTCGACTCTGTCTTGAGCTGCTGTAGGTAATGGAAGCAGCTAGAGTGCTGCTTTGGCATGCCAGGAAGGAATGTCAGCTGGTAGTCCTTGAGTACAACCAACAGGAGGGCTTCCCTAGGGTAACATTTTGAATGAGAATTTCCATTTCCAAAACAATCTTTACTTTTAAATTCTATTTAAAAAAAAAAAAAGAGATTGAGTCTCAGCATTTCTGAATTTTCCCCTGAATTAACAATGCGAACTTTTAACATTTTTGAAAACTACTCATTTGTATGTCTGAAAATTTTTCAGGTTAGGTACAGACTCTTTTCTGCTAAGGCTGGCAAATGAGTGTGGGACAGCTTATTGCACCTTTTTATAATTCTTCTTCATCTTCTTTCCAAGGGTCTGCAGCTACAGTACAGAGCTAGACCAACAGTAGCTGGGACCAGAGCAATGCTTGGCCACACTACTCCTCCTCTGAGGCAAGGCTGATGGTTCCAATTGTCAGCCAGGGCTGATGAGCTGGATCCAGCCCCAGGTTAATGCAGCTGCAATGTTTCTGGCAGCTGGGCAGTGTTCTTGAGGGTGCACGTGGCCTGTTCACTGGGAGCAGAGCTGTTTGTGAAATGGGGACACCTGAAACTCTGTCAGAAGCTCTGTGTTCTGCACCAGGCATTCAGCTTTTGGGGGGGAAGAACCTGCGACTTCAGGAGAGCACAGCAGGGCTGGAGCCAGCTGGCAATGCTGTAGAATGGTCATTTCCCTCCCAAATTCCTGTCCCAGAGCCAGGAATTGCTTTTTCCTGCCCAGTTGGTGGCTGGGCTTTATTCCTTTACTCATTTCCATACCAGCAATGCTCATGTTGCTCCTCTGCTCCTGTCAGGGACACGTGTGAGGAAACACACTGAGGTGAAAGAGTTGGGCTGCTCACTGCAGGGCATTGGGGCTGGCAGCGAGGGGCTGGCATTGAGGGCTGGGAGGTCTGAGCCTGGACCAGGAGCCGCACTTAGAGAGGGGAAAAACATAAAATCTTTACCCAAGAGATGACTTTTTCTCAGACTTTGAAGCAAGTTTTGCTGGTGTTTTCTGTGAACTTTCAAAAGGCCTTTTGCTTTCTGAATAACAGCCAGATGTTCATTGCAAGCTACCTATTTAAAAAGTAATATTGAGAGGTGTTACCTGTGTGGCACACAAAAGTGAAAATATGTCTGCTTACAGGCAATAACACTTTCACCGTGAATGCTTCACTCTGGTTGGGGGAGGATCTTCAGAGCATGTTTATATTTGTGTTTCTGTTGAAGCATTGTGGTTTTGCCTGCAAAGAGATTTTGTTCTCTTTTTGGCATGAATGCACCAGTCTATTCAGCTTCAAGCAAATTTGCTGAGCTGCAGCACAGGTTTGACTGACTCTTTCCTCCTACAGCATGTCTGTAAACCACTGTGAGATGCTACTAAAGGCACGTCAGCCCTGCAGAGGGCAAGTTCTGCATGGAGAGGGGGAAGAGGAGTTCTCTTTGTTCAGTCTGGCTCCAAAACCTGAACATGACTTCATCTGGGAGGCCACAGCCATGTGAAGGTAGAAGTTCAAATCCCTCCTTCCAGGGGATTGCTCTTGTGGCTGCTTCACGAATGTTCAGTGTTGAGTTGTTAAGAATTTTACCTGCTGCAGCACTGCATAATTTGGGATTTCACTGGAGATCCTAAATGTCCTGTTAATTTATGCAACAGCGAGCACAGTGCTGTTATGTTGAATTCAGAATGAAAACATGAATGGAAACATGAACCCTTGAGATCAGCATGAATCAGATGGGCAATAAAAAGAGGATTTGATTTGTTCCAAGAGATTTTGTGAATTGGACTACATCTGGCACTGATGATATAATCCAATACCTTATTAGTTTTTTCAGTGAATTAAATAGCCACTTTTAAAGAAATGAATGTTTAAAGAGGAAATATTGCTTGTTAAGAGACTGATACCTAAGTGAACTAATTAGTAACTTGGTAAGGATTTGACATGATATCTTTTTGTATTTAGCAGGTGAGAGAAGTAAGGCCAAATTCTCATATGATCTTCAGCTCTGCTACAACACTTTGTCTCTTAAGATTGCAGGCAGTTCTTGCATGGGCTGTTTTTTTAGTTTGCTATCAGACAGTCAAAATTCAGGTGTATTTATTTATTTATTTATCATATTTTAGCAGGAAAGAAACATCACAGTGAGGAGGCAGAACTTTTGACAAATACTTGAACCCAAGGCCTCCTAAGTTTCAAAACACGTTGAAAAACCTGGTTGTCCTTTTCTCTCCTACAATTAGAAGACCAGCAGAGATGCAGAAACATCCATCAGGAAGTTTGTAGCTCCAGTCATATCCCACTATTATTCTCCCTGTTGTCTTTCAAACAACTGGCCTTTGCAATGGAGCAGGAAAGATGATAAAGGCAGATGTGGAAGTGCAATTTTTGTACTTGTGTGAAGAAACTAGAAAATGTCAAATAAAGTTGACATTCAAATATAGTAGTCTGTCAAACAAGTCTGACTTTTTTGTGTTTAGAGGCAGGTACCTTCCCCTCTGTTCCAGCCCCACCTTCACGATGTGACATGCAGATCTCCGAATCTCCAACACTGTGCCATGTCCTTATACAAGCAGTTTCTAAACCCTAGCACTTAATACCTTAAAATGATCGACCTTTGCACATTCTGTTCCCACTTTCCACAAGATGTTCATTCCTTGGTGATATGTTTGGTTTTTTTCCCTTGGCATACCACCTATTGACTTTCCTCCTGGTCGGTTTTAATTGGGTTGTTTGATAGACAGGACTATTTAGCTTCAAGTACTTGAGCAGATGATTGGATTCTTTAAAGGTTAAAGTATCCTATTTGTTCCCTTCCACAATAGATTTAAATCTTTACTCTTCTTTATATAACCAAGAAATTGTTTTTTAAAAAGCAGTCTGTGGACAGCATTATTAATACTCACCAGGTGTGAAGCATGTGGTGACAGCTTTGTTCTTTTAGATATATGTAGGTACTTAAATGATTTATATCACAAATGAAAGCATCAGTACTGGCCTTTAGGTTCTTAGCTTGTTATTTTACAATGCCTAAGAGGAAAAAAACAAGACAAGGAAATCTTTTAGTAGGAAAAGTTAGAGACCTCTCTTAATTTTGGCTCAGCACTTTTGAAAAGTTTTTGTCAATCAAGGAATTAACTGCTTGCTTTAACATCTCCTGCAATTCTTCTTGGATTTTTCAAGAGAGGAAGATAGAGTCCTTACGTGGTGGTATTAGGCCAGTGGCTTGATGCTGATATCTGTAGCAGTGTGTACTTTGCATATTCTGCAGAGTCTTGAAAGTGTGGTGAGCTCTTGAAGGGATCCAACATACATACCCTTTTGTCTGCAGGAGCTCAAGGCAAAAGCAGGCATTTAGAAGGAGCTAGAAGACAAGCATCTGAAGCTCATCAGACAGCCAAATTGAGATATTTTAATATATGAGAAGGAAATTCAATTAAAGATTGGGGGAAAAGATTTTTTTTTCAGCAAAGTATTCTTGTCCATTAGAGCCAAGGGAGTGGCTGTTTATTTTACAGTTCTGGTTTTTTTCCTGAAAGTACTTTGTGCACGAGGCTCTCACTTGAGGGTAATCTTTGTCATAACTCATTAGTTCTTATCTAAAATCAAACTACTATACTTGATTTTACATGTGTAATGTGCTGCTTTTAATACTGTAACATGGTTTCATTGGTGCAGAGAGCTGGAGAGCAGGAAAGAGGAGATGGTGAGAACAGAGCTGTGTGAGTGCCTCCACACTCACAGTGCAGAGGGAGGAGCCAAGTCAGAACTGGGGTCTCCTTTTTGTTGCCTCTGAGATGTAGGGATCAGTCCTGGAGCCTGCTATGATTATTTACAAAGAAACATACTGGAAGACAGGACTGTAAATGGGCCGGAGCCGTGCTTGGATGTGGAAGAACTTTTGAAAACCAAATGTGACTTCGCTATTAATTCATGCAGACTGAGCTTTGCTTGCTGAATCTCTTGCTTGAATGATTGCTGGCATGGTTGTGTGTAGGTACAGGCTTCAGGTCTATCTCTGCCGTCACTGGGAACTGCCAGTTTTCTCAAGGACTTCCAAATTGAAGAGCTTTTGCTGGAAAATTGTGAAATTGCATGAAATTGCTGAGATGTCATTTTTCTCAGGTGTCAAACAGCAGAATGACACAGTTCATGTATTGGAATATGGCTAAAAAGGTATGTCTCATTAATGAGATTGTAATGAGTGTTTTTCTGGCTTAGGACAGAAAAATAATAAAAAATTATGTGAGAATATAATACTACCAAAAGAGTCAATATAAGGAATATCTTTTGAAAAAAAAGTTCTGTTTAAAAGTTGCCCATAGAATTCCAAATACTACCTACTATAGTCTATGTTGTTTAACAAGAAGCAGAGAGTTTCAAAGTGTACTGACAAGCAGAAACACTTCCTTTCCTATGTATTATGTGCAACAGTTTTGAATTCTAGCTTGAGGAAAACCACCCCAAGTGGTCTGGAAAGCCAGAACTTTGGTCTGCATTGCAGCTGGGAGGCACATGAAGATGTGGTAATATTTACACAGAATATTATTCAATATCTAGTTATGTAAAGTGAATTAATCAGCACTCAAATCCTTCTTACCTGTGTCTGGACTCACCTCCATAGCTTATGCTTAGCTAGACTTGTTTGGCTCTAGATTTCTAGGCATCTAGAAATGAGCCCCCTTTTTGCTGGAATGCTGATCCTGAGGGAATCTGGGGAAGATTCCTAAAGTTTGCACTGTAAGTGCTGCTTCAAGATGCAGCATATATTTGTAAGTGAAGATATCCTTGTGCTATGGCACTACCTGCTGGAGTCCTGTGTGTGTCTGTTGAAGGACTATGCTTTGCAGAATGAGAACAGCGCCCCAAGCAGGGAGGGGACACAGCTGCCTTGTCTGTGATCCCGCAGGAAATATGTGTGAGGTGCTCAAGAAAAAGGTAAGTTTAAAACTGAGGAATGTAGGAGACAAGCAGCACCTGAGGTGGAAGTTAGGGATGCTGAAGTCCTGTTTTGGGTCTCAGACTGAAAAGTCAGTTTCCTGTGTTCTCTTTACAAAGCCTAGGAAGCGTTGTCTTCCATGAAGCATCAAATCTGCTGAGCTAACTGTTGGAAGGTACATAGCAGATAAATCTTACATTATTCTTGTGTGTCCTGTAGGAGTGTTAGTACTGTTTGCCATGAGCTGTTAATCCAGTCAGCACTGCTATTTTATCTGTTTTCTTCTGGTAAGTTGCTGATAGAGGCTCAGAACAAATGGCTGTTGTGCAGTGAGCTGCACAACGGATGGGGGAAACAAATCTCTTCAGCCAGTCCTGTAAATGCTAATGAGTTCATCTAGATAATACTTTCGTTTTTAATTCAGATGTACTGCTATGTGCTGGTTCCCTGAGCACTACTTGTACAAATTTTATCTGTCTTGGTAATAAAACAGACAGTAAAATGGGTGTTCTACGTGCTAAATTGCTACAACTGCTGCTGTAACAACTGAATTGCAGCAGGTACAAACAATGGTGTGTGCTGGCATGGCTGCCCAAGCTTTAGAACTCTCTCAGACACAGCGGCAAGGTGCCAGAAAGCCAGTGGTTGCACCTACTTCTGCAGACTCTACATAAAGTACCAGATACACCCTTTTTATCTGAAATAGAAGCACAACAATGTAATTAAAAGGGTTATCGAAATTTGGCACTGAAATAATCCAGCTTGGAAAACTTTTATTTATCCCTCCATATACATAATTTTAAACGGAATCTGTATTGTGCCATGCTTCTCATGTGAGGCTTGGAAATGTCATCCTCCCCACCCCTCTGTGCTGCAAAACCTCAACATTAGAAACAAATCAGGGCAAGGCAAAGAAGATCAGGACACAATTCCTAAATCTGTCTTAACACAGGCAAATTGTTTATGTTCCTGCTAGCTGTGAATATTTCGATGATTAATTGTCCAGCCAGAGATGTCTACAGTCTTTCTAACTGCTGCTGGATTGTAGAACAAGCAGCACTTTGACATTCTCTCTCTCCCATTCCACAAAGAAAAGATTGAAGTGACTTAAATTAGCTGACTTATTTTGTCTGTGTGTTTGTGTGAAAGTTTATTCTCTGAAAGATAATGTCTTGGTCATCATGGATTGAGGATGAAATTGCCAAATTGTAATTTCAGTTTAATTTTTTTTTTTTCCTGTGAGATGAGAGAAATGAGGTGGGGTTTTTTGTTATTTCAGCAAGAAAAAGCAGGGGGGAAGTTGTGTGGTTTTTGGGTTTGTGACTGGAGTGCTCTACACCTCTGGAGTATTGATGTGTAGGAATCCAAGGCTGCAGTGATTCTTGAATGCTTAGTGAATGCATCTCATCCTGAGCCTTCACAACTGCTCCTCAGTTTCCCTACCCATAAAAGGAAGATAAGGTATCATGAAGATGGAAGAGCATTTTTGATACCTTTGAACAGAAGGCACTCATAAATGGCAGCGTTTCCTACCTTTATTTTTTTCTGCTGACTGAATCAGAGGAACTTGTTTTTGAACCTGTTACCTAACTTTTTTTCTGCAATTTTGACACTTCTCAGCCATTTTAGTCTGAGCATGGAAGAGACAGGTATAACAACCTGTCTAAAGTACTTTCATAACCATATGAGAAATAATGCTGAAAATTATTAAAATTAAGGACACACATTGTATGCCCAGCTGCCAGGTCAAGGCCAGAGCTACAGGAAACTTTAACATAAATATTAATATAGCAGGCACTTCAATTAGCTATGCCCTTCAATCACTTGTTATTTGCCCCCTTGGTCTCCATCTTGAGCCTTCATAGAATAGGATGACCCCTACTTGTCAAGTCAGATTTCATTCAATTTATCTAATTACTTTTGGGACCCTTTTAATACATGCTCCACGGAGTGTTAAGATTGTCCAGCTCTGTCTCTATTCCTGGACTCAAATGTATAATACGGGATGCAAAATGCACATCAGAACTCCTGCTTAACATATGCACAGCCTGCTTTACACTGCACCTCATTAGCAAATCCTTGCTTCCAATCAGCTGAATAGCTGGGAGCAACTGTACTTCATTTTTCTCATGTTAATGCTTTGCCTTTTTATTTGTCTTTTTCCCTTCAAGGCTATTTTGCTCCAAAGTTAATGGAAGGAGAACTGAAAAAACTGTCTGAGAGCATAGCATAGGTGTGACCTTTAGGGAGGCGTTGGTACTGGTGTAAAAACACTTTTGTAGATCTTGCCACACGGCAGCAATGCCCCCACGATGAGCCGCAGCCACAGTCCCACTGGTACTCTCCACCAGCTTGTGGATACCTTGCTGGTCTCAAGTAGCAGTGCACATTTCAGCTTAAAAGAAAAATAATGGGTTTTTTTCCTTATCAGTCACACAAGTTCCTTAGGAATAATACACAGACCTCAAGCTCTCTGCAAATTGTGTGTTGAGTCTGATCTATAAAGCTAAGTACTAGGACCTTATGTAACCTTCAGATTTAAAACACCGTTCTCTGATTCAGTCCTGGATAAAAATTGATGGGAATCATATGCTGAGTTTTAACAAGTAACATCCAAACACACCTGACTTTAATATACAGTTTACAGACCCACCTTTGACTATTTTCTAATCTTCCTCCTTACAAGGTTAGAGCTGTTTTTAAGACAAGCCTAGTGTGAAAGGGAGGCAGAAATAGTGGCAAGGTAAGTGAGTCAGATTTACCACAAGGATTAAAAAAATAAACCTTGAAAGCAAGGGTGATGTCTTGTGATATGCAAGCTTTATTTTTTTTTAAATCCAAAACCTCTTGTTTCTAAAAATAACAAGTGTTGGAAAGAGAACAATTTGCTTGCTATGAGGGGAAATGGGCCAGCTGCTTAACAGGACACAGCGATTCTAAACAGTCCTAATCAGGAGGGGAAGCAGAATGTGCTACTCAGTTGAAGTTCAAGGGCAATTTATAGAGGCAGAAAATAGTGTCTATTACTCCAGAGAGAACTTGACTAAATTAAAAGGGATTATATCTTGAATGTGTGAAAAAAAATTCAATAGAATTACTGGGACCTGGTAGTAACTGGCTGGAAACCCATAGCTTTTGTTCTGGATCATTTTGCATTCAATATTTTAAACTGTAAGTTTGGAACTGGGCTTGCTTGGGCCAGTGAAGCCTGCAGAAGTTTCTGCAGCCCATTACAGGCCTATGTAATTAGTAAGATTGGATGTCTTCACCTCTCTGGGCATTTTGATTGCAGTCATATTTTTTACTGTAATTAAGAGGAAACAGCAATGTTTTAATACATGTATGGGTCCCTACCTATCCAAAAAGTTTTGCTTTTTGGCTCCTTCCCCATTTTTCTCCCAGTCCCCCACCACACCCACTCACAGAACATAACCCCAAATCTCAGCACTTATTTTCTTAGCAGCTTTGGGAAGTGGTTGAACATTCAGAAACTGAAATTCCAAGGGTAAAAATTCCTGCAAGTGAGGCACAGACATTTACAAAATGTGTGAACTGTGATCTAGGAAATCTCTGGCAACAAAGACATGCTCTCTCAAACATGGTATTAGTTAAGGTTTCTTTTGATACTTTATATTACTTTAATGCATTTTCTAATGTGTTAGTGGAATAGAAGAAAGAGAGCAACATCTAGGAATAAGCTGTCTTCAACAGACTTTTAAGTTTCTAGTTATGCATAATGTGTTTTTGCTGTGAAGATGCTATTTTATTTTTGTGATATTTAGGCTGGTTTCTTAAGTATGAGTATTTTGCACAGAGCATATTTAAATGTATGCATATTTATTAAAACATGTCAACATTTTATGAAGTAGTTTTGATAATGTATTCTGCATTCAGACAATCCTGCTGGGTTTTCTAAGGGCAAAGAGAGGAGGTGGGAAGGAGTGGAGGCATTATTATGTTATCTCTATAGAGAAATGGATGGATGGATGGATGGATGATGGTCTGCAGCTGAAATTTCTTGAGATGCATAAGAACGGAGGAAAGATGGTCAAATGTTCTTTTAAACAAAAGAACCATTTCCCAAGGATCTGGTTAACACCCCGCCCCATTTTCTGTGGAGAAGTGTTGCCTATTTTAGTATTCAGCAAAAGAACTAGAGATACTGCTATGTCTTATGGTGTTTGCTGAGCTTCTGTTTTATTCTCTCTAAGTCAGTGCCTCCTCTCCTGTCTACAGCTCCTGCCTTACTGTGGTGTGAGAATCTCCAAGTGGAAGGTGCTCTCAGCTCAGTTATCAGGGAAGATTACAGAATACAGACTTGTCATCTGAAAGATGAAGGGAACAAAGAAGTATCTTAATTGATCACTGAGGCAGTATTTCCATGCCACCTTTTTTGTGTTTGCAAGTGTTAATTTTCAGCCTAAAACTGAGAGTGTTTTTGAGAGGTGGAAACTGAATGTCCAAATGCCCAGTGGTACACTCATTTATGCTCATACCAGAGCAGTGGTGAAACCTTTGGACCTTAGTGAGAGGCAGGTTTGGTAGGGCCTGATTCAGTTTATTTTGGAGGAGCTGAGTCAGGCCCTTAATTAAAAGCATTGAGAGACTTTTTGGTGCTAAGGAGACCAGTTTCCTGCAAAGAGCTTGCAATTATGCTCCAAATGTACCCTGCACAATGGCGTGTTTTGCCTTTACTTCAACATTGCAAGACAAACCATCATATTCCAGTCACAAACAGTTTCAAAATTATCCATCCTCCTTTGCCATTTTATGGAGTGCTGCTAATATGATGAAATGGGCACGAGAAGACTTCCCTGTGCCAATTTGAACAAAAAGGTTTTGGCTGCCTTTCAGACTGAAAATAGTAGGTGATTACATTTTTAATCACAGCATGAGCGAGAGCTCACGTACACACACACGCACACAACATGCTTGCTCTGATGTGTGAATGCAGGTCTGGAGGTTTGGTGTTGACAGCAGGGTCACATTCAACAGTGGCTGTCTGATTAAACAAAAGTAGGCTACAGCATGGCAAACAAGTTGTGCTCTGGGTTTCTGATCTATCAGCAGCCTTGCCAAAATGCCAGCTAGCTGAAAAGGAGATTTCATTGTTTCTAATGAAACATGCTGTGCTCACTTGTCTAGTGTGTGCTTTGGGAAGCTAATGCAACTGGTCCCCTTTCATTTGCACAGTTCCCTCTGTGCTGCTGCCTCCTGTTCTTCACACGTTAAACAACTGCATTAGATCTTTCCCAGCAGCTTTATGTACAGTTTAATATTTACATGTCGAGAAATAACTTCTTTATCTTAGAGATAAGATGTGCTGATTTCTGTGCAATTTGTGGTTACAGAAAAGCTACACTTCCGGGAAGAGAGAAATCTAAAAAGAAGCATTGTGTCCTCCTAAGTAGCCTCATTATTATCTTAAAAACAATTCCTTGCAGACATAGAGATAAATCCGTGTTTGGCCTTAATGTTGTAAGATTCTTGAGTAGTACAGAAGGTTATTTTTGGAATTGTTTTTGTTGTTGCCTAATTGCAAATGAAATAGTGGCACTTCCTGCTACCATAATGTACAACTCCCTGCCAAGAGACCTGTTGTAGACCAAAACTCTTATGCTTAGTACAGTAATGAGAATCTCATTAATTGAAATTATTCTTATTTGACTGTGGAATATATCAGCTAACATAAAGGCATGATCAGAGCTCCCTGTGGCCTCTAGGCTCAGTTGACTCATTTTTAAACCCTGAGAATTCTAAAGGGAGAAGTAGATAAAGAGAAAGCATTCATGAACAGTAGATGAGACCGAGAGATCTTGCAAGCAGGGTCTGTCCCTATGTGTGCTGAACAAATGACGCTTGTGGGGGATGGTCAACAGGGACTAAGGAAGGACAGCAAGAACTTTCAGAGGTTTAGTAACCATGATTTGTGTGTAAACATTGGAAGAATTGAGTCTATCCAATCTAGAGAAATGAGTAACAGCCTTAAGGTAGATCCAACATGGTAGGAGTGCAGAGGGGAAGAACATACACATGTCCCTACCTGTTGCAGCAGTGTGGCTAAAACACAGCAAGGGGGTCTTATACTAGATATTAAAGCTGTTTTTCAAGCTATGTATAGTCAAGTATTGGAATGGATTCTGTGCAGTCCCTGTCACTGGAGGTTTTACACTTTTAGAGTCCCATAGAGAAATGGATTGATTATTCTGGAGGAGAGGAAAGAGTATGGACTAAGCATCCTCTTGAGGAGCTCCTGGTTGTGAACAGGGGTGTGATTTATACCTGGTGTTTGTGTGATTGCCACAGCTGTTGCTACCACAGCAAAAGGATCAAAGTCAATTTGCTGTCCCAGTTGTACCATAGATGTGTTTCCAAGTCAAAGAGCATCTTTAACACTTTCCTTCAGAAGAATTACAAATACTGCTCAAAGTGACAGCCTGTAGCAGATGGTAGGTTTCTAGAGGTGACTGCAGCAAAGATCAATTTCTGTCTTTAGTGGAAGGGCTTTAACAGTTACAAACAAATCAATTCCTAGTAAACATTAGTGATGTGGAAAATGTACATATTCAGGGGTCACCTTTCAGAACTGTTTTCCTCTGGCAGGTGGGCATCTTAAGAAACCTTCTAGTGCCTCACTAAATTCACAGTGACAGCAAAATACAACACTCTTTTAGCTATTTACTTTACTGATGCTGGCTTCAGCTGATGCTCTTGAAGAGTCTTCCTGTGATTTGTTATAGGACCAGGTAGACCTTATCAGGGTAATTGCAAATCAGTGTGCTATTTTGTTAAATGCAGCATATTCGGCAGGAGCGTATTGGTTTTACTGAGACTGGAGAGATGAAAACTTCAACTTTTTGTACTGCTCCATGCTTAAGTCACGAAGTCACTGGCCTGTGATGAGACCATTTTTTGAGAATGAGCTGCTGAGACATGAATTTGGCTTAGCAACTTTACAGGTCAGTCTCCTAAGCAAATATATTCCTTTGTGGTTTTTCTCTGGGTTAAAAAGACATCAGAATACTTTCTGTTTCTGCAAAAGGCTGTCAGCTGTGGTTGGTTTTTTTTTCCATGGAGGAAAAAGAAAAAACCTTGAACATTACTGCAAAAGAGAGGGAAAATTTTTATTTAACAGCTTGTGAAGTACCTGAGGTGCTTGCTGCTTTCCCATGACACTGTATTGCATTGCTCCTTCTGCTTTCTTACTGTTTCTTTGTCCTTTTACTTTACCCAGGTCTGAATAGAGATGAAGTTTTAACCTTCAGGGTTTTGCAAGGCATATAAAGATACTGCTATGCTTTTCCTGGGTTGCAAGTCGGATAGACTCTCCTGACTGATAAATATACATAACGTAAATTAGCACTTTGCTTAGGGAGAAGCTGATCATCCCTTTTATTCCTCTAGTAATTCATATTAGGCTATTGGCCCATCTTAAACCCAGATCTTAACATTTTTCTGGACTCTCCCATTTCTGCCCTCTAATCCCTATTACTGTTCTTGGATTATAAACAGTAAGGGTCCTCTATTTATTCAGCAGATGTGAGGGACCGCTGGTTTACAGCATAGTGATACCAGCTTCCGCATTGCAACTTGGTGAAAAGTACGTGGGGCTGGGAATAGCACGGGCTTCCCTGTCCATCCTCACCTCCCGTCCCACGTGTGACTTGTGCAGTAGGCTGTCAGAGTACTGTTCCCAGTGCTCCCATAGCTGGTCTGAATTGTCGTCCTGACTACATACTCCACAACATACTTTAATAACGTGTCATAGATTCCTGTTTAATTAGGAGACATATTTTAATACAATGTTTTGTTCTGTCTTCATCTGAGAGATACTCAGTGGCTGTATGGTTGGGATGTACTTTGGCACCTGACACAGCTCAACAGCATATCTGAAACTGGGAGTCAGAGGTAGTAGCTATCATGCCACTCTTTGGCACGACTTGCTAAACTCCCTCCTAAGTGAGGGTTTAGAGCACTACCTTTCTGCCTGTACCAAGCAGAAAACAATCTTCTTCTTACCTTTATTCCCTGCTGATTGTTTCTAAGCTGTGGCTGTTTTGAAAAATGGAAACTACTTTACAATGTAGAAAGACCAGACATTATATATTGTACCCTTTCTCTGTGTGTGTGCGCGTGTAAAACTATTCAATTGTGTTGTAACTTGGAATCCTGAATAATATTCCTTCATTAATGTGTTCAGAGAGCTTATGTTTCACACTGTGTTGTAGTGTACTGCCACAGGAAGGGTTTTATTATTTATTGAATTTCTTCCTGAATAAACATAAAAATCCAACAAAGGAAGTATTACTGTACAGATAGGCAAGTGATGTTCATAATAAATATACCGACTGCAGGTCACCATTCAGGTCACTATATTACTGTTAGTTTTTTCCTGACTTCAGGAATAAAAGGTTATTTTAAGAAACTTCTAAAATAATTTTCTTTATTTCTTTCTCTTATCGTGTAGGGCTAGACTACACACAAGTTGATACCAAGAGCAATGAAAGTATTTTTGTGTTAAGTCTGCTTACAGATTGGTTTTTTCACTTAGCTTTGAAGTCTTGCCTATCCAAAGAAAATTACTACTGATGGCATGTGAGCAATGTATGCAGTTGAGCTGGTAATGAACATAACTTGTCTGCAAGTGTCAAACAGGATAAACCGTCTTTTACTCCTTGCAAGAATTGTGGCTGAAATACAGTTAAATACGGAGATTTCTTAGTACAGGCTTTACAAGCTTTGTTTTCTAACTGCAGACGTTTGAGGGTGCTCTGCTTTTCCCGTGAGTGTTGCCTTCTACTTCCTCTCATGTTGTTTGAGAAGTGTGATGGTCTCCAAAGCCCTTGGGTCTTTCCAATGCTACCAGTGGCAGACTGGGATGGGAGGTGATGCTCCTGGCTCCACAGGTGGACATCCCACAGCTGATAAGAACCATGTTCCCTTGAGACTGCACATATGTTGTTCAGGTGCTCCATTTTCTAGGGTTGCTCTGGCAACCCAGGTATGCATGAACAAAAAATATGGTTACTTCTTGGTAGACATATTTGGTTGCCTTGGTAACAAGAGAATAATTCATCTGAAATGCAACTGGATGGGATAATTGATATATTTTGAGGAATGCCTACAGGCAATCTGCCACCAACCATTTCAGACTTCAGAAAAAGTAAGGTTAGGCTCTGAAACAGGAACAAATGTGTTTTCTATGAGTCTGGATGTAAAGGTAATACTGTTCTTCCTCGTGCCTCTGAGGGATCCTTGATGGATTTCTCTGCAACTTTAGTGCAGATCAAACTGCATCTATGATTTCTTTTGAATATTTATTTTACACAATCCAAAGAGTTTAGAAAACCTCTGAAGTAATGAGCTCCCACTATTGTTTGGTTTCTTTGTTCTATGAATGAAATGCCTTGCAGCAATCTTGGAGGCTCCTGTACAGGAAATTCAGATTGACACTGATGACCCATTATTACAGATACTAATGACTGACTACCAGGCCTTAAAGGCATTAAAGCCCCTAGTTGCTAAGCTGGCTCACAGTAGTCCAGTCTTCATGGAAAATGTATGAATCTTGGTCATCCAATATTTGATGTTTACTTAAATGGCCTCATGTTTTCAACACCTTTTTAACTTTCTTCCAACCCCTGTGCAGGACACAGTAAGACCTACTTCCCAGCAAATGAGAGGTTAAAATCTGATCCATGTTAATCTCCTTCTGCACAAAGGCAGACAGGAAGGGGTGTAAGAATGGCATGGGAAAACAGATGGGAAGAGTGCCTGTGGGAAGACTGAACAGATGACCCTGGGGTCCTGAGACTTGCTGGGCACATGCTGGAGCACAGCTCTATCTGACTTCATAGCTGGTTAGTTTTCTTCTTGTAACACTAACCTTTTCAGAATGATGATGTTCCTGCTAAGCTGTTCTGCCCTAGGCTGTTTTCTCTCACCTGACTCAGGAGTCTGTCCTTCCATGACTGGTGTCTTGTCTTCTTCCAGGAAAATTCTTCTGCTCCCAAACAAGATATAAAGCTGGCAGCTAACTTAAATGAGGAATTATCAGCCTGGTTTTAAGGCTGCTTATATGAATTCATCAGAAGCTTGACAGTTTAATAGCATTTCTGGAATATAATATCAATTATCCCTGACATTTTATTAATTTCACCTTTTTTGTTCTGGATATGGAATCTGATACCAAGAAAATTCTCTATTCATTTAAAACTACTTCTGAATCAGGTAGAGCTCAGAAAGATCTGTTTTCCTGGAGAGGAAAACTATAACTTCTCAAGGTTTCCCAGGAATATAAATTCCAGTAGTGATAGAGCACAAGGTCAGCATGATTAGAAAAAGGAAGTATTTACTTTATTATAGCAAGGCACCAAATGGTGTATGCTTTCACCTTGAGGACCCGAGAAGGAAAATGTTTCCAGAAAAAGAAAGTTAGAGCCCTAATGAAAGCAGAAATACTTTTCATTCCCTTGAGACACTGTTTATTGTGTTAGTATACAATCCATCAATGCAGTAAATAGAGTCAATAAATAACGTAGTCATCTAACATACTTCAAGATTTTTGTGCTAAGGGAAATATGGTTCTCTTTCTAGCACAGGACAAGATCTTTCTTTAGTCTCAGACAAAGACAGACTGAATGGATAATGTTTGTACTTGAATCCTTGTAATGAAATTTGCAACTGGTCAGCCATTGAAAATCCTAAATTTATCTATGCTGCGCTGTAAACTACATCAGCCTACAAAATTTCAACTTTTAGATTCACAAGTAATGCAAATGGGTAATATTCTTTCCTTTTTCAAGGAAAATGTTCAGTTCACTCTGGTTGAACAATTATGAGTATTAACTCTGTAAACAAAAGTGATAAAAGTATCTCAGTTGAGGAATTCTAATACTAATGCAGTAGATGGTGGTATGTTAGCTCTTGTTAACTTCTCTATTATTGTATCTGATCTATTGTAATCTGTTTTCCTGCAATAAATAAGCATCTTGGACTTCGATTTTCCTGCAGAAAAAGAGTACTTTTTTTTAGTTGAAATAATAATCTCAACCTAAAAATACTCAGAGCTTTCCTTGTTTTGTCTGGCCATGGGCAATCTCTATGGAAGTTTACCCTGACTGTTTGCATGGGAATGAAAACTGGAGCACCTTATCATACAGAAATCATACCCTGAGAAACTACATCATGCTTGCCTGTTGCATAAAGCTGAAAAGTACAATTTTTCCTTCCTCCTTTGGCAATTTTAGAAGAGTTCCTGACATCCAAACAGCTGTCCAGCTGCCACAGGGCAGAATCACTTAAAGCTAATTAGCACTAGACCAAGTTTCACTTATCTTAGAAAACATTTGACATACTGTCACAGGCTATGTTAAGGTCTCCTTCACTACGTGTTTGATAAATTTTAGTTTGCAAATGGACAGTTTTAACACTACTTTCAATTTATTCTACCTCTAAAGGAGCATGTAATTGATAATGCTGGTATGTGTGGTATGCTAATTTATAACAACATACCTTTTATTTTGTCATTGTTTTCCCCATCCAATATATTTGAGAATAATTACAAATTTCCATAACAGCCTCTTACATAGTATGGAGTTTCCTGGGAAGTTGGTAAAGCTAAAGCTTGCACAAAGTTACAGCTTCTTCAAAGATGAATAGTAAAACAGTTATTTTGAAGTTCAGTTGTACTGTCTGTCTTTCTTATCTCTCACAGTGTAAAAAGCCCCTGACACTCTATGGGAATTCTCTTCAAAGACAGTGGAACATGATCCACACATGAAACTGTAGCCTTCATTGAATTATTAAAAGTCTGCTGCTTTCTGGCAGCAGGGTCAGAAATCTTCAGTCCTACTCCATATTTTACCTTTCTAGGCTTTCTGCCTCTGACTACAAAATCTGCAGCTGACAAAATTCAGTGTAGTCTCTGAAAGGACTCATGAGCACTGTTATAACTGTATTGCTTTGGAGATGTTGTAAAAGGAGATACAGGGACAAAATTTTAAAAAGTACTAGAAGTCAGAGGTGGAAATTTGAAATGAAAAACTCCTTGACTCTTTTCCAAATGCCTTTCAGTGTTTCCGTCTTCCCGCTATAGTTTCCCACTCTGCAGAAGCTGTACATTTCTTTAGTATCAAGAGAATGGTCTCCATTATTTCATGGGAACAAGTTTCTGTGCATCAGAGATAGAAGGAATTCACTTGCACTACAAGGATTTCTTCTACAACACTGCAGAGCAACAACTGTAGAAAACATCCTGCCCATGGTTTGCCTACTTCTGGAAGTTTAGCTCTGTTTAAAAAGAATATACGGCATGATGAAATTAGACCCATACTAACCTTATAAATAGGAATGTTGCTCTGGAGGGGAACTTCTGAATCACTGGAAATGCTATAGCCAGTCAACCAGGTCTTGTAAACTCTTCCAACAGCTGATTGAGTTCTGTTCGAATCTGGCTTTTCTTTGTAGTTTTTTATTCCTGCTGAAAGGTTGTGCTGGGACCTTCCTGCTTTCAAGGCTAGAGGGATGATCCTCTATCCCAGCTGACCTCTTATGTGTTCTTTTGAAATTTATTGCTAGTTTATTCAGCTTGTTTTTGTGCTAATTTTTTTTTTTTTTTCATGGCTTTTTTTCCTTTTTTTTTTTTTTTTTTTTTCCTCTTTTCCCCCTGCTGCCTGTTTTATAGACAGTTTACCTCTCAGTCATCAAGCTGTTGGGCAAAAAATCCCAGTCATCTCTCTTAGGCAAAATGTGTGCTGCTCCATAGGATACCTGCTGTGTATTTCCCTTCTCTGTTCAAACTGGGGAACAAGTTGCAGTATGGCTTTCTTCTATCTCTCATCTGAGTTGCCTTCCCATGGAAACTGGGACATAAGGGAGAAAGAGGGAAGCTCCAGCTTTTAATGTCCTTCAACTTTTCACTGATCTTCCTCTGTACTGGAACCCTTAACTTCTGAGACAACAGCAAATTTTAATGCTGCAAACACATTTTTGCACCATATTCATTAAAAAAAATAGGAACCAAACTTATTCGAAGAAAAAGTAATGAGACATTACCTGTTAAATACCCTTCATCTCCAGGCTTCTAATTTTGCTGTAATCTCCCCTTTAGCCAGTTCTTCTCCTAATTTATAATCTAATATTATATTAATCTCTAGTTTCTGACTTAATGATTTCTCTCTCATGCCACATCATTAAATATTTTTGCCAGTGTCCAGGTAGATTGAATCAGCTGCCTCTCCTCTGTCTTAATAATTATTTACTTTCGTGTTTAGTCTTGCTTGTTCTACTTTTAGTAAACCTGTGCAGCATTTCTTTCCACTTCCTTCCATGTCTTTAATTATTCTTTCCATCACAGTTTGCTCTAGAAAATTGTGTACAGTTGTGGTCAGACTAATGATCCTCTATTATGTTTCTTCCTCTTTGCTGTCCTTTGGCTGTTTGACCTCTTGGAATATTTGACACTGAATTCTATGGAGCAGACCTGCAGCTTCAGAAGCTATTTCTTTTTGAGGCTTGGAAGTAACCCAGACTTTTGCAAGTTGAAATGTATGGTGGCCTTCAGCGTCTTTCTGCTCTAACACAGTACTTGTGGTTCCTATTTTTGTTCTCTTCCCGTGCATCCCCACTCAGTATTTCCAATATACTTGAGTTAACTGACATAAAAGCACTTGGGTTTTGGTCTAAACTGTAGTTGTCTTTAATCTCTATCCTACACCACCACAGTTTCAGTTCCCGTCTGTACTTCATTTTTATTTATATTCTTGAGCATTTCATTGCTACCTTTTGGAATATCCCTGCAAAGTCTAATTCTGTTTGATTTCCAATAAAATTGCTAGTAGAATTATTCCCATAAGGTTTTGACGTCAGTAATTTTCAGATTTTACCTCTTAAAATACCTGTCAAAAAAAAGAACATGGCATCAAAACAGCGTTTATTTGTTTCTGGTCAAAAAAGTACCACATCAGATCACTGAATTTTATCTTATTATATGTTGTCTTGGAAGTGGTAATATGTTGAGTGTTTCCCTTCTCTTCTCTGAACTTTTGGAGAATTCTTTGCATAGCTCATGGGTATTTTCAGAGTGTTCTCCAGCATTTTGCTGAAGGGATAGAGAGGATGAAAATACAATAAACAGGATTTTTTAATGGGGGGTGGTGGGGATGTGTTCTTTGCCTAATATTAATCATGGCACAAATCACAAAGCTATAATAATAAGGAAAAAAAATGGCCAGCTTCCTTGGTAGATTTTTGCTATATATATTCTGGTTCACTATATATTCAAATGATTTTCAAGGTACCTGTATCCTGATTTTTAATGCAAAACCAACTAAGAAAAGGAGAAAAAAATAAGGGCATATGATTTTTTCTTAAATCACAGCTAAAGCAAGCTTGACAGACTAGTCATAGTTTGAGATGGAGAGAACAGGAGGAAGAAAGATATACCAGTCATAAGGCTACCTGATCAGTTTGGGAACAAAAGATTTTACCTGGTCTCAATCCATCATGCTCCAGTTTAGGACTTTGAAGACTTTATGAAATGACAAAGTTTTCCCAGGATAAGAAAATTTTCTGCTCAGTTCCAGTTATCTTATTTGCACCCCTATCCAAGCTTCATGATTAACACTGAGTTAATTTTGATGCTATGGTTCCTTGTTTTATGTCTATTACCTAAGAACATATGCTGGTTTTTGTTGAGGTTAATTTTCTTCACAGTAGCTGGTGTGGGGCTGTGCTTTGTATTTGTGCTGGAAGTGGTGTGGGTCATTCAGGGATGTTTTTGTTAAAGCTGAGCAGTGCTTACACAGAGTCAAGGCCTTCTCTGCTTCTCACACCACCCTGCAGTGAGAAGAGTGGGGATGCACAAAAGGCTGGAAGGTGATGCAGCCAGGATGCATTTGGTACGGAATATCCCCAGGGATATTCCATACCAAATGGATCATGCTTGTCAATAGAGCTATGGGGGGAAGGTTGTCTGGAGACCACTGCTCAGGGACTGGGTCCACATTGGTTGGTGGTGAGCAGTTGTTTTCATTTGCATCACTTGTTTGTCTTGGGTTTTGTTTCTCTCTCTTTGTTATTCTCTTATTTGTGACAATTTTGAATTACTATTTTAAATTTTATTTCAGTTATTAAACTGTTTTTATCACAATCCATGGGTTTTTTTACTTTAACCCTTCCAGTTCTCTTCCCCCATCCCACTGGGGGAGCAGCTGTATGGTGCTCAGCTGCCAGCTGGGGTTAGAGCATGTCAGCCCTTGACACAATCCAGAGGGACTTGTGAAAACACAGGAGGAAAAAGAAGCGATCCCTTCCCAAGGACCTCAGGGATGACTGAGGGAAGATTTATTGAGTAATGTGTTTAAATGCAGTTTTGAAATAGATATACACACATGTTGGTGTGGTGCATAAATGATCACAAAGCCTTCTTTCTGCAAAAGGGCAGATTTTAATTTATATCAATAATGCTCAGTCAAATAGCTGGTGAAATGTATGCCAGTTTTTCGAGCTGAGTCGTCCCAAAATGATATGAACAGCCCAAGGTTCTGTGGGGCCAGGAGTAGCGGGGCTCACCGAGGTGGGGTGACAGGGCAGGGACAGGCAGCCAGGGCCTGTCCCACTACCCCGGCCCTGGACACATCCCTGGGGATGGGCAGAGGCCTGGCTGGGATGGAGCTGGGCTCGGTAGGGCCCTGGCCTGGCAAGGCTGAGAGGAGCTGGAGAGCAGCAGAGCCCCAAGGGGCTGGCTGGAGCCATGGGTGGGGTGTGGGAAGCCCCAGGAACTGGGCAGGGACAGCCAGGCTCGTTCGTGCCCTCAGGGCTGTGAGCGACATTGAGCCTGCGTGTGTGGTCATCCTAGGCATGCTTACTTGAATATAGCATTTGGACAGATACTGTATATTTGAAATTAAAGTTGGGTCAATTCAGTCCTAGAAATGTAATTTATGTAGTTTAGCCATCAGAATTTGGTGTAGTTTCCTGACCTTGGAGTGATATAGCACTAAGACTCATGTAGGTTCAGAAACTCACATGGAAAGACTCTGATCTGTGGTAAAAGCTATTAACAATTTAAATGAAATATAATCAGGATTTGGACACAATGTCATGGAAGTATCAGTGAGACAGAAGCTCCAATTACAGAAGCCTGTATTTAATGTTGTAAGGGACTTAGAAATATGTTATTCTAAAACTGAACATAAGAGCCATATAGTTCAAACAAAATTATTTTCCTAGCTTATAAAGATCCCAAATTTCATGAAATTCGGGCCTGTGTTATTACAGTTTTTGATCTTTCAAGAAAAAAGTGAAGAGAATGAGAATTCTTTTGCTTCCTCTTCTTGATAAACTTTATCTTGCTTGGCTTTGAGTTAAAACTGTGACATTCAATTAGGTGCTGAAAATGTAGTCATTGATTTGACACAGAAAAAAAAATATGAATAATTTCACACAGAAATACAATTTCTGCAGGATTTCAAGTCCCCACTTAATACTATAAAGCAGTCTTTTTTCTTTTGTCCCTCTCCTACAAATATTTTGATGGGAAAATTCCCATATTAATACATATAAATATAGGTATTAAACAGAGCCAGAGGAGGGAGCCTCTAATTGTTCTATGAACACAATGAAAACCTGTTGAGAATTACAGCAAAGTGAGAAACTTTTCAATTAAAGAAAAAAGTAAGCAATCAGAGGCCTTTGTTGATTCCTATAGCTTTTAATGAAAAAGCCCTCCATCTAAGCACATTTATTGTAGTTATCTTTTTCAGCGACTCAGTGCCATATCTCCATGAAATCCAATCCATGAAATACTTGCAGCTGGTGCTGCAAATGCTGCCTATACTGCCAAAACCCTCTTCCTGTCTTCAGACCCGGGCCTCCCTCCTTCCCCTGTCACAGCAGAGTAATGCTGGCCCTTTTCAACTCCGGTTTGCTTTGCTTCTCCCCTCCTTTTGTCTTCCTTTCTGCCCTTTTCCTTCTTCCAGGCCTGTCCTGATCACAGCTCCTGCTGCCTACTTTACATGGCAGCAGGTTGAGGTGGGGAGCCTGGCAACAGGTGCTGTTCAAGCGACAGTGGTGAGGTTGAGGTAATGTTTTTATCAGCCCAGATAAACATGCATGGAAGCAATCCACAGGAGGATTGTGGTCGTGTAGGTCAGTTCACTCTGCTTTGAAGAGTGCAGACGTGGTGTACTCTTCACATCCTGAAAATGATCTAATCTATAGCTGATGAGCAGTCACTGCAGCTGTTGATTCCTCTTGGAGCCTTTACCCAGTCTCCTTATGTGCTGCTAAATACAATATTTGAGCAAAATGTTACTTAAAATTACAAACTTCAGAGTAATTCAGAGTGTGTGTATACTTTCTGACTACTGTAGCATTCTGAATCTTCCAATTGCTACACCTATACAAGCCTACATCATGTTTCTTTCTTCTTCAGCTCCCCGAGTCTGGGTAGAAAACTCACAAAACAATATAAAATAAAAAAGTCAGAAAAGTCTGAAATCAGATTGCCTATAGGTTTGAAATTGTTATCTCTGCATATGGCTTGCAGTGGTTAAATGCTTAAAACCCCTCTATTTCTTGTCCTATTAAACAAACCACTCATAATTATCTTACCATATATAATCATGATTCACTGAGCAGCAAATGAACAGCAGCCTTCAACAAACTGGCTAAAAGGACTATTTAAGTGCTTCCTCACCAGCACATGCAAGACTGCCAGCAAGAATGAGCAATTACAACTTAAGCTAAAGGGCTAAGACACTGTGATTCAAAGCTGTAACAACTGTTATTAAGGGACTGGCATTGAAGGGGGATTATAATCTTTACCAGTGAAGTCACTTTTTTGCCTTCATTTTGCTCTACAATTCCCACACTGATGTGTTGTTTTAATAGCAATTTGTATTTGATTACTGCCTGGGTATGGTCAAAGCCTTAGCATGCAGTGAAAATTTTGTGCAAAGATTGCCTCCATCTGCTCCTGAACACTTTCCATTTTCTATTTGACTGGCAATATCTTCCAGGGTTTCTTCTTGCATGTGAGAGAAACATGATAGAAAAAACTGCTCTCAAAACTTCCAGAGGAAGTATTCATTTAACACTTGTTCATTTTGAGATTACAGGTATCTGTTTAAGTTCCACCACATGTGGCTTTAGTTTCCTTTAGTTTATTTGTTTTAAGGGATTCATCCAAGATGTAATGTTCAAATCCAGGTCTTGGATCTTTCCAGAAATTGCAGCTCAATGTTTTGCTTTATTCCATTGCTGAAATGAAATATTGTTTTCCTGAGTAACATATGAACAAGAACCCTAAGGATTAGATATCAAATTGATAGCTTCAAAAGTATGCAGTACAACTAAGTGGTAGTTTTACTTAATTATAATTTTTTCCCTTTCTTTCATTTTTAGCATTATATCTCACATAATCAGGTATGAACTGGTTCTCAAATGCAAATCTCTTCTAGCTGCTGTAGATAATCAGATTTCAGATAAAAATCATGGCACTTCTCATTTTTATCCTCTCAATCTGTCATCTGATCTTCATATGCTTAAAATTCAAAATTCAGCTCCTTCCAGAGGTCCTGTTAGATGTTTTCAGTCTGTTGCAAGTGTTGCAAGCCTTTCACTGTAGGTTGATTATGACCATTTTGCTCAGTTGGTGGCAAATATCAATTAGTGCACACTTTTCCCTAGATGATATGACTCTTGAATGTAAATGAAAAGAAAAATATAGGCATTAAAATTTCACCCTTTCCTCTTCTGAAAACACTGTATGAACATGTTTGTGTCACACAGGCCTGAACTGCCACTGCCTGTTTCTCAAAACTCACTAGAATTATCTTAGCATGCTCTACTGCAGACAAAGCTTTTCAGTGTTCAGTTCTCACTGAAGTGTTTTCCTTCCTTGGCCCTCAGCCACAGATTAATAGTCTGTAAGCAAGCTTGCTCTCAAAAATGTCAAATTTAATTGAAAAAGGAAATCAGAAAATAAAAAGCTGTCTGGTATGGCTCCTCTGGGTCCCCCTCTTAAAAGCTTTGCAGGTTTCTCTGTTTCATTGACCAACGCAGTGTTGGAAAGCTAGGCCCTCACTGTCTCCACTGCAGCTTCTGCCTGGAGTCCCTGGGGCACGATCCAGACATGGTGGCATCAGAGGAGCACAGCTGGCTTCACTTCTGGCTCACAAGAGCAATAACAGGCCTTTTGTCACCTCCTTCCCCTCCCTGCTTTGCCAATAAGCTGAAGAAAAGCTATAGCATGATCTGTCACATGGCTCAGGACAATGGGCTGCCATCTGCACCTTGGTATTTCTAGGCCCAACACTGGGCATCCCAAGAGGGCTGGAATGGAAGGTGCAAAGGTCTTGGAGGAGTCTGTGGATAAGTGGGCCAAAAGTTTCCTAATAAAGAATTTAGCAGGAAGTATTTGGTTTGGAGCCTTCTGGTTTGCTGTGCTTTGTGTGAATCAAAGGGAATTGTGAAAGAGCCTGTTGTCTGTCATGGCATGCTAGGAATCTGAGAAAGTGATGACCCCAGATCACCACATAACTCTAGAACTGAGAGCTGGGAGATGCCAGTCCCCCTGGTCTACAGAATTGCCTGCCTGGTCAGTTTTACTGTCTGCCTCTGAAACTGGTAGGAATGTCTAAGCCACAATCCTATTCTTGTGTGAATTTACTGGAAAGCAGAACACTGAGGTTTTGGCTCAAGTTCATGCTGAGAAAAAACTGTTGAAGCAAACCATTCTGTCTACGAAGCAGCTGTTTATAGCTGTTGTGAATGTGCACCAGTCCTAAGTTCTGTTTGATAGATAGCATATGCCCTTAGTTTTCAAAGCTTTCCAGTGCTTTTCTTTGGTTTTGAACTTAGCAGACTACAGAAATCTTGTATCTTACAGGAAGAAAATTTGCGGTTATAGGAACTTGGTGTTATGGAAATAGTACCTTGACAGGAGAGTGCCACCCTGCCCTGGGAGGGTCTCTTCAGGTGGGCATTCATCTGGCTGCTGTATTTAGATGCCAGCAGAATCCAAGTGATCTCCATTTCTGGCCTACAGGTAGAAAACTGTTTTGATCTAGAAAGCAGCATAGTGTTGATGATTATCCATTCAGAGGGAGCACACACACAAGGCGTTTCAGTGTTGGGTTTTTGCCTGTGACATCTGAAAGAATTTGTACCATTTCTCTTCTGTGTTTTATCTTGGAGGGAGGTAAAATGTGGCAGAGAAACAGCTGCAGCCAAGTTAAAAAAACCAGCGTTCTCAGTCCAGTGCAGGTGTGCAGTGAGTCCTCAGTATTCATGTGTCGTAGACTTTTTCCTGCCTTCACACAGTGCTACAAAATTGCAGAAGACAAATTTATAGCAGGAGCCTTTATTAGAATTTATTACTTGCCTGTTTACTGTTGAGTATGTTGTGCAGTACAGATAAACTTCTAAAACACTAAGACTTGTGCATGTGGGGAATTAATTAAGAAAGGTGTTAATTTTCTTAGCATAGATTTTTAAATAAGTTTTTTTTTTTTTGCAGCTCCATAATCTGATAGCTGTTCTCCATAAAGAGATAAGAACACTTGATACAGACAAATGGCATCACGCTTAAGGAATACATTCAGAGATGTAGTCTAAATTTTCCTCATTATTTCCGTGGTTTGGCTCTGTTCCAGATTCTTCCCCAGGCAGGCCTGTGGGAGAGTGTAAGACTGTATTTGTGCTGAGAACCAAAACTGGAGAGGTAGGGAGGGTCTTCAGCAAGTAGCCTTAGGACTTTCTCCAGTGCTGTCTCTGGCAAGGACACTTGCCTTGACAGGAAACAGGGGTTGTAGGACATTTTTGGTAGATGCAAGAGTGCCACAACAGAAATAAGGTGCTCACTCATGTTCTGTATTCTCCAGCTGTATGATGGAGGGCTAGGTTGCTCCCCCCAAAATACCCTCTTCCTTTAGGACTGGAGGCTGTGCTGATTAGTGACCAGAATAAGAGTGGGGATAAGGTCTCTTCACAACTCTTGTCATTCATTCATCTTGGTCTAATTGCCTCACCTTCCTTATTCCTAAATTTCCTAAGCTGTAAATTGTGAACAATCATATCTGTGACTTTACAAAGTCCTTTCACCAAGTTAAGCAATAAAAACCGAGTAATATCCATGAGGCTAGTCTAGGACTGCCATCATGTAGATGAGTGGTGTTTTCCCCAAGCATGCCAAACAGCTGCAGCCTGTAATGGACTGCCTTTTTTTTTGTTAATTTCTGTGTGTAACATTTCTTCAAGAAGAAGTAGGTTTGCAATGTTCAGTTTTGTTTAGCTCTGAATGTTCTAGCCTCTGTAGGTGTTACTTGGTCTGCTCACTGACTCAAGGGTGGTACTGCTGAGTGTTGCTGGGAAAATCAGGCTTCTGCTTTTTATTTTTGTCACAACAGTTTAAGGCAGTTGCTCTCCAGGTTTCTTTTGTGAGAATAGGAATCAGACTGCACCAGCACCACTTGTTATACAACATGTTTTCATAGAATGAGAGAACCTGGTGCAGACTCCCAGGCAGTCGTCATGCATGGAAAGCTTTGCATTTTCAGTCACTTCTAAGAAATTCTCTATTACCATCAAAGTAAACAATTCAGCCAACATTCACCCTTAGTCTCATACTGAGGGGCAGCTGGGGTTTACATTGACAAAATTAGGATCACTTTTACAGAGGTTTGTTGGAAAGGGTGGGAATACTATCTTCAGTAAAATATCCATACATCTCAAAGAAGAACTAGGTAGAAGTTGGAAAACAACACAGAAATGCTACAAAAGACAAGTAAAACCAGGCTCCTGGAGAATACAATGTATTTTCAAAGTTACACTGAAGGGAATTTACTGCCTACAGATAATTTTCAATTTGAATGATTTCATAAAGCCCATGAGAACAGTCTTCAGACATTTATAGAGAAAAACCAGTATGCAATCTTTTCACAGGTTGGGGGAATAACTGAATGAAATTAATTTACATGACCTACCTCCAAAATTCTTTAAATGTTAAGTGCCCTAAAATTAATTTGCAGTTCATCTCAACATTGGGTTTGTAAAGAATCTGTGATTGATTCTAAATGGATGAAAGCAGTTACCTGAAACTAGTAATTGTTTCCTAATGAATGAGGAATGCAGCTGACTGAGACAGTGGGGGATCTCCCTAGTGTTAACCAGGTGACAGCTGCAGAAACAGATGCAGTTTCAAGGTGTCATTTCAAGAGACAATATGGTTATGAGTTAAGGCAACATTTTGTGGTCAGCAAGTACACTGATACATCTGTATGTTGGGGATTGTGGGACAGTGTGAAATCGACCTCTGAAGAAGCAAGTCTGAGTCATTAGATGTTGCTGAAGATATGAGTTGTAAGGAGCATTTTAGTTTGAGCCTACTCAATTATCAAGCAAAAATCTCCTAAGAGATCAGTGTTTCCTTCAAGTTGCAATTAATATTGGTTTTTATCAGTATGTTGGACAGAGAAGGATTTGAAATCTCTTTCAAAATTGCTGGTTACAGTAATAGCTACTTTCTTTATTAATTATTGGAGAAATAACGAATTAACTTCTCTTGCAGCTCTTTAATAAAGAAGTACAAGCTGTCTTTGAAGTACTAGCAGCCCTGTTGTTCCTGTGTTATTCTGGCACATGTAATTATCTCTCTCCAAGACTTTAAGCCATTATGTTTATCAAGCAAATCAGCAAGTAAGTCAAAGTGCAATTCTAAAATGGAAGCAGCCTTGTCTGCTATGCAGGAAATAGAATTCAGCTGGTATTTTATAACACATGGGGCCATCCAAAATCAATCTTCATCCAAATCAGATAAGTTTTACCAATAGCTCAACTAATAGAAATTATAGAGATAGGTAAATACACATGAAAGTAGAGGAAGAAGTCCCAGATTTCAAATCTAATGTGCTTCTGCTGTAACATGTTCCAGTCTGAAAAAGAAGTTTGCTGAAAGAACTGAATAAAAACAAATCTACCACATTGCTCTATAACCCAAATGGAGACAGTATTTACAAATCTTCAGGTATTCATAGGAGAGAAAATGTTCTTTCTACTAAAGTGGAATAATGAAAGAAGACAAGGATAAATTATATTCTTCAAGAAAACTCTGAATCTTTGTCTAAATGGAATGGTTTTGCCTCTTTAAAAAAAAAAAAATTATATTTATCTCATTTTTTCCTGTGATGACATTAGTAGAATCCACTTTGTTTACATTGGGTTAGTTCCCAAAGAATAAGAGCGAAATCCATAGAGTCCTCGACTTTCTCAACATACTTATGTACCATTCTGGTTGCAACATCCATACAGTTTTGGATTCTGGGACATTTTCCGTTCTCGGTTTTCTACTAGAATCTGCTATCAATCTCATGGTCAAATTAAAAGATTCTGTGATTCCTCTGATACCATCTCATTGTGTATGTGATTTGACTGATTTCACCACCAGTTCCATGTTGCTTGAAGGCACCACTGACCACTGTAAATAAGATAGCTCTTACTGCAAACCGGATAAGCATGCATACTCTTGTAGTGTGGGTGATGGTCCTTCTGACAAAGTATCCTTTCCCAGCGTTCCAAAAAGTTTTCATACTCATACATTCTTTCTTCTTTTGGTCAAGTAATACGGATGATGAACACAGGGCAGAGGACTGCCTGCAAAATGACAGTAACCAGCAGAATCTGGAAGGGCCCTTGGCTGAGTGCAGGTCATCTGTGAGTGTCTGTAGCACAAGGCCAGCTCAGGTTCCCTTTCAGCAGAGGTGGTTGTCTGTCCTCACTTAATTGTTGCTCCTGAGAACTATTTGCTCGTTTCAGACCAGTTCAGCGATTTATTTTTTAAGTGTGAGGGCTGTAGTCACTGGTGATAATGCTATGTAAAACAGTCCTCTGCCCTCATTTTTCTAACACAAGTGCTACACAGGAGATGAAAGGACAGATTTGCAGGACTGTGATTCGAGTGAAACACAGAAGTCAATGATGGGACCTGGTTACAAATCCTCCAGTGTATTTAAGTGCTTAACTCGCACTGAAGTTTTCTCCTTATATGTTCTTACGAAATTCCAGAGCATAATCTAAAATTAAACTTCTGATTTTGTCTATAGGAAAAGTTAATTAGCAAATCTCAACTTGCCCACCAATATCACTTTCATTTGGTGTTAAGAGCAAATTTAGCACTCAAGTCTCTTGTTGTTTTTTCATAGCAAACAGTCTGTGCTTATTATCATATTAAAGGAATGCCACTGGTTAAATCAAGCAATGAATATAAATAGCTGTATTACTGCCATCAGGCATCAGTGTTTATTTAGTGGATGTGAATCACGCATGCCTCTTTGATCTGGCTTTGACTAAGCCAGTGCTGTTTCCATATAAAAAAGGTTATTTGCAAACACTGCAAGAGTATGTATATATTAAACATGGAACTAATCAATATGGAAGGGTCTTTGCTACTCTGACAACCCTGTGTGCTGCCACGGTGTCTTTAAGTGTTTTGAATTTCTCTGTGAGTACCTGGGTCCCTGAAGACACTCGCAGCTCTTTTCTTTGGGCTAGAGAAGATCAAGATTGAAATCTGGGCCCACTGAAATCAGTGGCCATATCACTCTCAGGTCCCTGTGAAGGGCATATATCTGGCAGCAGGGAGGACACAAATAATCAAGGACAACGCTGATTTATTTGTGGACTGGTTTGATTACAGTGCATGCAGAAGAGTATTTGAGAGAGAAATTTGTTTGTGCACAATCAGATAAGCAGATAGACTCAGACCTACTTGTGCTCATTACTCACACTGAACTTTTTATTACTTTTTGCTAAAGCAAAGATTCCATGTTGAATTTTAAAGCTGAACCCACATGTCTTCCCTTCAGCAAACTATATGCAGACTATTGTGTGCATTGGAAAAGCAAATGATAACCCATAGGTACTGCCAAAGTAGTGTTATCACAGTCATTGTGATGAACAACTTAGAATGAGACTCATTCTGATGCCAAACATTAACCTGCGCAAAATAGCTGATAGGAATAGTGTTTATTCAATCATGGGTCATGACTGACCTCAAATGCTCTCCACTGGGGGAACTGAGGATAACAAATAAGTGGAAAAATTGTAGAAATACCCAAACCATTAGGTGATTTCTGAGTCCAAAATGTGCATCCATCCCTCCCTCATTTTGTTACTTCTACTATAACGCAAGGTCATACATAAGTTTTAGGATTAAAAGGCAAGCTGTAGACTTTGGTCTACACTGCTAAATTTGTAGCAAAGTTGGATTAGTTTTGCATCATTTGAGATTTCTTTTTTATGACTTAATGTCATTTTGAATGTTAATCTTCCCTATGTTTATCGGAAAGTTATAGGTGTTGCAGAAAAGGAGTTTTAAAACAATTTGGAATTATAACTGTACTAGGAAAGCATAGTGGACCAGTGAAATTTACCTTTCAGTCTTGATGTTTTGTAATCAAGAATTACACTTTATCTAACCTAAGGAAAAGTGTGAGAATTTTAAAGATGAAATGGTGATCATTTTGAACAGTGTAAAAGCACAGTTTTGGTGTGTTCTTTTGTAAAGATCATATGCTCTTTGTGGTAATGTTATGATGTTCACTTGACTGACTGCGCATTATTACATCAGAGGTTGTGTCAAAGAAATCCAGCCAGAAAGGAATGACCCCAATGACACAGAGAAAAGTCCTTGAAGGAGCAACGGAGGTACAAACATGGGGGAATACCTGCCATCTGGCCCCTTCAGATGGATTGATTTACTCTTTGAGTTGTTGGAGTGAGTCCAGAGGAGGGCAATAAAGCTCATGAAGGCTCTGAAGCACATGTCCTATGAAGAGAGGCTGAGGGAG
>WEKY01058406.1:91166-116110 GCA_013390045.1 Picathartes gymnocephalus | reverse complement strand
TGCATTTTTCTATATCTCTGACAGAATTCAGTTTGGGCAAAATTCAAAATGATGCCCAAGGAATTTTGGAAACTGCCATAAGAAGGTGCTCAAACCATGGGTAAGCCATGGATCTCTCTTCAAAGGATGCATGTGAACCCTGAGACCTGCAACTTTGCATACTTCTCACAAAAGGGATCAATAACTAGTGCACCAGCTAACACTCAGAAAATCCTCACATGCCACTGAAAGAGTCTGTTCTCTTCTGAACCTTCTTGGTGCAATACCAAACCCCTGGCTCTTGCTTCACCTCTCTTACTCACCCCACCAAATGGAGGAAATCTCAGCAGCATTCCAGGCATAGTGACTTCTCTTAACCACAACATCCTGACTTGTTAATTCAAATCTGGTCATCAAGTAGATAAGCACTCAAAGAAGCTGGAAACTGTTTACAAATTGATAAAGTGCCTCAACCAAACCCTCAAAGATTTCCAGATCTGAACACAATGGCTTAGGAATCATCTCTAGTATTCACAAAGAATCAAAACCCAAACCAAAGTCTAGTGGTAAAGTTTGGGGTTCTACGTAAAGCAAGTTCCACCTTGAATAACTGTGGCAAAGATTTAACTACCTGTAATGTATTTGTGGGCACATTTGCCAGGTCTTAGGCTAGATTCTGAATTTTGACCAAGCCACTTACTTTCTCAGTTAGCTGGCAACTTTGATTACAACCAAGTTGGGGTTGTTCAGCCTGGAGAAGAGAAGGCTCCACAGAGACCTTAGAGCCACCTCCCAGTACCTAACTGGAGCTTATAAGCAAGGTGGAGAGAGACTTTTTAGCAGGGTCTGGCGTGACAGCACAAGGGGCAAAATTTTAAAATGAAAGAGGGTAGATTTAGTTTGGATATAAGGAATAAAGTATTTACCATGAGGGTGATGAGACACTGTTTCCTTTTGGAATACAGTCAAATAATTACGGTAAAAAATTTTTAAAAATAAAGCCCTACATGTTTACTACAATGTCTTAAAGATAGACTACTGAGCAAGTAAAAGTCAGTGGTGAATGTCCAGAAAACACTTTACAGAAGTGTTCAGCCAGTTTTTAACAAGAGAGGTCTGTTCATGCCTCCACAAAATATTTCTCTTTTTTTTTCCTGTTTATTCACCTGGTTCAAAGTACTGACTAGCTTACTCAAACTGAAAAAGCCTTTGGGGACTGCAAAAGCATGGAAATTGCTTTTGCCCTCCATATCTGCAAATAGGAACTAGTTGTGAGGAGCTAAGCTCTATCATTTCTGAAACACTGAGGAACATATTGACCAGCAAAAGAGAGGGGGAAAAAAAATCAATCAGTTAATTATTTTTTCAGAGATAAATCTTGCCTTGTTTAAATTGAATCCATGTAAATGTCAAATATGTTTAGACAAGCTTACTTTCAGTGAATCCAAAACACCTAAGGTAGCTTTATTTAATAATGAATTTTAGGTGCTGAGGGATTTGTGCAGTAATTGAAGTCTAGATTCCATTAAGCTGTACAGGAATGAATTGTGGAATGAAAAAAAAAATTATCTCATTATATTCTTGTCATGAAAAACTACAAAAAGTGAATACTCTAAAACATTAACCTAGGGTTGATCAAACATGCACAGCCACAGCACACACTTCTGGATAGCAAAAATAGGTTTAAAAGGCAACGTTGACAATATTTGCTCAGTGTATACTGGTTACCAGCTCAAAAGAAGACGAAATTGATTAAATAAAGGCTTCTTATTTGTTCATTGAAATCTATTTAATCAAATAATTTATAGCACTTCAATTGGCATCACTTGACCTCAGAAACATTGCAGTTGTGACTCCAGCTCTTTCTCAGCACTGAGACCTGCTGTCTATTGGTGAGGGGCTGGGAACAGAGTAAGAAGAGGAAAGAGGGGTGGAGAGAGAGAATTGCAGAGCTAGGACAGGAGAGGAGGCAGTCAGAGCCTAATCAGCCAGATCTAACACTATTCCCTCCTAGAGTCCTTCTCCAACCCACTAATACATGCCTTCCTCAGTCTTGCCCTCTAATTTGGAGGTGTTCCTGCATTCCAAAGGATGCAGTGTCCTTTCCTGCAGAAGCGACTTTCCATACTTGTAACGTCCTTCTCAAGGTCAATGGGTTTCTGAAGATCCACAACAAGTCTGTCATTCCCACTACCTGGAAAAGAAGTGCAGTACATGTTCAGCTGAAAACTGCCCTCTCTGAAAATCTTTCCCATTCTTTTGTCCTCTATTAATGCTATGAAAAATACAATGAGATCAGACAGCAAGAAGTGAAGCAGCAGAGAAATGCACCTGGGGATATTTAAAAAATGAGTGCAAAGGTCACAGCTACTTACTGTGCCTGGAAGAAAAGGAGAACCAACAGCATGAAGGGGTGGAGAGATGCTGTGGAATAGGAGGACATTTGACTATATCCAACAATCTCCTCCAGGGCTGTCTGAGGTAAGCACAGAGCACAGAAGCTGTAGTCAAAACCACTTTTGCCATTGCCCACAGCATCTTGGCTTTGGCCACCACTGCCTCATGCAAAAAGTCCCACTTCTCACAAAGACAAAGGGATCCACAGGATCAGTATCATAATCCATCCAGACGCCTGCTCTGGCACAGGCCAGTACCCAAAGCAGGCCCCTGGCTTTGAGGTGTCTCCTGGGGTGCTGCACTAAGGTTGCAGGTGTAAATAGCTCCTCTGGTAGTGTGGACTGATTGTTCCCAGCTCATACACACGATCCTTATGTGCCAACTCCTCTTGAAAAGAAAATAGAAAAAAGAAATAAAAACAGACACCCAGATATGCAGAGAGAGCATGACTTACTAAGTGTGAGATTCATCTTGGCCATCATTAAGCATGTATATCTGAACTAATTCTTTAGGCCTTCTGTGACACTATGGCAGTGACCAGCTATTCTTTGTAGGGAAAAACCCGTGGCAAGTGGAATGGGAAGAGGAGGCTTTCATTACCCCTATTCTCTACTTCTACCTTGCAAAGAACAGGAAAGAGAGGGTGAAACTGGAGAGGGAAATGGTATCTGCTCGAGTAGTTCTATCAAAAATTTCTCAGCACATGACTGCTAGTGGCTTTTCAAAACCCCTGCTATTGTCCCCCCACCCCAAAATTATAATAAATCACAAAAATATACAGCTTCTTCCTCCTTTAGCGCTTTTGGCTGCACTTCCCAAGGGGAAAAAAAAAATCTCATAACTGCTCTTTGTGGTTCCCATATCACATTATAACCAACTACCTACACCTACCATATCCTCAGTCCCCTAGCAGAAGAATAATACATGAACACTCAAACCAAGCTGCCAGCCTCCTTCCCTGCCTCTTCCCATGGCATTCACTATGCCTTTGCTATGCTTTTGCCATCGGACTTTTCATCCAACATCCATCCAAAGCTGTAAAGTACTTAAGGGATGAAAAATTCCTGAATCTTAACCAGGTAGGCGCACTCAGCAGACCAAGTTCTGTCTAAAACTCACCAGCACTGTCGAACAGCTTTTTTTGCTGTGGCTGCTATTCCCAGTGAGCCTGAAGTGGCAGAAAACCACAGGTATAGGGTTTGATATCTCATTTATGCGAGATTTAACAGACAGCTCAAAGGTACTGATTGCCTCACCTAGGAAACACGGTTACAAGACACACACAGCACAATGTCCTGGGATCTCTTCCAGATACCTGGATTTGAGGGAAATCAGATTGTCACCAGGAATCAAATCAAGCTCGGCTTTTCAAGTATGCCAGTTTGATCCTGGAGAAGTCAGGGCAGTTTTCGTTTTTGCTACCGCCAGGTGAGACAGACTGAAACCTTTTCAGATGCTAATCGCTCCCACAAAGACAGCAAGATAACAGGGGAAGAAAAGAGTAAACAGTGAAGCAGCCGGATGAACAGCTCGTTTAGCCAGAGGAAAGCAGCTACTGGAATGAGGCTGTTCAAAGAGGAGGCTGCAAAAAGTTGAGAGAGAACAATGGAAACAATTCTCCACTGCTCACAATGAGCTTTTTCTGAAGATTATCTACAGATTTAAATTTTGATGGGTCTACTGCTTGCTGAGATTCAGATTGTAAATGTAAAATTCTGTTTTATTGATGCGTGCAGGTCATTTTCTATTCATCTGCATTACGGTAGGTGATTACGGTAGGTGTCACAGTACCCTGGAAGCTCCAGGATTTCAACAAAAGTTGTTTATGTCCCTCCTTTTACATGCTGAATGTAAGCATATGCCTAGACCTATGATTTCCTTTGTGGCTTTTTTTAAGTCTCCTTGCATATTTGCACAGCACTGTAACCTTAAACTACCACTACTGCAATTTTCCAGTCACAAGTATTTGGAAATCAAGATGTTGGAGCTAACGACAGGGGAGCTCCTCTTTCAACACACTTTTCCCACAGCTAATGACCCAAGGAACACAAGTTTCAGAACTAAGTTATACTTCTATGTATTGAAAAGCCCATACCACCATATTCTGCTTTTTCCTGTCCTTGCATATAGGTAGTGATTTCTGGGAAGTATCCCAAGAAGTGTGGGAAGAGTTCAAGAGAGTTTTTAACCCCATTGCAAGGCTGATAGACACAGTCCCCACCAGCTGTTGGATGCTGGTTGTTTGTTTTTTGTTCTGTTTTTTTGGTTTGTTTTTTTTTTAAATAAAGCTTGCAAATAGCTATATGAGACTTTCTCTTCACTTTTTAACTACTCCAACCTGATTCTCTCAGCTAAACAAAACTTGATGCTCTGGAAATGGTTGTACTCTTCTCACTGGCACCCTAATTCCATACTGTTCCTCCAGGCATCTTGTAAAATACCAAGAATGTCTGTCCAGCCTACATTATCTCTTTTGTTTCTGCTTGTGTGCAGGGATGTGGCATTCAGGCCCTTGGGACATCAAGAGTTGCTACATTTCACTATTTAATTTATTTTAACATGCAAGCAGCTCTGGCAGAGCTGCCTGTGGACTTCCAGTTTAAAGTGAGGCAGAACAGTGAGAAACACAGATAAAAGTCAGACAGGCCAGAGAGAGGAAGATAAAGATTATACCTTTTTACAACGTATTTTTCTTTTGCTTGCCTTGACATGATTTTACCTGCATAAAAAGAGCATGAATTTCAAGACAGGGAAGCTGAATCGCAACCTAAAAACTATATGAACGTTGTTAAGATCAAGGCAGCAGAAAAATGTTTAGAGTAAAGCTAAACAGGCAGAGGAGGTAAAGCTGAAGGATGATGGCAAATCCAGGCTGAATGTCAATAAACCCTGTTTAACAATAGGACTTCTCCACAATAGTAGTAAGAGCAATAAAAGCCATCAAGAACACTTCATCACTTGAGAAGTAAACCCTGTCCTGAAGTTTTTTAAAAACATTTGAGTCGAAGCGAGGTCCGCTCAGAGAACCTCGCGTGCTTTATGACAGGTGCCCAAGACCACATAAGAGGAGCAATAGACGGGATGTTTGACTTACAGTGTAACCTATATACTCTGCTCTTCGCACATCTTTCTCCATGACCTGTCTTTTCTCTAGTGTTTTATCCTTTGCCTTCTCTACATCCATTTCAGATCTCCTTAGCAGACAAACCTGGCAGGCAACGGGTGGAATAAAGTTGCTGACAAACTGGGATTCCAAGAACCTCCACTGAGGACTTAACCTCATATTTTAAGGCAAGAGTCCCACAGTGACTGCAAATAAACTCTGGGAACTTGGTATCAATTTCCCAGGGCTTTTCCAGCACATGCAGGGAACTGTGGCCCAGTGACAGACATCTTGTCTTACCTGTTCAGTCCCCAGCATCTCCAGGTGGTCTTTGCTCTGAAACTCTGTTCACAGCCATTGTAATGGCCATAGGAGAGAGTGGAAAGTGCTTGAACTACTGGGTATTTGCATTTAACACCTTGTCTTCACAAAGTAAGATTCCCAGAAAGGGGAAGAAAAAAGGACAGACTCTTCTAAGAGAGCATTTATATACACTTACCTGCCATCAGTCAGAGGTTAAACATGTAGAGTTTCATTGCTGTCATGGTACTTGTAACTGGCATCATGGTCTTCCCTTGTGATGTCTAAAAGCTGCATACTCCTAAGGACAGGTAATTTCTTGAGTAGTTTTCCTTAATTCAGAGAACCTAAGTTCATTGCTTTTCATTCAAGACTTTGCCTGGGACTAACTATTGCTAATTTTTTTACTAACTATTGCTAATTTCTGTTGGGACTTAAAAACTACAAAGGCATGCTCAGAAATTGCAGACAACAGACTTGGAAGACAGACAACTCTGCAGGCAAAGCACTTCTCTGCCTCAAAGCAAAATGAGAGCAGCTGCAGACAAATAATGAGACGTTGAATCAATTAACAAGAACAAATGATAGTTTTGAAGTCAGACAACATCAAATAATAAAGAGCAAGGGAGCATTTTACTACAGAAATCTTTACTGGACTTTTAGAATCCTCTTTCTTCACGTCTATGGCCTAAGCAAAATACCTGGCACTTGGGATTTCTGCCCAGAGCTGGCTCCACTCAAATTCTGAAACGTGGATAGCCAGGAACTGCTGGGCAGTTTGCTCCCTAGGAAACATCTGTTTTCCGGAGTAAAGGAATGTCACTAATTTAGTTGTGCCTTGCAGGCAAACATGCCTTCTTTACACAAGGGCTGAGCAGTTACTGCTTCTGAGAGGATTTACTAAGGAGATCCCATGATTGTGGCTGCAACTTTTGCTTCTGGGCAAACTTGGGGTTCATTTCACAGGTGCAATAACCATAGGGTGTCTTTGCACACATGCAGACCATGCAAAACCTGTTTCTTACACAGGCCAGAAATGACTTGAGAATCCAGGTTAACTCTACGCAAAACTGTGGCACCTTATTAAGGGTCCTTCTTTTCACTGCAACCAGCTGGTTTCAGCTGCAGTTACTGGTCCTGGGTCACACTCTCCAGGGCTGCATTTTCTTTGCACCAAATACTTTGAAAGCTTCTGCCACAAAGTGCACGTTTTCCCAAGTATGAAGGTAAGGAACTGTAATGTTAAATTTCAACATCAAAATTTCCTGCTGATCCTTCGTTATACCTGGCTCATATTGGGACTGTAGCTTGGAAACAAGCACAGGCTCACTCAGAACGTGCTGGAGTTTAAGAGATTGCTGAAGCCCCTCTGCTAGTGCTGACTAACCCACCACATGTACCATTCCCACACAGCAACATGGCAAATTCCTTTTTAGCCCTCCAAAAGTGAGGACAGATGTAGCTTCAACAGCAAGAAGCAAATGCTTGTGCTGAGACAGGTATTGGCCTTGTCTGCTCGAAATGTTCACTTCCTTCTCTGCATTACCATTCGGTAAGTGAAAGGCAAAGGATGCTCAGATGCAGAAGTGGCACACAAAAGGGGTGGATAACTGCAGCAGAACCTGCAAGCAGCAACTGTGAATGGCCAAACTTGGGCCACAGAACTCTCTAAGAACCAGAACCAGCAGGAGTGAGACTACAGAAAAAGCAGGGAAGTAAATTATTGGGAAATTTATATATATGGCCAGAATCCAAGAAAAAGGAAAGCATTCAAAGGTGGGGGACAAGGCAAATTATGGCAGAGCTCTCAGCCCAGAAACCAGTGGGAACAGGGAAACAATCACTCTGAACCACCTCTATATTCAGTTACGACTTCTCCAGCATCTGCAGATACACAAGAGCTGCACGCACAGCAGCTTAGAAGTATTTCCGCATCGAGGATAATGTGTACCCAACATACTTTTGTGTCCCACTTCCAGGCAGTAAGGAGTAGAATAACCCCATCTTCACTTAATTCCTTGTTTTTCTAGAATATTAAAGTCACAGGCAAAGTACAAGGAGAATGTCACAGGATTTTCACTTGCCAAAATCCAGTAACAGATCATTAAGTCCTGGAATTCAAAAACAAAACCTTTTTTTTTTGTGCATCCCACTTACGGTAATGAGGTAGAGCTTGGTCAATGCACTGAGTTGGGAGTTCACCTGAATACTACCTTCCCTACAACTAGTAGGTAAATGCTTGCAGGAGCGCTGGAAACTATTTAGGGGGCCATGCTGGGGAATATTCCGCTTGTTTATAGCACAAGCTATTCCACCTGGATGTGTCTGCTGGCCTTTGATCCAAATTTTCTATGCTGTCAAAAGAAGGTATAATCAAAGAACCTGCTGAGGGATCTCATTTTGTTTGAGTCTTTGGGCTTACAATGTCAATTCACAATGGTGTAACAGTTTTGTTTAATTTCAGGATGATTAGACTCATTGGAAAAAAGCTCAACTAAACAAAACAAACTTAAAAGCAAAGGCATTCCTAAGTCTTGATCATCATAAAAGTCTGGCATCATTTTTTTTAGATAAATGTGGGATTATGTTTCATGGTTCTGAATGAAATACTTTGGACACTTTGATTTTGACATACAGTTTGTCTTTGCAAGCTGAAATAATAGCTACTGAAAAGTCATCTTTGTTAATAAATAATAGACTGAGGAAGAAAATAGCAGTTTAAATAATCGTTTTGTGAAGGGGTGAAAGACCTGAAGTGCTACAGGGATGAAATCTTCCTGGCTTAGTCTGAGACACTGGATTTATATTGCACTGGTAAGTAGCAGGCAGATATTGCTATTGAATGCAGCTCTCTCCTACTGTAAAATAGGTTCTAACAATGACAAACACTCTGAAGCAACTGAATGTGAAGATTGCCTAAAGCACTTTCTTTTTCAGCTTTGAAAAATATTTCCCCTTAACAGTTCTGGCACAGGAAGAGTTTTGCTGTAGCATTCTCTAGGTATCTGTAAAACAATCTTGTTTTCATAGATGTCACTCAGAAATACTCCACACTACAAGCTGAGGAATGCCAGTCTTGATGGAACAATAATGCTAAATTCTGCAACACACTATAATTTTGAGTATCAGTAATGACTTCTGGTGATTGTGTGGACAGAGAACATAAAACTCAGAGCTCTTGGGGTTAAGCTGAAATTTACACCACTGAGCACTGTCTTCTCTACTCTTTTCCTGAACTCCACCTATACTGAGATGCTGTGTAACAGCTAAGGAAATCTCTGAAGTACCTGCTATTGATATTGAGCTATTCTGTCAAGGAGAATAAAAGGAAGACAATCTGCATTGTCTTTGGTCACAAGGAAGCCTACCTCAGAGGAGGTACGTATCTGTGGAATACTCAGGGTACTATAGGTGCTTTGGGATCCACTTTGAAAAACATCTCAAATGAATCTCAGGTTGTGCTACAGCTGAATTTGTAGAATCAACTTCTTCAACAGGGGGATGATCTTAGATAACCTAAAGCTGATGATCAAAATACACCTGCAGAGATCATTTGTGGAATACATAGACTGTCTTGCTTAGATGGTCTGCCAACAGCTTGCCCTCCCTGCAGAGATGGGTAGCTAGTGAATTTACTGGGTCTATGATATTCAGATCTCAAAACACATTAGCTCTCTAAATTAAATCGTTTTGTTCCCTGTGCTTGCTTAATGCTGTTAGATAGTTCAGGCTCTTACACACAGTGCTTTTTTTGGGGGGTTTTTTTCAGAAAGCCAACTGTATTCTGGGCTGCACCAAAAGCAGTGTGGGCAGCAGGTCAAGGGAGTAGATTCTCCCCCTCTACTCCACTCTTATAAAACCCCACCTGGAGTGTTGCATCCATCTCTGGTATCCCCATCATAAGAAGGACATGAACCTGTTGTCCAGAGTCCAGAGAAGGCCACAAAGCTGATCAGGGGCCTTGAGAGCCTCTGCTATGAAAACATGCCAGGAGAGTTTGGATTTTTCAGCCTGGAGAAGGCTCCAGAGAGACCTTAGAGCCCTCTCCAGTACCTAGTGGCACTACAATAGAGCTGGAAAGAAACCTTTTACAAGTGATAGCGTGCAGTGATAGCGCAAGGGAGAATGGCTTTAAACCGAAAGAGATCAGGTTTAGATCAGATACCAGGAAAAAATTATTTACAGTGAGGGTGGTGAGACACTGCAATAGGACAAGGGTCAAAGTTTTAAACTGAAAGAGGTAGATTTAGATTGGATATAAGGAAAAAAATCTTTATGATGAGGAACAAGTTTAAGTGTTTCTTGGGATTATGAGGAAGCAGTAGCTTCAGAAGCTTGTTTTTGCGAAAAAAAAACCCATCAGCAGTATGAACTCCACACCAGCAGAGGGAAACACAGCCTCAAGAAAACTAACTCACCCTCCTGGGAGATGTTTTTCACCCATCACATCCACTGAAACGGAGTGATTTAGCCAGGGATAAATTAGACCCGTTGTGATGTGGTAGGATATGCCATCTTGTTTCCTGTATTTACTATGTACACCAACAGAAATAAGTAAAAGAGATCTCTGCTTTGAGATGTATTTGTTAATACGTGATTCAGACATCTTAGGCTTGATTTTTTCCATGTTCGTGTTTCCTACTCTCCCTTAGGTTAATGGGTCCAAATTGCACTTGGCAAAATAAGATCCAAGTCCAGCATAGTTTGAAGTGACTTATGGATGCTGGAATTCTCCTCTCTCACCTTGGAAGGAAGATGTCATTCCAACACCAGTCATTGGTAGGTGCCTGTGACAAAACCGCGTCTGGAAACAGGTTGTGGCGCGGCTCGGGCAGGCTGCTCGGCACCGCAACCTTCTGTCAGCATCTCCCGGGGTCGGGGAGGCACCACGGTCGGGGCGGAGGAGACCGCCACTTTCGCACACACAGCCGATGGGAATAAGGCTGTGGAGGCCAGGAGAGGTTCCCTTATGCGTTCCCAGCTGGGCTTATTATCCACACACTGGAAGGAGCAGAGATGGAGAACTGAGATCTGAGGGCTGTACATGGTTTTTACTCAGGGGCTGAAGAGGAAGAGTTTAGGAGCTTGAGCCAACGGGAACAAGGGGTAGGCAGGAAAGAGGGTGTAGCCCGAGAATACGGGCCGGGGAACAAACTAAAGGCGAGCAGGGGGCGGAGAAGCAACTAGAAAGTATAAGGGAGCAGGGGAAGGAGCGGCCAGCGAGCCGAACACCAATGGGGTGACAGAGTTCAGAACTCGGACATATAAGGCAAACAGAGGGGGGTGAACTGGGGTAGATTGACATCTGGGTCCTTGGTATTTCATGGGAGAAGCCAGAACCTAGGGGGTGCCCTTCCAGGGCATCCACAGAACCAGACACGATTGGCAGTTCCTCTGACACACTGGTAAGAAAAACAAACCCTGATGGCCCACACCCACACTATGCAAAAGACAAGTGCAGGGTTAGGATAGGTTTTATCAGAAGTACAGTGACAGGGGAGCACTACTGCCCTGACAAGGTGTATCCAAAACTCTGCGAGGGTTTCCAAAACCAATGGGGAAGTTAGGAATTGTAGAAAAAGCTTCCAACAGTAGGATTGCATATGAGCATGAATTTACCTCTCTGAAAGCGCTCCACCATTCTGGGCTCACAACAGCTGCTTCCAAATCCCTCCAAACCAGCTTGCTTCTCATACGCATTATTCCAGCTCCTAAGGGTTACATGTGTTAAAGGACACTTCCAAAAGCACGTAATTAAAAGATGCTGAACTCCTCCAGGCAACCAAAGCAACACATTATGACCTGCTTGCCAACCCTATACAAACAAAACAATATACCACAGCATGTTCTGCTCCAAGGGACACTGAATGCAGTCACATTAAACACCAATCATGTGGACTAAAGGAAAAAGATGGAAATTTAATCAAAATTTGATGGCTATGACCAGTAATTTTGCAAGATTTGGATGCCTTAAGAACATGCTCAAAAATGGGTCTGTACAGTGTCCTTAATGCTAAATTCCTGTGGCTGCATCCTTGCTTTTGTTGCCGGAATCTTCAACAGCACGTAGCTCACTAGGGGCTCCCTTTGTGACAAAGACAACTGTACCTAAGCCTGGACAGGTGGGTCCCTGCTGCCTTTCCTGTCAGTGCACAGTTGTTCAAGAACAAAGATTTCTACCTGCAAACCCTGGTGTGACTCTTGCAGTAATTCCCTATAGGAAGGTGAAAAAGCCAGCCAACAGAGAGAATCTTGGTTGTTTTTCCTCTCTTTCCATCCAATGGGCTCTACAGCATAATGGACACCTGTCACTGCACCACAGATGAGTTACAGCTAATGGCTACTGACACGCTCTTTTTCTGCATCACCTTTGTCATCTGCTTTGGCTATTTGCCTGCCAGTGTAGGCTCATGTTTGGTACAGTCTACAGTAACACATGTTCAATACTGCCTTCATCTCAGTGAGTAATTAAACTTCCAAGGAAACACAGCTAACTCAGATGGTATAAAACCCAGCAGGGGCTCTTCCCCAGTAATGCAAAACTGCCTTGCACAAAGGGACATTACCACAGCCCATGAAACTGAGCAGAAAAATGTAATTCTGTGCCCCCTCCCCATCCTTTCAGGCAGGGTGGCACACAGGTATCTTAAAAACAATGGCCAGTCTCAAGACCTTACTTTAGTTGCAGGAGAGAAATCTGCAACAGTTAAAAACTGTCGACCTTAGAAATTAAAGCAAAAAAAGCCTCCTACCAAATCACAATGCAAAATGGTATCTCAGTAGAGCAATGGGAGGAATAAGAACAGAGTTTAGAGAGGAAAGCATCATTAGGAACCCCTCTTAGCCTTTTGCTACTACACCAAACAGTAACCTGCATCTAACCAAGGCTGTACTCCTTCATCTCCCAACCAAAGTGATTCCGTATGACAACTGATGATATCAGAACAAGCAGTGTTGTAACAGAAAGTTATACACGCACCCCTAACTAAATCTGGAAATTTAGATACTGAAAACACTTTCTTTCCTTCCCTCTACTGGGCCTCTTCTCCTGTTTCAGGGGTTGCTTGTTCCAGAGTGAAGTCTCATAACTGGGCTGCAATTCTTCATTTCCATTCACTGTTCACAAATTCAGCTGTTTTCAAAATACATGAGCTGTTACTAAGACTGGGCTAAGATGAGAGATCCCCAATCCAAGCCACAAAAGTGTTCAGGCTGCAGAGAGCACTTCAAATGATTTTGAGAGTACTTCTTCCCTCAGAGTCTTACCTTGCATATAGGACCACAGAAAGCAGTGCAGAGGGATGTTACACGGAAGATTAAGCAGATATTCTGCCCTGTAACACAGCACTGTCCATAAGGCTGGAAAGAAGGGACTAGAAAACTGTGGAGGTTGGTTTATTTCTCCAAAAGCCCAAGTTCTCCATCCCACTTCATCCCCACAGATGTGACCTCTGGTCCATTAGTGACATCACAGCTGTAAGGGATACTGTCCCTTCCTTCCCTGCTTCCTCCGATTTCATACTGTTAGAGACAAGTACTGTTACTGTAAGTGGCTGAATATGGATGGTTATCAGGGATGCTCTCTAGCAGCATCCCAATCTTTTCCCTTAGAAGAACACCACTATATCCCTATCTTTTTCTCCTGAATCTTGAGGACTGTAGGGAAGAAGCAGCAGGTTCTTCCCTACACACAGCTCTGGCAGCTGCTATATATGCTCTCTAGGAAGGAAAAGATGGAAAGAACTAGAAGGCAGACTTTTCCCTTCATTAGAAATCTTCAGAAGTGTGGTTATAAAAAACACAAATCATTTTTTAAATTAAAATGCTGAGAAAAATATGGAGGTGTACTTCACCTCTGACATAAGCTCCTCCTAATGTGTTTAACATGATTTTGGAGCCCAGTACGACTTACTCAACTCCCTTCCACCAACTGGGATAGCAGATCAAAAGCAGGTCAGGGCAAACATTCAGGAGACCAAGGAGCTTGCCCGAATCTCAGCACCAGGCACGTGCAAAGCACAGAAGAGCACAGCAGTAGTGACCGGTAATCGCCGATCTCCCTGACTGGCCCACGTCTAGGCTGAAGTACACAAGCCTGGAAGCAGTGCAGGGGTGAACTTACCAGCCTGTGCTTATCAGACTGGCCTGTGCACCACCAGCTAAACTAAGGGTGCCAGTGCAGGAAAAAGAAGCACACAGTGGCAGCCTCTCTCCCAAGGATTCCACCCTTGAGGCTTTTAAGGTGACCTGAACTTTTGAGAAGCACTGCACGCTCTCCCTTCTCAAGATTACCATCGCAGCAGGGCAGTCTCCAAAGCACTGTGTCTGGAAAAATACTGAAGTGATGACAACATGGGATGAGAGAGTCACAGAGATGATGATGCAATGTCTGGTTCCAAACCTGGGTTTTGCAGACCACCTAGAGGTAAATGCACAGTGATAAACCAAGTTGTCTAGACAGGAAAAGTGTGGATTGGAGAAGAAACTAAGGTGATAAGGCAAAATATAAGGAAAATTACCCAGAATAGTAAAAGAAGACAGTGGTCAAGACATAGCTGTCTGTTTACATCATGCACAACTGGGAATGCAGGCCAGAAAAGTTACAGAGGTTTTCCAGATCTAATGCTAAACAAAATTACAATCTCTCTCCCAGTTTGGCCTCAATACAAATACACCCCACCCCAAGATCTCATCACACTAAGCAAAGCAGAGTTTTACAAGTACTCCTTTTCTGTCACTGGCACAACAGCACAATTCCAATTAATAGGAAATGCAGACATGCAAAAGGAACTGTTTATACCCTAATCATCACAGCACAGGTCAGTATTATCACTACAGAACTATTATTATTCTGTTTTTACTATACTGTAAAAGGAATATCAAAATATTGTATCATGAATATCCAATTACTATTTAATTGTTGATACTCAGTATTTAAATTCAAAGGAAGGTAAGAAAGACAAAAGAAAGCAAAACTTAACATGACACCAACAGATTCTTGACAACAGTTCTTGAATCTGAGCTTTTAAGTGAGGTACATGAAGAGACAGATTGCAGGACCAATCTCTCTCAACAAAGATAGATAAATGAGTGCAAAAGCCAGGAACTGTCTCCTCAGTATTGCAATTTGCTAACTCTCACTACTAAGACATTACATAGTGATAAACTTGTTTTAATTTCTATTTTACTTCTAACACATTTAGGGCTGTGAAATACCAAAAGGAAACGTCTAGTAACAGAACATTTCTCACTCTGAAAAAATGAAAACACACTTTTAGGGTAATACAAAGAATGACTATCTGTAATAGACACTGAATAAGAAATATTCTTAGGCTACCATGTTTCTGTGCTTGGGGACAAGGACAACAACACGTAGGGGGCCAGTTAAGAGCAGAAACAAGATCGGAGGGGGGGGTGGGGGTGTGGGGAAGAAAAAAAAATACTATGAAGGCCGGAGGAGCGAACTTGAGGCAGCAGAACAGAGAACACTGCTGAACACCCACAAAAAAATAAGAGAATTGAAACACAGACAGAACCTGGAAGCATTTAGCAAGATGGGATATATGAAACCAAGAAGGAATTTAGAAAGTTCTCTGCTGTTCTACTTTTTAAACATTAAATATTAAGGCAGAAAAGCACTTAAGGAAGCATCAGAATATGCATCAGCACACAAACAGGCACTGAACCACAAGAGATGGAATGGCCACTACTGTGTGGGGGCAGCCATTCAACCTGCTCACAGAGGTGCCAGAGGCACAGTGTGACACACAGATTTGCAAAAAAACAACCATAAACTGCAGCTGCTGAGCAAAGGCATAGCTGCAAACAGGCTACCAGCCACAGTCTTAGGTTTACATTCACATGTAAATTACTAGAACAACCACACAGAAAACAGGAATTAAAATTTACATGAAATGAGCATCCATTAAATGAACAGGAAGAATGTCAAAGATCAGAGGTATTTACCGATAATGTATCAACTCAGTATCTTGCTTCCCTTTTTTTGCTTCACTTTTGTAAATTTTGTACAAATTTCAAGTAGGCACATTAGGGAAATGCCATCAGTATGTGTCTAATTCTTTACAGTGCTTCACCAACAACAAACCAAGAAAGCCATGTGCAAAATCTATAACCTATGGTCTTAAAGATTAGCTGTCTTCAGAAACAATAATTATTAAGAATGTACATGCCCATGCCTATAACAAGCCCTGCCACTATGGCTTCAAAATCCAAAGGCACATTATCTCTGGTAGGTTAACCAAGCTGCATCTCTTTTTCTCTAGCAGTCACCAAAGTGACTATGAAGTACAGCATCATCAGTATGGTGATTTCACTTCTAAAACTCAGGAGACTTGTATCCTAAGTGACTTAGGTGAACTCCTAACATGACTGATAAAACCAAAGGCCTGATGCTAAAGTTTCATGTAAATAGAAAGCATTTAGAACTCTTAGTAATGATATTCCTAGAGGAAAAAAAAGGTTAATAAATTGAAGAATATCCAACAGGTTTTACTCTTCTGGCTTACCTGCAGCTTTGATACAAGATCAATAGATTTCTGAAGGTAACCAGCCCTTCAAGAAAGGGGAGATGGTGCAAAAGGTACCGAAAAGAATCTCACACTCATGAATTACAATACAACTCTTTTATTCAATTCTCCAAGTTAGTAAGACAGGGATCATGATTGTTAATGCCACATGTGGACATCCCTCCATTGCATATCACTGCCGATCCATCCTTTCTTCCCTTCATTGTGAAGGAGGCATTATCAAAAGGCTAAGTGTTCCAACGAGAAGCAAGAGGCCTCCTGCTGCTGTAGAAAAACCTAAAGAAATAAACCATTGAAGAAATTAGTTCTCGCTCCAAAATAGGAACATCAGAAATGCAAGCAGACATCATAAAAAGATCTCTGTATCCAGCACCTATCTGACTTCCCTGATAGCTGCATCACAGACACACCAAGGACTGAGCCATGGGTACCAAACTCCTCTTCTGACCTTGGAAAAGGCCTTTACAGGTCAAAGAGTGAGATGCAGTGAAGGTTGTGTTCTGAAGATAAAATCTAATTCCTGTTACCTTTCCAGTGGGTAGAGTTCAATCTCTGCACCTGGTGATCCAGCATCTTTCACACACATTAGATTCCTGTGGAAATATTTCATGTGGAGGAAAAATTGTGTAAAAGTTTAGCAAAGTCAAACTCCAGACTTTTCCTGCCTAGTTCTGCCAGTGATAAAGCTTCAGTATTTGCCATCCAGTAAACACCCATTTCCATTTGGGCATGGACAAGCATTCCTACATCACATTACAACTGCACTACCTCTCCCATACAATGTTGTATGGATGGGTGGGTAGGGTAACTGTAAGGTTTGTGTTGTTTCTGTTGCCTTGTGTTTGTTAGATGCATGGGAAAAGATATACACTAGCACACCAGGTTTCCCCCTAAAACTCACAAAATGCAAGTTTCAGGCTTACTGCACAATACCACTGAACAGAAAGAATCCAGCAAAAAAAGACTACCAGGCAGTGCTTTGCACAGTAGCAGCGAGGAGGGGAAACTGCACATACCCTCTTAGACAAGCCACACTTCTTGTAAATGAAATATTTACAGATATGAAATATATACAGCTGCAGAGTCAGTGTGACATTCCCATTCCTCATCACAGTATAACTGAAACATTTATCTGGACTCCTGGCCTCCCATTACACTGGTATGACAGAACCAAACGGATACCTGTGCATACAGCTACTGCTTAGTCTTCTCTCTCTGCTTCAGAGCACCCTCTCGTTCAGTATATGTAACACCATGGACAGTTTTCACCTCTTCAGTTCCTGTCTCCCTGAAATGTAGCTATTTTACAACACAGATAAACTAAGCATCATGGAAGTTCAGCAGTCACTGCTTCCAGTAAATTTGCATAGAAGAAATGCATGACTGGCCAAAGAGGTAGCACCAACTGGGTTACTGGCTATTGTAATATGGATCTTTCCTCCCTCTCTAACAACAAATGCTAATTTGTACAAGAGGGATTGTCCTAATAAATTCTGGAAATTAGCATGTATGCCTGGAAATTTGCAAATGTGATAAATTAATTTTATTAATTTATTATTTAATTTTATATATTACAACAGTGAATGAGGTTCAGGTTGGACATGAGGAAGAACTTGTTCACAGAAGGGTTGTCAAGCATTGGAATGGGCTGCCCAGGGAGGTGGTGGAGTCACCATTCCTGGAGGTGTTTAAGAAAAGACTGAATATGGCACTTAGTGCCATGGTCTACCTGACAAAATCGTTTTCATTCAAAGGCTGGGACTTGATGATCTCAGTGGTCTGTTCCAACCTACCTGATATTGTGATCCTGTGAAATCAGTTTTTTGCTATTAGAACATTTTATTGAAAAAAAAATCCAATGTAGTAAAATATTTCTTTTTCATTCCTGTATTAAAAACCTCAATTATATTGCAATTTGTCTAACACAAAAATGCTTCTTCTTAGCCATTCTGTTTCCTATAGAAATGGACAACAGAATGATATATTTAACTGCCCAAACACACTTCCCTCCTTCCAAATAAACAAAAAATACCTATTATCCTAAGACAGAATACTGTACATAGCTGCATACAGCAACCTGCCTCCAAATAAAAAAGCAGACACACAGAAATTCATATAAATCTTTTATAAGCCCTTCATGCACAGACTTGGCAGAGCTTAATACACTGACATAGTACTATGCAGACTCTGTATATTCTAGTAACGCTGGTACTGTTTCTAAAGGGAACAAAGAAGGGATGCAGAAATACCTTGAAAATGCCTTGCATGGGTGCAATATGAATGTTAACTCTTTTATCAGCCTAATCCATCACCTTCTATTCAGTCAGCATGAGAAACCTATCCATTCCCTCCTTTCACAAACATCACCCCTTGCCTGCCTGTGGAAGTCTATGACAAGAATGGAAAATAATCTGTCTTCTTCAAATCTCTACCACACCAAAGTTGCAGAAAACAGGATGCTTTGGTATGTCACATCTAAAAGAAAAAAAACAAACCCAAAACTCTTTTGTACTGACAGCCACATGGAGAACCACAGAGGATCTGAAAGTGTTCTAAATGCCTTCCTGTTTATAACCAAAAAAAAAAAAAAAAGGAAATTCTTTCCTGACCAGTTGTCTAAGTCACCTTGCTCTCTGGTCATTAAAAAAAGCTCACAGACATTTATGTGCCTCTATCTCCTACTACACTGAGAAGCAGCAGTTACAGGTGTATTGGGGCAAACAAGCCCATGTCCAGGGCCAGAGGAACACCCTTCTTCCCAAATGTTCCTGTCACATAAACTCAGTGCAGTAACACCTTTAATCCACATGACTACCCTTTCAAATAGGCAGGTGATAGTTTGTGTATCAATGGAACTTTCAGCTCTCCTCCCCAAGATCCAGTTCCCAAATGCCTAGCATATATTATGCATAGAAAGTCTGGTGAGATTCCTCCTTACAGCAACAGCTGGGAATCCTCAAGATCAGCAAAAGCTGTTTTCCTGCCTCATCTCCATCTCTGATGAAAGACTGACATAGGCTTCAGATTCCTTTGCCTCCACTATCAGGAATTATTTCTCTTTATCACATCTCCAGCCTGACTGGATTTAAAGCCCTTTCTCTATCAACTTCGTCTCACATACAGACTTTGCTCATTATTATATTTAACAAGATTCTAATCAATTCTCCATCCAAAATATCTTCCACTTTGCACATGCAATCTCCTTTCATTCTGTTCTGGGATTTCCAGCCTGTGGTCCACAGAATACTTTCAAAGGCTGTATGATAACTAAGAAGCTAATGAGAAAAGCACACCAGTTGCCCACAGTCCTAAGTGGTACCTGATGTGCACTGGAGATTATTTAGTTGCCTGGATATCAAAATTCAGATCCAGCTTAGGTCCTGTATATAAGTGTTGTTCCTGATTTTAATGTGACTATCCCAGGTAACAACAGGAAACAGAATTTGGAATTTATCAACTAATATTTTCCTGTACTTTAAATATGTGGCAAATCTGGTGAAGTTTAATTTTTCGATATATGTACCATGCCTTATAAAGGCAGAGGGGAAACTGGAATGTTGAATCAAAGATGAGAATTAGGATATCAGGTAACCAAACACCAACTGAGATAGATCAATGTGCCTCTTGTATTACAGGCAGTCTTTTGATGATCAGAATTCTGTAAATCAAACTCACCATTCAAAGGGACAGTTCAGGGACTCTGCCTCTCTTCTCCGTTCCCCTTACTCCAGTTAGTATTTTGCAATCCATTTCTCCCAGTACTGGAGGTTTCTCAGGTCACAGTCATGAGTTTCTTCTGCTGCTGCTGCTGCCACCTACCAGTTTTATTATTCTGTTGCAGCAGAAGGGCATATAGAAGAAGTTCTTGTTCAGCATGCACATAATCACCATCCCTTGTCTAAGAAGTCATGGCCTAGTCAAGCTCTACATTTCCCCATACACTGCACAAAACCAAACCATACACGGGGCACAACCAAGATCAATACAAGGCTTTGAAAGCCATTCCATAAAGAGGAAGGAGCATGATCTGTAAAACCACCTTTCAAGCAACATTAAATATTAAAACATTAACTATTGCAGAATGCAGTAAATTTTGGTCAACTCTCCCCACCAAAGATCAATTCCAGACTCTGCAAAGAACTAGTACTGTATTTCTTTCAAGAAAATCTTCACATAATATGTATCTAAAATCAGGTTAGAGATGCAAAACTGTGATCCAACACAAATTAATTAATAAATCTGAGGAAAAGAAATTCTTATTTTTAGACATTATTACAAACCCCAAAAAGACACCCAACCACATGCCTGAAAGTGTTACACCCGTGTCCTATAGCAGCTGATGCACAAAAATATACACAAATAAAGGAATAGGCCTGCCCAATGCTGAGACGCAAGAAGTGGGTGTGTCTGAAAGGAAAAAGCATTGGAAACATAAGTATAACAGGTTTGTAAAATTACCTTGCAAGTAAAATTAAAGACACAAATTATACACTCAATTATACCAGTGAAATCGGATATCACTCTACTGACTTTCACAGAGTGATTCCAGGTTTATCTCAGTGTAATTGAGAGCAAAATTTGGCTCTAAAATGATTCCCTCCCACATTAATTTCAAGTTGCAATTCATTATATTGCTGGTAAGTTTGCTGTCTTTCAGGAAAATATAAACTGAGACTATGAAAAATAGACTATTTTATGATGGTATAGAGGAGTAATTAATGTACACAGAAAAATAATCTGAAACAAGTGCTAATTCTTTACAGATGTCATGGGAAATATAATACTGCATTAGGAAACTTGGAAGCCTGTTTGTAGGCTCATATTCTTCAACTAGGAATGGTATTCCAATTGTCTGACACATTACCTTGGAGTAAAATACAAGATTCTCCCCCTTAAATTAAGAAAAAAAATATTAAGTACCCAGTCCTTTTACACTGTTTGAGATTAAGGGAGAGAGTTACGAAGCGAAGGATAAAATGTACTAGTGTTTTGATAAAGCAGTAAGGGCAAGATAAAATGTGTCACCCCATCCTCCACAAACAGAAATATTCAGCCCAACAGTCTTTTCCTTCAGCACACATATTCGTCCATCTGTCCTCTTTACAGGATCCTGCTCTATTGAATTTTAATAGATTTCACATTCTTAGTATTAGTTTTTCATTCCTATCAACTTCTTACTTCTGCAGTATTATGTTCACTTAGCAAATGGAAAGCAACATATCTTTCAAAAATCTAAGCTAAAATAGTACGCTTTAAGACAAACCATCTAGAAGTGATAAAGAGGAAGAGAAATTAATGTATTACAAAACTAACCCTCAAACAGTTGCATGGGTGACTCACTTTTGTCTCACCTGAGAAAAGCAAAGCACAATGACAGTTTTCTTTAAAGTCAACAAGCATAAGGAGGGGAACTAAGGAAGCAAAGCAGCATTTTCTCTAAATCCAATTAAAGAAATCATTCAACAAGTATCACCAAAATGAACTGATGGGAAGAAAGGAAGGCAGACAAGTTAGCAAACTTATGAAGGTTAGAGTAAGAGCAGAAAAGTGTCAATTTACCTGACAACAGGTCGGATTTGGATGCCACCAAACTGCTGCGTTTACCCTTTTACCCGCTTGCATTACTGGGGGGAAAAGTTTAGGAAGGAACATTCGCAAGGATTTTTCATAAGTTCTCACTCTTGCCATCAGAAAGGGGAGAAGGGGTTTTCTCTGGATTGTTTGACTTTTTTGGCTCCTGAAAAGTTTTGCAAAGAACAGTAACAAAGTGTGAACTGTTAGAACACATTTCTGTAAAAAAAGGGAAAATAAGTCACCCAAAATAGCGCAACAAATCCCACCCGAAATCCGTGCATCTAATTTGTGTCATTGTTTGAAACAAATAAACAAAACAAAAGCTTTTCAACTCAAATTAGAAACATAAGAGGTTTGGAGACTTCCAACAGCAGGCCAAGATCCGCCATCAGAATGCTCCAAAAGTCACCCTCAAAGGTTAAGAAAGATTTAAAGAAATAAAACAAAGGAAAAGGCAGCAAACACCTGGTTATAAATCCTGCAGTGTTCAGTTTAAAACAATTCCTAGAACAGTGTAAAAATTAAAAATTAAAAAAGACAGTAGCAACAGAAGTTACCTGTCTGAGCACCTACTATTCCATAGAGAGAACAGGAGTGGGTCGTGTGTCTCACACCAGCCATAAAGCCCATAAACCTTCTCAAAAAGAGTGAGCCATGAGAAAGATACTGTACATGCAATCTGTTTTCAAAGTCTCTCTAAACCCTTATGGTCCCTTATGTATTTAACTGACAGATTTTTGCAATGAGGGAATTTAGCAAGCGTTACTGGTTTCATTTGTTGGATTTTGTAGTCCGGTATAACATCTGAAGAAGTATCTCCTTTGCGTCTGACATACCCAGATGTTCCAGAAGTTATTTCCTGAGTAAATATCACATGGCAAAGATAGCACATGAAGTGGGAGAAAATGCTTCAAGAGTGACTGTCAGCTCAGAACAAAAAATGTAACAGTCAATGTAAACATCAATCATTGACAATGTTTTACAGATGAGGTGTTCTAACATTACAAGAAAGGATTTTATAAAACACATTAAAGCATTAAATACAAGGATTCAGATACAATCCATATATTGACAGCAAGACATCAATTACAAACAAGTAAGCTGAACAGAAGAAAATCTCCAGAGTTACACAGAAGAAAATTTCATCAGATGTAGTTTAAGAAACTTATTCTTGCAAACAAGAGTTTCTAAGCAGCTCTTTCAAACATTAAAGTATACAAAAATAGTTGTATCACCATCAGCTGTATTGCCACTATTGTACTCCACCACTATGTTGACCATTTTTTCAGCACATGCTTCCAAACCCACCTATGGAGGTAGTGTTAGTGCAACTTTATGGAAGTTTAGCATGTGATTTTCAGCACATGGAACTGAACAAAATAAAGTGCATAAAGCTGACTGCTGTAGAGTTCACCTTCAATGGGAAACACTGCCTGGTTACCATGGGCTAACTTTGTTGGTGTTTTTCCTTTAAGTAAAAACAAGACACCCCCTTGCATCCCAAGGCCATTCTTTGTATTTCACTATTTCAGGAGCAATGAGTAAGTAGGGAGTAAATACATGAGACAAGTGTGCCCGTTTGTACAAATGAACCCTCAAGCAAGGTTTTCATGCAGCATCAATACCCAGTGTCCAAACCAATGTACATGATGTTTCAAATCCTCTCTCCCTCTGCAACCACTATGCATAGGCTTATCTCCAAACTAGTAATGGAAACACCAACCAGAGGAGCAACTTATCAGAAGGGAGTCAAACTGCAAATCTTTCAATCCACTTGGTCTTTTAAAAAAATCTTATGTTTACTTCACAAATTGTGAGGTGTAACCTAGACATTCTGAAAGAATGTTAGAAATGTAAGGTTCCCAGATACTATGTGGACTCAAAAAAACAATCCAGAATATTCACGTAGCAGCTCTTTCCTCTAAAAGATGCTTCCTGTGATAGAAACACAAAGGCCCCAGTATACCAACTAGCACATGTTTATTCCCACTGTTATTCCACATGTGCTCAATGTATCACAGCTAGAAAGGGAAGGATTGATCCTATCAGCCTCTCACGGAGTGCAGGCACCTACCAATAAAAACGAAGAGACGAAAAAGGAAAAAAAAGAGCCACCCTCCACCCCAAATTCCCCTTGGACAAACAAGCAAGGGAAGCAGAGTTCTTGGAAGAGACAGCTTACTGCTCAGTGACTAGAGAATTAGGTTACTTTCACATTCTGTCATTCTGTAACTCTTCACGGAAGTTGAACACCTTTATATTCTTCAGGTATAACCTGTGCACTTGAAGGCTCAGTAAGAAGGATTTGAAAATACCTTTACTGCTGAAGATCCTTTTTTTTGCTGGACCAGCTGGTCCACTCTCCTGCTTAACACCAACAGTCAACCTTTCACTTGATTTTAATAATAATATTTAATTCTACAAAAAAAAAGCCATTTTATTACATTCCTTTTAAAATAAAAAAACCAAACTGTACAAAGAAGCATGATCAAACCTCCATAAAGCAGGTTAATACTGTTCTGTTTATTGCCTCTTGAAGACTCTCTGCATAGTGTCCGTGAGTTGTGTTTAAGGTCCAAGTGAAGGTAAAACAGCAGAGCAGCAGAGAGGTGAGGAAGGGCCACAGAGATGGGCAGTGCAGAACCTCAGAAGGTACATGGGACATGCTCCATTAAAGTATCCAGAAAACAGCAGCATTGCACACACACAACCCCCCTCCAAACAAACCTATTTTCACAAGATGATTTTTCAATTGTAAACGTTTTCCTTTTTGTTTTTAAAAAAGAGGCTTATCTTTATATATATATTTATATATATATATAGTTCCAGGGCTTTATGGACCCCAAGAATAAGAGGGGGATGAAAAAGGAGAAGGAGGAGGAAAAGGAGGAGGAAGACAGGGACTGAAAAATGGACTCAGTATCCGTTTTGGTTATCTGTTTTCCAAACCAGCTCAAGGCTAATGAGAAAATGCACAGCCAGGATTAAGGAATATCAGAAGTCTGGAAAAAAATTAGGAGCTGAACAGCCAACACCCTCAGAAA
>WEKY01058406.1:73277-91014 GCA_013390045.1 Picathartes gymnocephalus | reverse complement strand
AAGTGTGTGCACTCACAACACACACATGTAAGGGTCCAGGATCAATCCCTTAATTGTTTGTTGACCTAGGTTATTTTTTTTCTTTTTTTTTTTTTTAACTCTGGCTGAGCTCTCGTTTTTTTTTCTTTTTCCTTTTTTTTCTCTTTTTCAAATCTGCCACATGTTTTCCAAAGCTAAGAACTGAATATTTCTCCCCAGTTATACTCTTTGGATTTATGCCAACATCATTTTTTTATGTTCAGTGGGGAAAAAGTAAGCCTGGTAAGTATTGTATCAACTGCAGCTTTATTCTAAAGTTCCTCTGGATGACTAATCACTTTTAACCAGGTCTTCCCTCCTCCACACCTTACCACATTCCTCCCTCCATAAAAAAGCAAAAAATAAAAACAAACAAACAACCCCCCCCACCAATGTACAGGCTATAACTCAGTGTTTTCTTAACAAACAGTCTGCGGTGTTTTTACTTTGGCCACTGTTAAAGATGCAGGCATAGAGAAGGGAGTGTTGGACTAGCATGTATTAAAGAAAAAGGAACATTAACATTGCAGATCTCTCTCAGAAGGACTAAAACACTAACAAATACAAGTCGATGCACGTTTGCTTTAAACTAGTGTAATTCCGTTTCACATTAGATTAAACATCATTTTGTATACCAAACATTACAGTGCTGTTTATCTCCTCCAACCATGCAAAAAATAGTTAAAAACATGTCACTTCTGCCCACAAATAGAATAAGACCAATTCCCCTATATACCTTCCAAAATCAGGATTTGAAATGAGAAAAACAGAAGTACTAATATCCTCCTTTAAAAGCTTTATAAAGAAATTTAGACACAAAGCTGACACTTAATACCAAGATTGTACAATTTACAGATTTTTACAGGAAGTTCACATTAAGTCAACTGACACTTCTCTCAGCCTCATCATTTGAAAGGCCGTATCCTGCAAGGTCAGAAAGTGATGACTTTAAAAGAATCCTGAACTTAGAGCTCCCATCTACAAGAGTAGGAACAGTAGGTGTCCAGGAATTTTGAAATACTTGGTATTTAACACCTTCAACTCACATAAAGAATTTGAGGCACTCAGCAATTTACAGGATCAAGCCTTACAGAGGTAGAAGAGACTTAACTGGTGCAGTAATTCACAGAAGTTTCTAGAGAGCTGCCAGACAACTTTCTGAAAATCTTCAAGTGTGAATCACGCTTCAATGCTTGCCTGTGAAGACACATGAACTGCAATAATATCTGGGGACCAAAGCAGCATACAAATAAAATTGCCGCTTCGTTATGAACTGAGCATCTCCACAGTAAAACTGATGAAGAATGAAGACAATTTAATGTTTCGCAAATGAGTAGGGACAGCAATCACAGCACGTGTGCCTTTTACTTTTGCTTGCTTGACTGACACACCCACCCCCCTTTCCTCATTCCTCTGAGCGTCTCTGATAAACAGCATTGCAAGTTGGTTTAAAAAAAGAAAAATTTACAAGAGAGAGTTCTGTTGGTCACCTATTTACACGTGGCATCACTCCACAAGGAGCTTGATCTCATTGGCTAATAGCTGGTTCATGTTGAAGAGAGCCCCCGGGAGCTTGGTGAGCAACTCTCTCTCCGTGGTCTCAGGGTCGCTGTCGACAGAGCTGGAGCTAGCACTCATGTTGTCGACAGCGGCCCCAGCTGGAGGGCCCAGCTCTGGCTCGCTAGTCTCGCTGGCCGTGGACACCACAGAGAGCAAGGACATGCGCCGCGTCAAGCGGCCGGGGGCCAGCAGGGAAGCGGCATAGTCCGCTATGATACCAGCTACGTCTAAATTACAAGCCTTGTCAAAGGCAATGAAACCTACATTTGCATTGGCCTCGCAGACGTAGAATGAGCCGTCGTCCTTCATCAGCAGGTCAATGCCGCACACATCCATCCCCAGGATGTTTGACACTTGGACTGCCAACTGCTTGCCTTGTTCGCTCAGCGAGCACATCATTCCTACACCACCTGGAAAAAGTGAAAAGAACTTGCAGTCTGCGCTCAGGTCACAGATGACTGACATCCTTCTCAACCAGGCAGTGCTGTTCGGTTGGGAAGCTTCAAAGTGAGCCTGCAAGCACGCTGCTGATGACTTAGAAAGCAACCTCCTTTCCACAGTGACTACTAATGATCTTGATACCACACCAGGATTTCAAAAGACTCTGACCTGCCTTTGGCAGGTCAAGATTATGACTTGTTTAAAAAACAGATAAGCGATGACTTTTTAGTCAAGAAAAAATACACATTTTTATGATCCCAGGGATATTGAAAAAATGCACTAACAAACCACCCTTGTTCCTTCTAAGGTAGAGGCTTTCCCTAGATGTTTGTAAGTGATCACAAGAAATATTTCAGCAAAATTAAACCTAGAGCTCTTGATAAGACTACAGCTTTAACTGTAGATATAATTGAGGGAGATTGGGATTAAGACATTATCATCTGCTCACATCTCTCTCAATTTGCTATCACAGGTTACTGTCTCTAAAGCAAGAATAGGGAACATTTGTGTCTAAACCTCAGCTAGTCAGGTTCACAGTCCATCGTGTAAGTATTAACTGCCTCACACTTCATCTATCACAATACTCAACTTTAAAAATAACCCAAACAATAACAAACAAAAAAAACCCATTGAGCAGAAAAATCTTTCAGGCTATGCTTCTTCTTCATGAAGTAGTAACTAAAACCTCTTAGGCATTTTGACTAACCAAAACTGCATTACATATGAACACATTTCATCCCATCCCTACTCAGGTTCAGTAGTTTCAGCCAGGCACCCTTAAGTGTCCTTCTTCCTTCTACCCTCAGAAACTCCCGTGTCCAACACCCAAAGCTATGCAGAATCTCAATTCTGAGTATGTTACAATCAATGCAGTCACCTTCTCTTTCTCCCAGATATGGTCTTTGGGGAAAGAGGTAAAAGGGAGGAACCTGACAGACTTCAGGCAGCACAGAAGATGCACAGTGCAATCCAACTGTTAATTGCCTTCAACAAGTCCGTCTCTTAACATTTTCTTCTATCCTCTTGCCAACTGACTGCCTCCTCCACCTCCCTTAAGGGTTGCTTTGTCTTCCTTCATTTTCTGTTCCTCTTAAGAGAATGAAACAAATGATAACATCATATTAGCATCAAACTGCCATTACCACATCAGTTGCTCCAATAGTGTTCTAGAACTTTCCTCTGCTTGAAATCCTTCCTGTCCATCTAACACTGTGAGCAGAGACTGTATCTCCTTCTGTGTTTGCTCAAAATGCTTCTAACTTAATCCTTAGTCTCCTGTTTCCCCTTTAAACCCTCAGCAGCAAGCACAATTAACACAAAAAAGCACCTGCAGCTTATTTCAGTCAACTTTGTGATTTTTCAACTGGGTTGAAAAATTCTGATCAAAACTATGAGCAATGCTTTTCCTACCAAGTGAGCAGTTACTCTGCATCCTCCCATCTGTCGAGCAGCGGAGCATGGTGCCCACCACACGGCCTCCCACTACGATGACGCGCACATCCTTGCCATGGGACTCCTTCACATATTTTTGAAATAAGTAAGGGGCATCGTGACGGATCAAATGGCTTAGGTCTGCCAAATGGTGCTTGTCTCGTGCCAGGAACACAGCTTTACCTGTATGGAGGAAGGAACATCGGGATACTGAAAGCAGCAACCCATCTGAGCTGCATCAGCACATCAAAGTAAAACCTCTGACCAGCACACTGCCCATTCTCACAGGCCCCATCCATAGCTTAAACTAATTTACAAATTCTTCCATGGACAACAGTGTTCCACTGATTAAGTGCTTTTAAGTGTTCAAGTACTGACAGAGCTGAGAGACATGAGTTTAAAAAAAAAGAAAAAGAAAGAGGAAGGAAAAAGAAAAAAGCTGTAGATAAAAGAGGTGGTCTTGCAGTTTCAAATTCTTTTGGTACAAGTCCTGAGTGAGAGGAAAAAAAAAGGAAGAAATACTTAAAGAGAAGCAGACATGTAATTAATAACAATTTTGTTAATCCAAGAGGACAGGAACCACAACCCATAGCTTTCACACACAGGAATCAACAAGATGTAAGTGTTTAACACTGGTCATCTAAGAAATCTGAAGTCTCTAGTGTGCCACTGCAGAACCACCCACTTCTCTGTGAGGAAGTTCCTGAGAGCTGCTCTTCCCAATTCTTAAAAGGGCTCACAACTCCAGAATGAGCTTTGCAGTAGAAATGCTACATTCAGAGGAAAACATTCCACTCCACAGTATCTAAGATAATTTAGCAGAAGATTCCACAAGACATAAAATGAATGGAATATCCTACAACTGAAAAGAAAAAACTCTTTACAAATCACTACCTTTTCTGCAAGGAACCATCTCTAGATCTTGCATTTTTTAGCCTAAAATAAGTAATTTCATTACCTTTCACTTCTAGAGCACACCAAAGACTTCTTTGTTTTTTTCCAATTGCATTCATATTGGTTAAAGTCATTCCTGAAACAGATTCTACCACTTTGTATGTAAGTTCTAGTCTCACAAGACTGCATCCCTTTCCATCTTTATCTACATTTCCCAACTCTTCCCCCTTTCTTAAGAGCTCTATGTCATATTAGATTTATGTTTTGCAATAAGGTTGCACACTTTCTCTTGTAGCAGAACTGTCATTCAATTCTGTTACAATGTTAACAAGAGTATAAACATAAATTGATAAACTGCCCTCCTTAAGTAAGGGAATAGAAATGCAGCAGTAGCAGAAGTAGGACAAATAATGTGTAATGAATTCCACCAAGTGCTCCTATGCCCAACTGGAGCAGTCTCTGTTTAGACAGGATTTAAGGTCTCCATAACACAGAACACTGCTTGAGGAACATGGACTTTCTCATTACAGAGAAATGAGAACGTAAGCTTAAAATTCACACAAAAAAAACCCCTCCATGTCCTTTCTCCCATTCCAAACTTTATCTCTTCTAGAGGCAATTAATCCTACTGTACTCCTGAAATGAAATAGGAAGAATGATGCCTTGGAGGGGAACTACTTAGTTCTTGGGAATTATGCAGCATCATGACATCTTGGCAAAACTAGGATTGGCCCATTTGCTGCAGCAGCAAACTGCCAAAAATTGGCCTAGAAGAGTATGACTTTTATTCGTCAGCCAGTACCTATGACTATGTTTGCCTATTTATTTTAAATATAATTTGCAAATGGCTGCTCTTCAATTAATTTGAAAAAGTTTCCCCAACTCTTTTAATGTGAAAAGATATGTACTTGCATAAATTTGCATTAAAATGCCTTGAATTTAAAGTGCTCTAAAGCAATTCTTGTAGACAGAATTACAGGAATCCTTGCTAAAAAAGGGAGAAGAAAGTCAATAGCTGTAACTCTAAAATTATTTAGTAGATCTTCACAAGAGGCAGTGTTAAGGCAAATCCACTGTCTCAGACATTCCACAGCTGTCAAATTCACCTTGCTGCAACATCAAACTCCACCCTGGCTTTAGAGCTCCATCCACATTTTAAAACCACATTAATAGGTATTGCTGCCAACAGCAGCAGGTCTCATCTTTCTCAGCCCCAGAATTTTGCTCTCTTCTATTATATAAACACAAGCATTTGTGCGAGTAAGTGCTGAGTCATATAAGGAATTAATCTGAGTAAAACTAACCCATTTAGATCCCTTTGACATCAGTTCCTGAATTCATTTACTACATGGCTGCAGAAGCACTCATGCCAGCAGAAGAGAACCACCAGAGCAGCAGAGAGTGGGAGCAAACTGATGGACAGAAAGAAGGAAGAAGTGGTGTCTTCTAGTTATGATTTTATTTGAAGTAACTCCTGGTTTTGTGCTTTAACTTCATTTTTAGTCTCTTTATACATCTAATATTTATTAAAATTGTTTTAAAGGATATTAAAAACAGAGCAACTTCCTGTGCAAATAACCTCTGAAATTGATTTAAACATGGTTTTCTTTAGTAATTACTATCTAACACTAGATTAAGTTGATGTTTATTTTATATTCAACACTTAAAAGACTAAATACAGAACAATTTAATCTGAAACTGCAGTAATACCACCAACACTGTCAGAGGTATTTTTCTGAAAAATAGAGATCCAGTTTTACAAACAACACGTAAGATTTTATTTAAATCAGAATCCTGCTCTATAGACAAAGTCGAGTAGGAAACAAGTCACTGAATAAACTGAGTTTTCATTTCTTGGGCCTATTAAGAAACATCCGTAAAATCCATGTGGGCTTCTTTCAACTTCATGAAGGCCAGACCTCCCATTACTCCCCTTCAAAGCTTTCCTCATATAAGTCACCAATGCACCATAATCTTGAACCCTTTCCGCCCTGCCTTTGAAACACTGGGTTCTACTAAAACAGTTTCCCAGAGCTGCAGTCTATTCATCATTCAGAATTCAAGGGTGGTAGAATTTTGATGTATTGAAAAGAAATCCAGCACCTAACAGATATTCTTAACTATCATTCCTTGATGGGACAAAATCTTAGAGTGCTGCTCAGAATACTCCTTGACCTCACCCCTGACCTCACACCCACCTCGATGACCCCGCGTGTTCTTCACCACCATAGGGAACTCCAGCACTTCCGCCTCATCAATCATTTTGGAAAAATTCTCATGACCACCTGGCAAAAAGAAAACCAACAACATTATGTGCCACCAGTCTGTTTTGGCCAAATTTGGGATGTAATTGCCATACATTCCTCCCACTCTTACAGCTTAGATAATGCAGAAAAAACTATCAGTTAAGAGGACTTTGGTCATGGAGCATGACCAGACTTCGAAAATTGTGATGTGTGGGATACTAAGTCCTATTTCCTTTGGAATTCAAGACACACGTTGACAAAGGCCTCTTGATCACAACCCCAAAAGGCTCAACCTAATCTTCCAAATCCGATGCCCCAATTCTACCAGCTTGTTCCAGTTTACCCCTTTTACTTTATCAACTCCCATCTTTTCAAATGTCTAACAGGAAAATAGCAGACACATAACACTAGTAACAGTTCCATCCAAACTACTAACCAGGAAAGCAACACAGAACACAATGACAAGGCATAATCCAGAGAGCAGCAACAACCCAGACCTTGTCAGTTCACCTCCCTCTTCCTGAAGGCTAAAGTCTCCTGTATCTCATTCTCCCTATATCCTGAAGTAGTATTTCAACCTTTTAATCTCATTGCATCTGTAAGGACCTTAAAAAGTAGCTTTTAATGGCCATTCACACAATTATGGTTGATACTTCAAGGTTACTTGAATTCAATTCAAAGAAGGCTGACCACAGCACAAGAAATACAGAAAAGTCAGCAGACAAAGGGACGAGCCCGCTCTAACACATGGTGCAGTGAAGTGCAGAAGTCAAGCCAAGACATAAAGCCACAAAGCCAGCAGCAGCCATCACGACTCTGCCATGGAGTTTAATGCATGTCATGGAGTAACATGTCATTCAGCACACCCTGCTTTACTTGGCAAAGTCAGCTCTCACTGATAACTTGATACTTGTGGTTTAAAAAAAGACAAAAAGAAAAAAGAAAAAAAGAAAATAAAGTCATACTTCTGTCAAATTACAGAGGCAGGCACTAACAGAAGGGGGAGGAAGTTATGATCAAACAGGTATGTTCCAAAATTATTAAGTATCATTCATGGTCTCCCCTTCCCCCAAAATATTAAAAACTCATTCCTTTCTCAACGAGTTAGAGCAACCACATGTATAAAGAAAGGGTATGTTTCTTCTCAAGTGTGTTTTCATGGTAATTGATGGTAATAGTAATTCACAATAAAGGATAGAAAGCCATGTGTTTGTTTCTGTCAATTCTTTTTTTCTCGTTTTGTCAAGTTCCTATTAAAAATCCTATTGATGCAATGACACAAAGCAGAGGAAAGCACTGATGTTTTCCCAGAAGGAACGGAAGGTTGAGAGGTATCTGCAGTTCTTTAATAAATTGCAATTAAAAGCTAAAATAGCATCAGGGTAGCTCAGACAAATGGTTCCTCTAATCTAGCACTCTGTCAGGAACCAGAGATACCAGAGATTCCAGAGACAGGCACAATAAATAATTAACTGTTTTGGTGAGAAACAAAGCCCAAACTATTGTTAAAAGGTGAACACAAGGGCTCATAGTCTTTGCTACTCTTGTCCTTTCACAAAAACTAATGTATTGGCGAACACTTTTATTTATATAGGAGTTTAATCTACATTCAAGTTGTATCAAAGTCTAGTTCTCTGTAGTACCTATGACATTTAATACCCCAAGTTCTTGTCCGTTGTTTTGGGCAATTGGAAAAGTATTATAGCACCAACAGCCAAAGTCAGTCACCTGGAAGGCTGAGATACAGTTCAAGTACTCTTTTCAAAGCATCAAAAGCTAATCAACAAAGACAAAACCAGAATCTGGGTGTCGTGACTTTAACTTCCTTTTCCAATTACTCAACACTCAGAAGTGGAACTGGCCTCACGCTACTTAAATTTCTATGGATTTCCAGAACTTGAGTCATATTTTTTGCACTGCTAAAGCGTAAGTTGTCTAGGCAACTATGCTATCCTTTTGATCCAACAGCCTTACCATATGAAAAAGTGTCTGGAAGAGGCACACCATGGCCAGCAAGTTCTTGAAACGTCCAGAACTTGTTGACACAGTTGAGGATGGCTTGAGGACGATTCATCAATCGACAGCCCATCTTCTCTAGGTGGCGAAGGACTGTGATGTCGCTGTCACTCTGGACCCAAGGTGTTGGCACACGCACAACCACCACTTGTGGGTAGGCAGTAATGAGCTCCCCTTTCACCCGGAGACCTAAAGAAGGAAAAGAAAAACATCCCAGTCTTAAGTCATAAGGTCTCCAGGAGAAGGTAAACAGGCAAAGAAATACTGCACTATCTGTGATCACAGAGATAGCAGACTTCAACAGTGAATGTTAAAACAGCACAACTCTCCCTAGCATGCATCTTGCCAGCTGTGCTGTTTCATACATCTCACTCTTAACTCACTTAAAACTAGGACCAAGCAAAAACAAGGCTTAATTAGGGCACACAGTCTTGGGCTCCTTCCCAGGGTGAAGGACATTTTTTTATAGGTTGACACGGCATCCTTTCTATGGGTGTAAGCTGGACACTACACTCACATCAGCTGTATCAATAGCTCAGGAGGTTCCTGCCTCCCACTACCGGTTCTTGCCTACAGGATGTAGTTCATACCTTTCCCAGTCCCAGCTGTATTGATCCCTCCGTTTGGGGTATCATGTTACACAACATATTGCCAAAGTAACAGAGATTAGATACAATCCTTAAAAAACCACAAAAAACCAGCAGTATTTTTAACAGGTAATTTCAACAATCTGATTTGATTAAATAACTACTCAGAAATAACTCTATCAGCTAACAGGGAAGCACTCTGTGACACAGGCAGGAACTAGAAGGAAAGCCAGCTTTCCAGCCACCAAGATCAATATATGACTTAAACATGACCTATAGTTTTACAGGCTAATTCTCTGAAAAAGAAACACTGAAAGACAAGCTGCAGGAATAGGAATATGACAGGATTGGACGGGAAAGCATCAAGCTCAACGGAGACAGTCTGGCATCTGAGGACGGGAAAAGACAAACAAGATTTGATATTCACTTCATTTGCCTTACGTTCAAAGCAAAACTTTGTGACTTCAGCTCACACTGCTGTCAGCACCTTAAGGGTTAAAAAAAACAAACAAACAAACAAACAAACAAAGGTGAACTGAGAAATCACAGTGCATCTGGGTTTTGTGCCTACCGAAGGCCACATGTAACTATTCAGATCTAACCAAATTTTATTACTTGATTACTCTATTCCAAAGATGCTACTTTACAAGTACAGACTTGTATCTACTCTACCTGAAGGCACCGATTGCCAGGCAATTTATTTTGTTTCAAGGTTCATTAGAATTAATTGGGGACGATTTGGGAGGGAGGGGGAGAAGAGAAGAGGGAGTTTCCCCTCTCTGTGCTTCCCTTTTTTCTTTTCTTCTCCCAACAAGGATGTATTTTAGAGCTTGCATTAAATATAATGAAGCAACCACCTAACTTCCAAAATGGAAGTTGAAATGTGCTGTCCAGTCCTCAGGAGAACACAGAACCACACTCTGGAAAGGCCAAAACAGAGCCACATCCAATACAAATCCCTTTTTCCAATCCCCACAGCCATAATTGCACAGAGATGAGCAAACATAAGCAGACGGGTGCTCTGGCTGCTCACCTCATTAGCACCAAGCACTGCCGCATTGCAGCTGACATGACTCGCGTATTTAAGCAAGCAGGCTTCAGACACACACACCCCCCCCATTTTAGAGAGGCATCTCAAGCAAGATTAAAAACAAGACACTGCTATAAACCTAAGCAGACTGTGAACAGCACAAAATGGACTACCATCTCCTTTAGCCAGAAAAGGAATACAGATTCAGCAAGCAAAAGATTTTTTTACTTATTAGTCAGATTCCACCTTACACATGTATTTTTCCATTTAGGTGCATGCCCAATTACACCCACTTTTTGCCAATGTAATTGCATGCATGTCCTGATCCACATGCAAGCTGTGCAACAATCAATTTAAAAAGGACTGCATTTTCTACACAGCCCCAAAATTGCCACCGTTATCTGTGTTGTGAACCAAAACGACAGTTTTCCAATTCATAATCTCTCAGTCTATTTTGTTGTTTTGCTTTAAAGTCACGCCACATGTTGAAGTTTTGCACCATGGAGTCTGAAAAAGAAAAACAGCAGTTTGAGGAGATGTGTTTGTCTCACCTGGAATTCTCCTGAACACCTGTGTTAGATTTGATTATCAGACTGCTGTAAATTTAGCCAGGCCACCATCCCCCATGAAGTGACTTTGGAAGTACAATGATGTTATCAACAGAACAGTCTGAGCTTTTGTTCCAGATTCAGTCATATTCTCTGGTCTGGATATTGTTCTCCCCAGAACAAAATTTCTCTCCCCTTACAGAAGGCAGTTTACAAACAAAAAGAAGAGCTACTCAATGAAATGTATAATTTGAATCACTACTACTGACATGCGCCATAAAAATTAGCTGCAGTCTCCCAGCAACACAGTGCTGCAAACAGAAGCAGCTTTATTACAGTAAAAAGGAGAGGCAGATTCTGCCATTTTGGAACCAGCATGCATTGAGCATTCCATCTGAGACCCATCAGTTAACAATCAGATTAATGGTCATTATTGCCAAGTGGGCTGATAAAATAATATTTATTCGCTATGATGTGCTGAAAGCAGTAACACAAAAGATATAATGCATACACTTAGTTTTTTTCCAAAGAACTGATTCATGAATGCAAAGAGGAATAAGGGAAAAAAAGACTATAGAGATGTTACTTAGTGGTTAAGTAATCTTTTTTTTTTCTTTCAAATCATAGATTGTGCTAACTTGAAAGGGACCCACAAGGCTCATCATGTCCAACTCCTAGTACTGCACAGAACAACCCCAATAATCACACCATCTACCCAAGAGCATTGTCCAAACACTTCTCGAACTCTGTCAGGCTTGGTGATGTGACCGCTTTCCTGGGGAGCCTGTTCCAGTGCCCAGCCACCCTCTGGGTGAAGAACCTTCTTCTGATATCCAACCTAAACCTCCCCTGACTCAGCTTCAGGCCATTCCTTCGAGTCGTGTCACTGGTCAGCACAGAGAAGAGATCAGTGTCTGCTCCTCTCCTTCCCCTCATGAGGAAGCTACAGACCACCCTGAGGTCTTCCTTCAACCTCCCCTTCTCCAGGCTGAACAAACCAAGTGACCTTTTTCACAATGTGGCACACAAAGCTGCACACAAAACTGCACACAGCTGAGATGAACCCTCTTTTCTTTGCAGTAATACAGCCATCCTGATCCCAAAACAGTAATAGCAGGTTACACTCACTGTTGCCTGTGGACAATGAACCGACCACAAACACACAGAAGGCAGGCACTCAGATCATACAGAAATACCTTGACAAATAACAAGTTGGTCCATTTGTTAACTTTTTCAGTGGATGCCCATGACATTGCAGACACAGCAAAGACACAGCTGTACAGTCCTTTGAAGTACCAATACTATAAGCCAGGAAAGGAAGATTTCAAACTTACCCAATACTATGAACTTTCTCATCATATAATAACCACATTTTACCAGTGCCCAAGGAACAATTTTTTAGGTTATCACTGAATATTTGGGTATTCTTTGGTTCTATGATGTAAAGACTCCTGAGTTGGAATATAACACAATAAAAACAGATGTAAACTCTGCTCTAAAACAAGACCTATTCTTTCACTCAGCTCCAGCTGTCTTTGTTCTTCCTCTGCAAGACAAGATTCTCCAAAATGGAACATGGTACACCTATAACATTATACACCAATCATCACAGTATTCAGACAAAGTACAGAAGGAATTTTTGCAATGTGAACTGTAATCACCTGGGAATTAACTTGACCAGTTACACCATATCCCTCAAAGTCAGAGCCTCAAGTTTCTCTCAAAAATGGCTCAAAGTAGCACAAGATAGAACTGAGTGGGTAAATGCATGATTATTCATCAGTTGGCCCAACCAATTCTCCTGCTTTTCACTCCCAAAGAACAGCAGGCAAGCTTAAAATGCAAAGCAGCTGGTCTCTGCTAAAAAGGGTTATTTTGACCCAAACAGGTAGAAGCCATCAAATGAACCTGTGAAAACCACAGAAAACAGACAGAGCATTACACTGTACTAAAGACAGAAGAGGCAGATACTACTCCTGCTGTTACCTGTGAGATCAGAAGATATGTCTCTATATCCTTATAAAATTCCTGAGACACTAACCTCCAACATGGCAGAGCCTATTTGCATAGTAAGATACTCAGGATGACAGCTGTGTCTCAGAAACCTGATTTAGTACAATTTTAGGGGAGACAAACATACTTTGGAAAAAAATCACAATGATGGCATTATGGATGGCTAAAAAGGATCAGGATTTCAAGCAACTGTGTGTGGCTTCTGAACATTTTAATTCACATCCAAGCAGTATTTTAAATTGCTTACATTTTTGAAACTCATTATATTCTGTTTGCAGCCTACACAAATCCCTTCCAATCTCTACAAGAATCATTCATCAGCAGATTAGTAACTACTGCAAAGCAATATCTCATGTCCAGTTTACGTGTTACAAACAACTGTACTTTTAGCTGAAACAATGCAAATATTTTCACTGAAAGAACATAGTTTCAGAAGATAAGTCTAAAAACTCAAAGATTGCAAGGACATCAAAAATAATTTCACATGCTTTATATATCTTGATTTAGCAAGCATCAGGCACTTTAACAAAAAATTAAACCTTAGTCGTATTAATTTATGAAAGATGAAGCTTTTCACTGTGCTTGAACTGGTCAACTGCCTTGCTACCCGTGGAAGCTGATGACCTATCAAATCACATTTCTGACTAAACAGATCAAAAGAGCAGGAGTGATGCACAAAAGCTGGGTCTGCCAAAGCTCCCTATGCAGCACTGCCATGAATTCAATAGCATAAAACATTCTAGTCATTGCCTTCTTTCAAATTGACTTCCAAAGTATATATTTCACAGAATTTGTCTGAGAATTGTGAGACTATGAGAAGTGCTCAAATATGACAACGAAGTTAATTATTCCATGTACGACGTGGATAACAACGCAATGAATCCTCATTGTGTGGCCTCAGTTGACACAGGCTGCCATTTTAACTTCAGTGACTACCTCTGTCCTTAGCAAAACCCCCAATAAACACCAGCTCTCTGAAACATGTAAGTAAAACGAAGCAGGAAAAAAGTGTTTCAGTATTCAGACAGATCCAGTATGTGGAGCACTTTTTCTAATAGGCATACCAGCATATAAGTGGAATAATAGTTGTACATCGTGCGTGTACGAAAAATACATTCTGAATCAAATTTCACAAGTACAAAACATACACCAGCTCCCACCACACTCCCAACAGGAGCTAGCAGGGTCTAGGAACTTCCAGATATATTACCCAGATTTTTCCTCAGAGATCTGTATGCTACCCTGAAAGTCTCCAGCTCTCAGAACTTTGTTATACAAATTTATTCATCCACCCATCCATGGAGTTGCTAACGTTTCCCAAATGAACAGTCACTCAGCAAGCAGGCTATAATGAATTCAGCTCAGTCAGCTGGGAGAAACAGGCAAGCCTTCTATCACACAAACCTTTCCTCGTATTTTGATGATATTACATCCTGCTCCTTGCTCTTCACAATTCATCAATTGTTCTCAGAGACCTCACTGAATTTTTCTACAAGCCTGGACACACTCCTGGTCTCAAATCAGTGCATTCCTATTTCTGGTTCATTCATTCTCCCAATATCTGTCACCCACAAGACACTGCATATTTGCATTAAATCATTATAAAATGTTTAATAATTACTTACAGCTTACTTGCAGGGAATTAAATGTGTTTCACCCTAACTGCCATGTAAAAGCAAGCTTAAAGTTCAGAAGGGACATATCCCAAACTTTAGTAGCAGATTACTGCAGTAACAACTTATACATTCCCTCACTAAACTCAACCACAACTAAATCTCTAAAATTTTCGTAACTCAGTATATTTCAAACATACTTTCTGCCAAGACTGCAGCAGAATTTAGGAATAATTAACAGAAATAGAATTAACATTAATGAAATACTACTCTATATCTCAAAAGCTTGCTGCCATATTGGTTTAACTTTAGGTATCTACCTTATAACTCAACTACAGACAACATAAAATTCACAGAAATTCGGTGAAAAACACAATTTTTTCCAACTTTTTTTCAAACTTCGTTTGAAAAGCATAACTTCATTGAAATATATAAGTATTTTGGAGCAATTGGCAATTCCAGGGAGTTTTGCCAAAGCCAGAGGCAGTCACTAAAGTTAAAGTCTTCTGAGAAGTGGCTGCTTGTGGCAGCTGTATGCTAGATAAAGTATCGCACTTAAAATGCAATTTTATTTGAACCAGAACTTAACCTCTGATAAGCAGCTAAGCATTGAAATTTTAGAGAACCACCAATTTATTAACACCAAACTGAACTTCCCCCTTTGAAGTTGCACAGGACTTTTCTCTATATCACTTATCACCCAACAGCCACGGTTTATTAGTCTGAACATTAAGTTGTCACAATTCCTCCAAAATTTCACTGCCATGTAAAAGCCTCTTTGGTATCTAGTATGACCAAGCTATTTTTCACTCCAGTATCCACAGAAACAGATTTCTACAATAGTTCTGTGCTGGTGTTTTAAGTTCATATTCTCTCCCTTCCTATCCTGCTCACTAGTTTTTTCAAACTAAGTTAACAAGTGCTAACATCCAACCGTATGTGTTTAATATGACCTCACTCTCCTTCTCCACAAAACTTAACCAGAAAGGCTTTCCCACCAAGATACACTTCCATAACTCAGCAGTTCCAATGAAATCACACAGAGCAGAGAGAAAACTGATCTCTCTAGAACAGTACTATGCCAACGTATTCTGAAAAAAAAGTATTTTGGAAACCAGGAGCTGCAGTTTTAGCAAGGCCTTATGATGAAACCTTTACCTAAACCCATTCCTCAGCGCAGACAACACTTCAAAAGCAGACACCTGTTCATAATCCAGACATGATATTTTAGTTTTCACATGGTATAGGTGAGGCCCCCTGTATCTCATTAGGATTTTTGTACAATAGTTCTACAGATCTCAGAACAGAATAGAGAATAGATCTCAGAACATTCCTGGGTCGAATAAGCATGCTTGCCTGTTTTAGAAGTCTAAAGCACCCTCAAGTGAGAGAACACCCACTTGTGGCAGGTGTCTGTCCTGTATCATCTATCCAGAGCCCACCAACACTGAGAGTCTTAGATAAAACAAGTTCTGGAATCCCCTCCCCAACTCAAATGCAGAAACTCATAAACACTAAACAATCCCATCCTAAAATGCAACTCTTCAGTGTTACAGAACAAGAACAGAATCATAAAATCATTAAGGCTGTAAAAAACCTCTAAGATCAAGTCCAACCATTAACCTAACATTGCTAAATATATGTAAACTAACTTTACTGTAAACTTACTCCACTCTTAACAGTCTTTCCCATGTTTTACATGTGCTATTTCTGTTCATTTTGAAAAGCAGGTGAAGAAAAAAAGGATACACCTGAAAAAAACGGGTGATTGGAAAGGTCTTTCCAAAAGTAGAAAGAAATCCCAAGGAAGATTTCAAGCAACCCAGAATGGGTTCTCCTCCCATCTGAGATGAATCTAAAATTTCTCCTGTAATATGAAAACCTACTAAATACCTTTAAAATGCATAACATAATGCACATCATCTCTCTCTGCTACCAAACAATACCTTCTAACATCAGGAGATGCCTTTTTCTTTTACTCAAGCAAACTGCTGAAGCAAAGTGGTGAAGCATCCAATGTGAGTTTTCAATTTGTAATGAAGACACAGATCCTTCATATCTGTCTCCCATAACGCAAAAGATACCTAGAAAAATTTCTACACTGTCAGAAACTTTTAATAAATTATATCCAACTCTCCGTCCTTTCCAATTTTTCCTAAATATGTTTAGCTGACTGTGAATTCTGGGGAATGGAAAGATCCTCTCAGTTTATTGTTTTGACCTGTCACTGCAGTCTAATGTCTTCCTAGTCAAAACTGCATTAAATGTATGAATTGGAAGCACTAATTTTGGAAACAAATGCATCCTTCTTAAAGGAAGGAATTTAGCTGTGGTATTTTGGGGAAAAAATTGCTTTAAAACTGACTCTAAAGCTTGTAGAGATAATATCAATTCCTGTCAATTGTGAGAGTCTGTGTTTTTGTGGGGGTTTTTTAATGTGTCAGAGAAAAACTTGTACTTGGACATATAGTATACAACAGTTTCAAGTGTCATTTTGAGTACAGTATTTTCCTACATGAACACCTTCAGTCTCCTAAAAAAGCTGTTCTAGACCAAAAGCTATAATCCAAAATTTCTTAGTTTTGGCAGACATTAACATAAAACCATAAACAAATTAAAGGAGAGAAGGAAGAACTCCATTTTTCCTATACCTCTGTAAGCTTGTCTCCTCTTTCTGGCTTTAGAGGGTTAAAACTACACTGCAGTAGCTGTACACATGCTCCATGCCCATATGGTAATGAAAATACAGATATAACACTACAGTATTATTTTGCAACTGATCTGGATGCAGAAGTTTCCACCTAATCACAAAAACATGTTAACTAATTAAGACACTTATTTAGTATGCTCCCTAATTAATACATTCCATACAATCTATTACTTTCTTCTTTAAAAAAATGTTCTTCATTATTACACAGTCCTTCCAACCAGTCCAGTGAAATAAAAAAATCATGTAGTGGTAATACTGTGCTTACATACAGCAGGCTAAACCAAGTAGAAGGGATATCCCCCACTATGAGCTTGTTTTGACCTTTGAAGGCAACACATTTAAGAGATCAGCCAATTTACCACTAATCTCTAGACTGTAAGGGTAATTCTGAGTTTACCAATCCCTACAAGCTGGTAAGTACCTTTATAATATAGTCTACACTACAAGTTCTAAAGCTCTCTTTTCTGAAATAAACACCCACCCAACTTACAAAGAAAAATCGCTAAGGGGCTACAGTTCTCATCACAAACAAGTTAATGGCAGAGAAGAGAAACAAAAGCTTTTTTACCACTTCTGGTATGACAAGTCTCCTTAGTTCATTTCTCTCTTCCACAGATTTCTCAAAGAATT
>WEKY01058406.1:50057-73258 GCA_013390045.1 Picathartes gymnocephalus | reverse complement strand
GAATTGCCTTTAAATATCTGCAGATGACATTTTTCTTCAAGTTCTTCCATTTTACAGCAACACAATCAAGGCATTTCATTACCAAATGCCAAATTGCAATTTACATTCATTCCTAGACTCTACCTTTAACAACTTAAAAAGATTAAAGATTAAAAACTCTGAAAGGAAAAGGTTTAACAGCATGCTATGAACCTTGGAAGACCCAAGCAAGAAAGCAGAAGAAACGAGCACCTCTTTAGAAATTCCTGTGTTGGAGAAAGCACTCACATAAGGTTATGGTTCTACGATGATTTTGACTTAAATCCTGTTGCTGCCAGCAGTTTTACTCTCCAGCTCCATGCAATCCTATGGTGGCATGTAGTACCACCCACTCCATATCACTCATACACAGACCCACTGGTGAGCTGGTAAGGGTCCCACACCAGCAGGAAACTCTTCTGTTCTTTTGTGGAATTCAATTTCTGCAGGTGTTGAAAGCTGAACAAGCCCACTGTAGGATCTGATCAATCCAGGTGTCAACTGCAACAGAGAAACTTGGATCACAGCAAGGACAGCAAGGATCTGAACAGTTTAAATTGTCAAGATAGTGTTGTTTTGAGACTGTAGAATTCTCTATAGAGAATTTTTCTTTCTGCATTTACAACTTGATGGTCACTATGCTAGCCCAGCCTGCAACTTTGTAAAAACAAACCAATCAGACTGATTTCTGTTTCTCCAACTCCTGTCCTCCTGACCTATGCAAGTAATACATTCTCCAGGGGCTTCTACTCTCTCAGGTTAAGAAAAATTTGCAGCAAAACTGCTTAAAAGGCCCAGCTTCCCGAGTTGTTCGAGCAGGACTAACAATTACAAGCAATAAGACATGCAGTTTACATGTACAGTATCCTTTTTGTCTGCAACCACTGAGCTTACTCAACTCAAAGCCACAAAGGGCATGCACTTTCAGAATCCTGCCTCACCTTTAGTCCCATGCATGTAAGGAGCAGTGCACAAAGAACCATTTCAATCTTAGGCCAGAATGATCCTGAGAAGATTGACAGAAAAACAAAAGGAAGCAGGATATGAACATGCACATCTCAAAAATTTCCAGTCAATACTAAGTTATTTCTACCTTTTTACCTGCGCTTACACCATGACTTCAACCCATAATCTCTCCTCAATTGGCAGCTGGATAGTTTGCATGCCTGAGGTACTGCGGCGAATGGATAAAGGCTCCTTTAGAAGACAGGCTGAGCATATGAGAAGGGTTTGTGCCTCACATAAAGGAGCAGATCACATGCATGCAGCTCTGCTCTGGAGCTAGGCAAGAGCCCAGTAACTGATACACCATGCTAACACATCATGACCATATATTTGGACCACCCACTCCATGAGGGTGGTCTAACTTTGTGACAGACTGTGCTGAGAGGCTGTGGTAGCTTCATCCTTGGAGATACTCAAAACCTGACTTCATACACCCCAAGCAACATGATCTAACTTCAGAGCTGGATCCAGCTTTCAAGTTCGCTGCTCTGACTAGAAGGTTGGCACAGATGGCTTTTGAAGGATCCTTTGAAACTCAAGTTATCCCTGTGCTTATCTGGGACCTTCTCCTGCAGTATGCCTGGCCTCTTAAGTTACTTATTGTTATGCCTGGCTGTAACAGTAGGATGCTTGCTCCACAACATCCTGTTTCACAGCTCAAACTAGATCTGTGGGTTCACTGGGAAACATCTTTCCTTTCTTTTGCAGTATCAAGATCATCTACCAAGTTCTTAAAGTCATTAAAAAATTAAAGATCAAGCTTTTCACGCTGGAAGTGGAAAAGTGCTTTTATAGGTTTGACAGTTGCAGCAGGGAGACAGGACCCCAGGCCTGATTCTCTGACCACAAGGAAACTTGGGACAAGATCAAAGAAGAAATTCAATATACGGCAAAGGCAAACCCTGTCTGGAAAGCAAAGTAACAAAGGGGGAAAAGAAGTTGTGAAGCTTTTCATGTTAAGCTCTAAAGAAACAACTGAAAACAGCGCTTGCACACCATCGTTTCATTTTCCTGGTGAAAGTAGTCATCAAACAAGATAAGTCTTCACAGAAAGATGCAGGTGCAGAAAACTGTCAGGGACACAAAGGGTAGTCCCCTTTAGGTCCTGAGTTGAGTTTGAATCTAGTTTTGTGGAAAAAAAGCTACTTCAAACCTTAAAAGGATTTTTAAGGTATACTTACCAAAACTCTCTCTCACTGGGAACAAGCAGAGATGGACTGCACTTCAGACAAAGAAGAGTTAAACCTTTACCCTGAGTCTATAGGATATTACTGACTGTTGTGTGAGTCGGGGAAACAAGTAGTAACACAGTGTTACACATAGTAACACTAGCAGGAGAACTTGGTATGGCCTCTTTTGTTATTAACAGCAACCTTCATTGGGAAAAAAAAAGCATGACATAGGAAAGACAGCTGCCCCACAACATGGAGAGGCAAGATTTGCATGGCTCTGCTTTCTAGAACAGTATGGTTGGTGCAGGGAATCCTGAAGCTCCCAAAAAATAATTTCACAATCATAACAACCAGCTGCCTCTGCCATGGTAGGCTCAGCCAGGCTCACTAGGGCTCCCTTGCTACTTCATATTAAAAAAAATCTCAACTCAAAGCAGGGCATCCTGCCTGACCACAGAACTAAGAATATAGTTCACCCTGTGAGTCTGTTCCTCATCCAGGAACAGAAGGCCCAACATTTCATGTTGATATCCAAAAGTAATATATTACTTTTTTCATATAAATGAAGATATCCTTAACCATGAAAAGCAGCCTGCAAGGCACCTCATAAAATATGAAATATAAACACTGAAAGCAGTGCTGTCAAAAGAACCCAAACTGAATTCCAAGAATGGAATAAGCCGATTTCCAAAGTAGCTGAGAAGTACAATAACAATGGGGACATGCCAATTTACATATTCATGAAACAAGTATGAGGGAGAACAAAGTACAAGAGCAACCCCTCCAGGTACTTAGACAGGTAAAATTCCTCAGTCTCACTGACAGAATATATATTATCTTGAATGTCAATTTACCCATGGACTACTATTCAAAGACAAGAGTATTAGGTTACCCAAGTAATTAGTTATCATTCCAGCACTCCTGGTTTCCCCTACATTTTTCAAAACCTGGATAGTAAACAGTGTTGATGCATCCAGCACAGTTCCTGTGTGCACATACTTTATTTACAAAGAATGTAGGCATTCAATATTACATTCAAAAGCTACATTAAGAGAAAACTATTGCAGCCACAAAGTCAAGCACATAAAGGTTAGAAAAAGGCATAATTAAGGACATCTGTAGCACTGATCTACTACCCCACATGCATACTGTCTTCAATTAGGCAAACATTATTTTTCCCCACAGAAGATACCTAATGTGCACAGAAGGTACAGCACCCATTTAACATGCAGCTACTGAGGACTGTATTTTCTTTGACATTGTTTAGTGTGTAATCCATGGATTGGCATACTGAAATCCTTGCATAAAAAATACCACCATTAATTTCTTCCTGAGTTTTATTTATTGCAGTAATATCTAAGTCCTTCACCATCATAATTAATTTTTTTAACACCACAGGAAATCAGTGAATATTCTACTGATCTCCAATATGGAGGAGGGAAACCCAGAGATAAGTGTTGATGAAGGAATTCTAGATGCCACATTTAGGAGACCATGATTTCTCAGTTGCTCATGCTGTTCTGATTGACTTTATTTGTGGATTTAAGTATTCAGCTCTTTCACAAAGCTGATCCTAGCATTCAAAGTCTGGGCACTCAGAGAACACAAAAACATGTAATTAAAGCAATTTCTGAGCAGTTCCTTTTAAATCGCCAGACTAACACTTTTCTTCCAGCAATGTTCTGCTTCAGTTGTCACAAATTTTTGTAATCACAAAAAAGGCATCCTACAAATTGTCCTCTCCACCATACTACAAGTTACATTTCCAGAGCAGAACACCCTGTACTTTAAGGAGGCTGATGAAAAAGTAGCAAGTAATTAAGTAATTTTAAATATAGTAGCTGCAAACAAATACACAACAAAGAAGACAAAATTCCAAATATGATTTTGCCAATTTGTAAGTTTTGGTCATTTGCTGCTGCTACTGATAACAGAATTTTATCATCATACTTGCAGATAATCAAGAGCAAACTTCAGCCCTTGGCACCTAAGTAACACTTGATATGGTGGAATAGCACCTGAGGGTGAGACGAGTTTCATCTCCCACAGAGGCTCTGAGATGCAAGCTGACCCAAGCTAAGTGTCAGCAGCCTCTTGGTGGACCAGCACTTCAGATGAATGGGCTCCTCCCCCAGCAAGTATTTATGTACCCAACAGGCAGAGGAATATTTCCCTGCAGGAGAGAAGTCTCCAAAAGATCTGATCCCACTCCAGGCATTGGAAATCAGCAACTACTGCAAGCAGCTTGCTGTGCCCCAAATTCTCATTCCCCACTCAGCCCCCACCACAGCATTCATCCCCCTAGACATAACACCTCTGCTTTCACTGCCCTTCTGTCCCACATTCATTCTGTACTCTGTATTTTTCCAGTTAATTTCCAAACCATGGATTTTTCCTACTGTCATGTAGTTTCATTGCCTGTAATTTTGAATACCACTGTAACCACTCAATTGCCTGCCTTGCCTTGCAACTAGTTTCCCATTGGAGGCTCCTTGTTCAGTTTGCAAGTTTCAACACAAAACTCATGCTCCCACCAGTTTCAATCTCCAATTTCCTTCATGAGGAAGGGAAGCAACTCCTTATCTAGCAAGAGTTTCTCTGCAATCACTTCCTGTTACCATTTCTTGTTCCAGCATGTTTGCCAAGTACACTGCCTTCACACCAGATTTTTCGACTGGCACCTCAGTCCCCAGTCCCAAACCAGTTTTCGATCATCTTGTCCCCGCGATATTTGAACAGACCATTCAGGTCTTTGTGTCAGTGAGAAGAGGTATAACCGACATGAAAGAAGATCTCTGTTTTCAATTGTGTCCTCAGACCAAACTGTATCTCCCATCCCACAGCAGAGAGAAGGCCACAACACCAGAGGTCCTTTCTTTTGCATAATAGAGGGCTATGTTTCAAACGTTTTAGCTGTGAAGCTTAAACAAGTCTCTAAGATGCTTAACAGATTATTTTTTGAAATGGTAATAATTTGGGACAAATTTATGTCTACTTTCACTAGCAAAAGCCGCTTCAGTCCAACTGAGTTCCTGTTCCAAGCTAGTCCTTCCAAAAACATTCTTACAGATTTGGGAAAAACATTCTTTTTTCCTTGAAGTGCCTTCCTTCCACTGAATGACTTGGCAAAAAAAAATGCAAAACTCCCTCAAAGAGACATTTAAGACTTAAGAGTCAGATGTATATTGTAGAAGGAAAAAATCTAAGCAACAAAAATCTGATGCAAAGGTTTAGCCCACTGTAATGTTAAGAGGGGTGATGTGAGACCCATCCGCAATGTCAAAAATAAAACAGAATCAGTACTAAAACCCAAAATTTCCTTGCTCAAGCTAAGCAAAGTAGCAGTTTGTACCAGTGTCACCTGTCTGGCCAACAGATGAAACCACATTTTTGTTTCATACATAAGACAGAAATCAAAACAATATGCTCTTCTTACTGGAAAGCAAGGAAGAAGACATTACAAATTAGGATATGTCATCAGTTTACCATCTTGAGTGTCTCAAATTATACTTTTAAATAAATCCTGACTTTACCAGGAAGTAAGCATAATGTTACGACATCAGCAATTTCAGCAGTTAGGTCAACCATTCTGATGTCAAAGCAAGTAACTTTTATTGGGGATAGGGAAACCAAAATAATCTATTCATTAATTCAAGACCTTCACAGTACTACCTGGAACATAACAAGAAAATTGGAAGAAGCAACTTGACTCTTCCCACTAGGTTCACAAAGGGATTCTGGCACTTCTCACTGTAAGCATTTTGTGGTGGGGAAGCTACCCTTTTACCTCATCATTCAAGGACAGTTACTTGGGTATGGAACCCAAATACTGACACAGTCATCAGAACACAGAGTCTTCCTAAGTTGGTATCTCTCTGTATCATATCAATCTGTGTTACATAAAGCATACATCTAGCAGGTCAAAGATGAAAATATTCCATCTCTAAGGTCAGGGCATGAACCTGGGAAGAATTATACTTGTAGTCCATTACCACCTCAAGCAAAGACAGATGTTAGACAAGTCTCTTACATCCATGCAAATGCCCCAAACTCCAGATTCTATGTACTCACAGCTCTTTTCTCCATGTGATGGATCAGTAAACTCCTGAGAAGGCTCAGCAGACATGAGCAAACGTGATGTGCTTGTGAAGCCCTGGGAAAATATACGAAGTGACTGACCACAGCTGTGGCTAGGAAAGTTGACCTTATCATATGACACGGAGACTAGAGGGGTAGAGCACCCCTTCCACAAGGAAAGGCTCAGAGAATTGAGAATGTTCAGCCCAGAGAAAACTTTCAGGTGACCTAATTGCCACCTTTTAGTACCTGAAAGGAGATTTCAAGAAAGATGGCGAGTATTTACAAGGGCATGTAGTTGACAGGACAAGGGGAAATGGATTTAAACAGAAAGAGGGTAGGTTTACATTAGATATTAGGAAGAAATCCTTGACTGTGAGGTGCTGAAGCATTGGCACAGGTTGCCCAGAGAAGCTGTGACTGCTCCATCCCTGGAAGTGCTTAAGGCCAGGTTGGGCAGGGCTTTGAGCAGACTGGTCTAGCAGAAGGTGTCCCTGCCCACAGCAGGGAGGGTGAAATGAGATGAGATTTAAGGTCCCTTCCAACTGAAACCATTCTGTGACAAAAGAGACTAAAAGGTGGCTTTTAAGATAAAGGTTTGTAACAGTTAGGAGATTGTCTGACTCTCAGCTGAGTGAACCAATTGCATGTGTAAATGTTTGTCCAGGAGAGCAGCAAGAGCCTGAATGTCTTCCCAAGGTAATGAGACCAGCAGAGGAGAGTTTATTCAAGGGCTCAGCTCAACCTAGAGGATAAAAATTGAACGACTGACCAAAAGAGTTTTGAAAAGAGCAAGGGCCTCAAGTTGACTTAAACCCCCTTAAGCCTTCCCAGGGACTGGGAATGCCCAGTGCTGTGATGGTGAGCACATCAAAGCGACCTGTAATGAGAATCACCTTTGCATTGTACTCCAACAGGTCTGTCTATGCTCTATTTCTAAATTGCTTGTCAAACAATTAATAGCTGTATATTTTGAACAGCTAAAGAGAACACTTACACAGCTTTTTACAAAAGACTTTTTTCCTCTGTCCTTGAAAAAACTTAAAACTTAAATTAAAAGGAAATCATTCCTCTCAAAGTTCCCCAGCATTGTACCAACACAACAAGACAACTGACACGACACCTAGAAGATACTTTCAAATCAAGTTCTTAGAACTCAAGGGAAATATTTATTGATCTTCTGACTGCTGTGTTTCACTACCAGATCTAATTATTCTTTAGACAGAAACTGCCAAGAAACAGGATTTGATAGCATGGATTTTGAGGGTATTATTTCATGGGTATTACAACTATTATGATGAACAAAATCTTTTACCCTAATAACTGTGTGAGTGCAGTCCAACCTCCTCCTCAGCTAAAAAGTCAAGAGCACTGGCATACCTAGTCTTTTAATTTCACACCTTGATAAAATGGATCAAATCACTAGTGTGTCTCTTCCAATATCTGTTCTTCCATGTTTTACTCACAGATGTGTCGAGATGCGCAACAAGCACAGCAAGACAGTCCCCAGCTCAATACCTGCCCTATATGGAAGTACAGAGCAAGGAAACCTTTCTGTATAATAGCAAAGGTTTTCTACAAGTTAACACAATTAATTAGTGTAATTCTAGCAGCGTTTCTCTGACAATATAGGCAGAATACCTTTGCTCTCAGGTATTCTGCTCAAGTTGTCAGAGCCCACGTAACACATTCTGTTCCAACTTGCTTTAACTTTTGACAAATACAAAGGCATTTTATCACACTTTTAATCCTAAAATGGACTAGACCTTTAGAGAGATATGGAAATCATAAGCTATACCATTCAAAGAACAATCATTATAAGGACACCATTACAAGTTTTTGTGACATTGTAAATGTTAATTGTTTACAATATAAGGAAATAAAAAATAATTTATCATTTCAGTAGTGACATTCTTGTTGTTCTGCTCTTCATTCCACTCTCTCCATGCAGCAAAGGGCAGATATAAAAGGAAACTATAATTCTTGAAACCAGTATTTCACCACACTTTACACGTTGGAGTTTATAAAAACAAGAAAATAAAGGGGCTTGTCCATGGACACTGGTACTCTTAGAAGTCTGTATCAATCTAAACACAGGTCTGCATACTGGAAGACCATCTCAATACTGGTTGAAGTTCAGCAGCCAGTCTCTCTCATATTCACAGTCACTGAGAATCAACTGCCCACCATTCACAAATGGACAACCACCAGACTTGAGAAAAGGTGGACAAAGCCAAAGCTACTGTCATTACTTAAAGAACAGGTGATAGAGTACTTCTCTGACCACAAATCCAGGAAAGCAAGCACAGCTGTCAGTTCCATAAGATTAAGTTTTTCAAATCAATACTTGTGCTATCTTCTAATCTCTCACACTCCAACATACAGTTTGCCCTTTTGATTTAAGTGCTGAAGAACTGTTTGTGCAGCCACGCTGTTCCCTGACTCGGAGGACTGATGAAGTCTAAAAAAAACACCTGCCACCAAGAACAGACTGGTTTAAAACTACATCAGTATGCAGACCTGGTTCACAATACAACTCTCAGACAAATGTGCCAGCGAAACTTGCTTAGGTAACACAGCACTGGAACAGGAATTGTTGGAAAAGTGACACAGAAACCCCCAGCCAGTTAAAGACTGTCTTGTGAAATCCTAGGCTAATTTTCATTTCTTGACTAGGATGTATGGAAACATTTTTGCTTTTGTCCCTTTTTACATTGTTTATCATCCAGATGGCCACTCCTGAGAATTCATACAATTAAAAATCTGGCAATGCTTTCTGGCATTTTCAGATATGATGACATGCACGTATGTTCAAGATGATGTGCCCTACATGTCTGATTTTTCTGGCTGGCTGTTCTAGAACACATGCAAATGAAAAACTTCAGCCTTAACACAGCCCTCTGAAATTAACATAATAAAATATTTCCATGCAGAAACATTCCTACTCCTCCACCTTGCCAAGGTGGCTTTGGACTGAGCCCATATCTACCACTGATGACATAATGAAGAAACAGAACAATTTCGAGAAGATCAAATTCATTGTCAGCCTTTATTTTAGCATCAGTTTAAGATGACAATCATTCACATAAGAATAGAAATCCCTGAAAGAAAGGAAGAAAACTGCAAGAACACCCAGGATGGCTACAGAGTATAAATCCTTTCTTTCCATATGCATTATAAGAAAGTTGTCTTTGGTGTCATAGTGCCGAAAAAACACAAACCAATTCTTAAAATATGTGGCAGCTGTTGAAAGGCACTGTTTTTAAAATATGATAATAAAGCAAATGTTTGAAGTTTTATCTATTAGAGATATGTTTGTCTTGGGTATCTAATATTGGGGTGTCACATAGTGGATTACACCCAAATCTAAACACAGCTACCATTCCAAAATCCCCTCTCTGTAGTCCATAGCTGCCTAGTAGTAATGCTTATGGCTTTAACATCCATCAGACTGGAAGTGATCAATTTCCACAGCAAAAGAACATCAGAAACAGTTTCAAGTGATTCTGAGCCCAGCACTTTCCACAGCACAAAATCTACTTCATGTATAACCACCTTCCAGTCCTTTGCACACAATGCAGTTCCTTCTCCAGCTCTCACTTGAGTTACAAACCAATTTCCCAACTCTGCAGAGGAAGTAATGGCTGCTCTGGCTGTAGTTAATAGGAAACAGGCCAATGCTGCAGTGCTCAAAAAGGCACCTTGCCAAGGCTGCTTGCTTCGGTTCCATCACTCCCAGAGCCACCGCTGCACGCTGCAGGAAAAGCTCTTACATTAAGGTGCACTGCTGGACTAACAAGAGCCAGGAGACTACTGAAACAGCCAGAAGGAAGAGGAGGTGACTATGTTCCCTGTTGTGTGATAGAAGACAGTCTTTACGTGACTCATAAAATTATTAAGAGTTTTGATATTTTGATAAGGAAACCATTTCATATATGCAAAAGCCCTCTCTTACCATGGATCTAGCTGATTCAAAGTGGTTTTCTCACCATTACATGAAAACACAGGAATTTGTTATCTACCCTTACCTTTTTTCCCCCCAGCGTTCTATACTTTACAGAAATCTTTCAACTATGCCAATTCCTCCATGTTTATTTCCAACGATGTCTAATCCAGTGTGAGGAAAAAAATCAAAGATCACAACTACTCATTACTAGTTCAAACTAAATAAGAAATGAAGGACAGATCATATGAAACAAAATCACATCTTGAAAGATGAAAGACTTAAACAAAACACCAGCTTCTATTGCAAAGTTCACGCCCACACTGGAAAACCAGAATCAGCACACTAACCTTTAAAAATTAAAATAATCTATCTTCTAAATACTTCCTCTGCAGAAAAAATTAAGGTAAGAGATCTGTTTCCAGATGCTACCCATCTGACTTAAGAAAAGCCAGCTGACTGTGCACAGTGTATTACTGTTTTAGAACATATGACTATTATGCCCTTTTTACTCCTCACCTAAGCAGATCACTTGGTTTCAAATTCCCAAAGGAAAAGCTGAGAAAGTCTTAGGAAAAGTTAATACTTTGTTTTATGCTTTAGTTACTCCAGCATCTTTAACAGTACAAAGTTCATGAAAGCAACTTTCCTTACAATTATTTTCCTTCACAGGACAGTATCAGAAAATATGGAGATTCCAAAAACCTACAATAAAGGTATGTGGTAAATTGCTCACTCAGTGAATTCCAATTTCTGCTGTTCTGGTAGCAAAGAATTTTGAAGAAGATATTATTGTATATCATTTTAATGAGGGAAGGATCTAAATTTCCCTAACGTGTTCTTCAACAAAGAATAGTTCTTGAACTGTGTTGCCCTCCAGGTAAGGTGTGCAGTCTGTGGGGAAAGGTACTACTCAGTCCTAGACACAGGAAAGAAAGAATGTTCAGAATGAGGAGACAACTCATGGCCATGTTTTGTCTCTTGTCCACGAAGTCCCCTCTAAAGGGTGGGATTTTCCTACCTCATCCCACCCCACACACTCCAGCTCAAAAGCTTTAATTTGTTTAGCTGCAAATTCCTCAAGCCTGTTACATCACTGCGTTAGCAAACTTAGACATATAGTTTAAAAGTACACATTTTGACAGGACTCACTGCTAAGACTTCAGATAAATGTCTAAAAAATGTCCTGCAGTTTTCTTACATTACTTGCTATGTATTTCAAATGGATATAGGAATTGCCAAACTAGAACAGAAAATGAGACATTTCAGTTTGTAATCCTTACAGCGGTAAATACCAGATGCCCTGCACAAACAAAATAATCCGAAAGCTGACACTATCAGATATCCCAACCACAAGAAAATTCCTGTTTTGAAGTATTTTTGGAGCTATAACTAAATCAACATAAATACAAGCCATTCCCTGAAACAACCCATTATTCCTCGCCTGTGTGTACCAGAGCTAGGAATTGTGTGACCACAAAATAGGTTGGTGCAGCAATCTATTCCAACAGAAAACTGTTAATTATTTGGTGGAGTTAGTCTTCCACTGGGTTGGCCAACTCAACTCACACAAATGCCAGATCCTACAAAGTAGGAGACAATATGGTAAACCTTTTTTTTTTTTTAATTAGCTGAGGTACAAAATGAAAGCAAGCCAAGAAAGACATGAAGTCCTTTACAAGGCAAGTAGCAACAGCAATGCTGGAAAGGGACAAGAGGAACACAGCTGCTGCATTTGGCAGTAGATTGTACTACACTGGTTTAGCTTCAAGAATTTAGCTCTTAAGAAACTTAGGCTACAGCTACACGGAACCAGTTTAAATCAAAACAGCCCAGTATCACCCTCCACTTTTTTCCACACATGCATTCTTGTCCATTCCTATGCAACAATGTTGTGCATGTCTGATTCAGTAACCATCTCAGCAGGTTCAGCACACCATAGAGGCAGAAAAAATTAATCAATTTATACACCTCTACATTTCCACTTATTTTTTCTCAGCTTTTGCCTTGGAAATCTACTGAGTACTACTGCCACTGTGGAAAACAAAAAGGAGTGCATGGCTTGGGTAAGCAGACACTTATTTAAGTAAGGCACAAACCGTAGTTAATTTCAAAGAATACTTGTTGAACTTATTTCAGAAACCATCTAACCATAAGTCAGTTTAAGAATTTCCTTTTGGACTAAAAAGAAAAACTTTAATTCTACATCTCTTAGCTTGTATTTACAATCACTTCTGGACTCATACTCTGTTGAGCTATCTAATGTGGATCTTGAGCTGCACACAGGTTCATCACGCAGCCACTGATACTGGGGCTGTGTAGGGTGCTTGGGATTTTGGGTCATCCTGAGTTTTGGCTGTGAAGGAAAAGGAACCAGCAGGGACCGCTGGGCCTACGCTGTTGGTTTGCCTTAGGAGCCCAGCCACAATTCCCAGCCAGCCCTGAAGTACACCAGAGTCCTGGCTCTGGTGAGAGTGGCTGTTGCTGAGTCGACTGACTGAAACAACCCCACCTCCTCCTCCTTTCCCTTTGGCCATGGTAAATCTTACCATTTCTGACAGACACAAATTCTGTAAATCTCAGCATCAAAAAAGCTTTACACATCTGTCTTTGGCCTGTGCATCAGTGATACTTGCATCAGTGTGCTCTACTGTCAAGGTATACACAATGTGGTTTCTGGAAAGGACAATTTTCACACGTATGCATCCCACAGTTCTGCTCAATTTTCTTTACGTTTAGAAGTGTCTTTTCCACTCTACCCCTGTGAAGTAAATAATTTTAAGTTTTTTAATACCCTATGCTGAATTTTTGGTCTCTGAAGTCTCCAGCCATGTTCCTGACAGTCAGCAAGTCCACAAGAAGGATTACTGACTCTGTCGTCTACAGGAATACCACATTTTTGAGGTTTTAAATAGCATCCAGTAATATCCAACCTGACTGTGTAAATTTAACATTCTTCTACTAGTATACTTGAGAAATTGCCTTGGTTTTAAAGGACAAAAAAAAGCTCTAATCAAAGTGTGAATATGTGGCAAAAACCCCAACTATTACTTCCTCCAATATCATGCATTACCTTCAGAATGTAAGCCTTGAATTGCCAAGCTTCCGAGACAAATAAGGGTAGAAAAGGAAGCAAAAGCACATTATTATCCACTGAAGATATATTATCTTCATCAATTTGTCTATATCACAGAGAATTTTACTCAACCTGGATCCCTTACACAGCAGCAGATGACAAAAAGGGTACAGAATGCACTACCTCCTGGATTTCGTTCCAGGACACATTTTCCTAGGCCAACTGAGGATTTTAACACGGAAAATGAAAAATATAGCTTCTACTTGTGTCCTCCAGCAAGAATCTTTATCAAAGCTTGTGCAAAAGCTCCAGAAAAAACAGAACTGGAAAATTAGGAGGGAAGAATTTTCATCGCTCTCCCAGAGAAAGAACTGTTTGATACAAGACAATTCCCACCCCTCAGAAAAAAAAAAAAAAGAGAAAAGAAAAAAAAAGAAACACAATTAGACAGTCCAGACTATTTATAACAAAATTTCTATCCACAATCTTTCAGCCTTTTTATCTCACTCCTTTTCAAACAGTCAGTTATTTACATCATATTGAATGAACACTTTGTATGAGAATAATTTCCCTTTTCTTGCGTTTTTTTCCTAGTAAATTCCCCAATTTTTTCATTCTTGTACTACACATTCTTCAATATTAGTTTTCCAACTTGCATTACGTTTATCTCTTTCCTTGCAACAGACACAGCGCTAGGAGACAGTAGACAGAAGAGAGCAGAAAGGTCCACAATTTACACCTTCCCTATTTAACTCCCCAAAAATAGACAGAAGATAGGAAAGAAGAAATCACCAAGAAATAAAAACAGTACTGAAATGCTGAAGGACTAATTATGCATCTCAGAGACTGCAGCGACAGTCCAGGATGGCTGCATTCCCATTACATGCTGTCCAAAGGAAAGCACACTCAGGCTTCAGACTTTCTGTCAAGAAGTTACCTTGATTTGAAGACATCCTACAGAATTTCAATCTGTGATAAAAATCATAAGACTCTTCAAATTAAAAGACAAAATAGGTAAATATAAGTTTAGTAATAACAGAATAAAAAATACTGGTTTTACCATGCATGTGTTTTATACTTGATTGATTCATACCAAAATAGGGTATAAATTCTGACCAAAGTTCTTCCCCAGAGTCAGTTTTATGATTCCCTTCCTATGTAGGATTTCCCAAAGAGGAACGAGGTACACATGGCAGTCTCTTCTTCACAGCTGAGGGTACTTCTATATTTTCTTCCCACAAAGAATTGCTCTAATACAACTTTCAGAAATTTAATTATTCCCTGGGTCTCCAGCAATACATTTTCTGACTGATATATGGGGAAGAGGAATGAAAGAGTTAAAGGTAAAAAATAACACTGCAGTCTCCTTGCTTTAGGAAATCCAAATTTAAAAATGTTGAAAGAAAAATGAATTATAAGTTATTACACAGCTTGACACTGGTGGTTTTAGTATCTTCCTATCACATAAACTTACTATCTACAGAACCCTTTTACTTAACATTTCTAATGCAATTTAACATCTTGCTCTTCCTTTAATTTAAGCTAACAGGAAAACAGAACAGAAATCTTACCATTTAATTTTAAACACTAAATTGTAGTAATAGCTCAAATTATTTGATGCACATACTTTGTTTATCAGCACTGTTCTTTTTTGGAATTCACGTAACTCTACATCCGTACAGCAGCGTGCTTTAGTTACGTCACATTATAACCTCTAGTTCCATGACACTTCGAAAATTCCTTTCAGATTATTTCCAGTGTTTTCTATTTTGGAGCCAGAACATATACAGAAGAAAAAGGTGCCTCTGCAACTCTTAAATGTGACCCACAAAGTTGAAGTACTGAAGCAAAAATTAAGCTCCATGATTTCTTATTAATTCAGGGGTCCTAGAGTCCTTATTCTGGACTCACCAAAATGAAACAATTCTCTTTTCTGCAGAGGGAAGGCAAAAGTGGTTCTAAAGCAAATTGAGCAAAGATATTTGATTAATATAATAAATTCTAAAAAAAATAGTAAGATGGACATCTACGTGATTGAGATAATGAATGGTAGAAGAGAATAGAATTCATTATTAAATAGTACAGATGCTCCATTTTACAATGTTTTTCCACCCCTTCAGCACACTCTCAGTCTTAGCTCATTCTCACCAAGATTTCCATCCTCAATGGTCAGCACCACTTCATCCATCACCAAGGCCCGGAAATCCAGCTCCTCTTCACAGCACTTGGCCTTCAGTGCTCTCAGGATCTCCTGCTGAGGGTAATCTTCTCTGATGCGACGGTCTGTTAAGAACCACAGCCTGGGAGCAACTGAACTGCACATCTTGGACTTGTCTTGCAACCTTCAAGGTCTCCTTCCAATGGAACTGCTAGACAGTGGAGAAGATGAAACTCTGTTAGAGTACACAGGCTCTTATCTTCATGATCCCTGCTGTACTAAGTCCCACTTCCCCTGCACAGGTCAGACTGTTTCAACAGACTGTAACTTCCAACCTCCAAGAAGCAAAATAATGTCTACACCTATTCTGCAACCAAAAGTACCAACAACAGAAACAAATCCATTTACATTCCATGGAATGTTAAATACTAGAAATTAGGTCTTGGTTCCTCATCCCAGCTTTCTCCTCAAGAAGTGCACAAAGATGTAACTACTGGTACTGGCAGTAGCATTCCTCTTTCTTGACAGTACTAAAGAGCATGCAAAGAACTGAAAACAATTTGAATGGCCATGTCTGAAGGCCAGAATTTCAACTTCATTATTGAGATGAAATACCCTGTGGCAGACTTGATTTGTCTCTTTTCACCACATATGGAAGAGAGTAGAATGTGACAAACCCTTTATGCTAAAAAAGCAGGCCAGAAGAACAGCAATTCATTACCACAGACTCTTCAGATAACTATTTAGGACTGATTTGCTCTCACAAATATTTCACATCTGCTGTGAGATATACTTAGAAATATATTAAGTAGTATCCAGAACACATAATAATGGAAAAAACAATGCAACAAGGAGCACCAACAAAATGTCAGGAATACAGAACATTAACACATGTAAAATAAAGCAAAATCAAAGCCAGAATTTTAGTGGTAGCCCTTCCTTGCTTCAAACTATTTTTTTTTTAAATCACCTTTATACATAAACAGCATTAATGAATTCAGGACCAAGAACAGAAAACACAGTTCAAATTGAAGAATTTCAATGAGGTTAGAACTGATAATAGCAAGGTACTGTTCCTTTTGCTTTGAACACAGAGGACTTGGGCTATTTTTGACTGAATATCTTTTTAGTGAAATATTTTAAAAGTTGTAAGACAGTTACAGGTACATTAATGCACTACTCCTTTACATTCCAGAAAGACAAGCATGGTGTGGAGAGTAAGAATTCTGGAGAAAACCAGAACAGTTTTTTGTGTCACCTTTAAACTTTCCTATTAAAATAAAGAGGCAAAAATCATCATTTTCACCAATAGAACTGACATGAGTTCCTGGCAGAACTGAATTCTGGGATAGAAACAGGAGCTTCGCCTGGGAGTCCTAATGACTGCTGCCAGTAGACAATGTAAATACAAAAACACCTTTAGTATGTAATTGCTATCACTTGATATTTCAATGAATTTTAGTTTCTGCAACAGGTCTTGGACCAAAAGGATTGTTTAGTTACAACCTTAGCAATCAGCTAGGTTTTTCTAGCATTAAAAACCACTTTTTTTTCTACTAGTATAGCTTTTCCTTAACAAGAAAACAAAATTTTAAGTAGGCATTTTTATTCCTGGTACTGAGAACCATAGTAACAACAAGCAAAGACTATGACTTTTTTCCATTGATTTGGTAAATGAGATGCAACAATAAGGCCAAGGACTACAGTTCTTCATACTAACAAACTGGAAAAAGGCAGAAGCTAGAGAAAGACAATCACAAATCCAGACCAGTCCTTGAATGCAGTCAAGATGTTCAAGGTAAAGCAGGAAAAAGAGTGTTTGCTCCCTGCAAAAAGTGGGTGTGGGAGGTTATAAGGAATATCTTTTGATCTCTCAAAGAATCTCTTTGTTCTTCAAAGCAGCTCGAAGGGAAAAGGGCAAGATGAGGCTTGGGCTGGCAATGGCTCACATCTATCAGATCCTGCCCCACTTCAGTCTCCCTCAACAATGGATGTCTGGAGGCGGTAGTTTACACGGAACTTCCTGGAACAACACCCTGTGCTGGGCGGCGGGACAAGCTGTGTTCTGCAGGAATGCCCCCGCTGCAGGCCCAGCCGGCGGGCCCCGGGCACTGCCCCTCAGTGCTGCCATTTGCACAGGGGCTGGCGAGGCCGAGCAGCGCCACCTGCCGCCCCTGCCGGGCAGTGCCGCTCTGCCCCTGGGCTGGACGGGCGCATCCCAGAGCACAGCGGGAGAACGCCGAGGGCATGGAAAAACACATCACACACGCTTCCTCAGCGTTAAAAAAAAAACATAAATCAGAAACTATCACGTATTTTCTGCCTAATTGGGGTTTTAGTTTGGCTTGTTGTGGTTTGAGGCTCCCCTCTCCCCCCCAGTAGTGGTTCTAACGCTGATACAAGAACCAAGTATTTTCTCCCCATTTTTGCTTTCTTTGCCAATCTGCTTCAATTTTTCTCAAACCTCTTCTCTACATGGCCCCACCTCCACCCTCTTAAATACACCATCATCTCTCCCTGACTGTCATTTCAGCACTTAATTTCTTAAAAATCAGCAAAGGGTCAAAGAAGAAAGAAAAAAACATATATCCTCCTCTTTCCTCCATCCTCTACTTTTGAAAGAAGTTACAACATTGCCAAGAAGGACCATCAATATATATCAAAGAGCACATTAAACCAGCAGGTGTATAAAAATAGCCTTGGGTACGGCTATTCACCTCCCTCTTAATACTATATCTAATTTGATCAAAATCTTAACAGTTTTAGAAATGTATATACAAAAGCTCCCATCTTATCATAAGAAATGCAGGTAACAATCTCAAGTCTGCAAGTAAAGACTAAGAAGCTCACTTTAGAACAAGCTACAAACCAGCAGCAGAGGCAGAAACTAGTAACCCTAACTCTCGGATCCTTCACCTCCAATCCAATACTGTATTTTTTTTCTATTCAAAAGAATTTCTTTTACACACTTACATTCTGCTCCTAAAAACAGAATATATTCATCAGTTTCAGCCTCTCCTTATAACCTATTTTGATTGTGTAAGAAGTCTCACATAACAACACTTGCAATTTACCCTATTCACCCAAACATCTTAAAAATCCCTCCCACATTCTCAAGAATGGTTTGTAGGAGGAAAGCTGGCCTTGCGGTCAGATGCACAAAAGCATTAAGCTTTGAAGTTGGATATTATTGCCAGAATTCTTCCCTGAAAACCAGCTCCACCCATTTCAATCTAAAAGACACAGCCTCAGACAATGCTGGGTGTGCAGAGAATACTTCCTAATCCATGAGAGCATCTATTGCAAAGTAACTATGGTATATATAAGGGGAAGAGCAGATGTTTAAATAACTTCAAGATGGCCACTTCAAGTGCAGTTTTCATTCAAAGCTACTACAGTCAAAGCAAGCACAATCTTTCAATAACTACTTTATAGATTTATGAAATTAGAAGGCAAAAAAACAATCATAAACTTAACTGCACGTAACAGACTGGGAGAGGGAAAAAGGGTAGTATAAAAGGTCTGTGATAAAAATCAAACTGTGTGTCACGCCAGCCAAGCAGACACTGCCACAACTGCTTCAGGAAGACACTGTGTGGAAGATTCCTTGCAATTTACAGAGGGAATGAACGCTCGCCTCAACTTTCAGCTGTGGCACCCTTGTATTGCTCAAGCCAAGCCTTACTTCAGCAATCACACAGCAGCTTCCTTCCCTCCCCAGCACATGCAAACCTATTTCCTCCCACATTCCTTCAATCTGCAGTACACCTCTAGCAGCTGTTCTAACAAAAGCACTCACTGCGCTGCTTTTCAACTTTACACCGTAAATGAATATGTTTTATTGAAATAACAGGGAATTCAGCCAATCAGATCAGCTGTCTAGAGATCTGGAAATCTTCTCTGAAGATCACTCTTTATGCCTTGAAGGAGGTGTTCTCTTCACAGAGATTAGAGACCTCCCTCTCCCTCCAGGAATGGGAGATAGGTCTCAATGGCTGATTTACTCGTTCTCCTGTCTTCAACACCCAAAAGTAGGAGAAAAATTGACTAGTTTCTTTTTCATCATGATGTATTAAGATAAAGCAAGAAACCCGTTTTTAGGAGATACTAATTAATTTATGTATTATTGATAAATGTGTAAGATAAAAGGTATCTAGTATGCCAGAAAAAATGTCCAGTATACTTTTTGTTCAGGATGCAACTACTCAATGCTTCTGTAAATTAAAAAGTCTAGGTTGTGTCTTCCCTATGGGAATGATGAATGGAATTCCAGATGTTTTATAGCATCAAGGATCAATGTGATCTAGCTATTTCACCTGCTAGACCTGTGATCTGACGTTGCAGCACACTCCCACTGACTACAGTGGTATCTGGGAAACAAGTTAGTGGAACAGTTGTTACCAGCAGTCTCTCCCAGAATCGCCCCTTTTTTAGAGCTTGGCTCAGACTCTCCAGTTACAGCTCTGTGCAGGTAACACAAACCCCACAGATTTCAGTGGTTAACAGAGAGGTAAAACCTAATCTTAGTTTTAGCATACCTCTAGGCATGTTGAATCCCTACAGCTGAGATACTGACAATAAAAATCTCAGGGAAGTGAGAAGGAATGAGCAAGAGACTGACAGCCATAACCACCATGGGAAATGGAGAACTAGGAAAAACATTGCTCCAAGCACCTGCCTCACGAGTAACACTAACAACACCATTAATGCTTATCCCTTAACACTCCTTTTCAGAACAGTGCTACTCAAGCTGGAAAAAGTATTTTGACTTCCTTTTCATCATAAATTAGCTAATGCTTGAGACTGAGTACACATTTTCAATAAACCAATCGTTTCTACTATTACAGCAGTTTCTAGAATGGCTGGAAGGCCCCATTTCAAGACAGTGAAGACCTAAGAATGGTTGGCAGTTGCTAGGAAGTTATCTCCTTCAGGAGACACCTCAAGGCAGATCTTAATTATAAAGTCAATCTTAGATAGCAGACCAGTTAAACAGCTAATGAACAGTCATCCAGCACATGACCCAGCATGTAATGCATCGTACACTGTCATGGAAGTCTCTGTCTCATCTTAATGAGAAGAGAGCAGTATTTGAAACATCCCAGAAATAGGACTTTCTATGTCATAGGGAGAGCAGGCCTGCAAACAGTTCACATCTGTTTCAACCATAAAGCACAAGTCATTTTTTTCCACACAAGGTACCAGAATGATGATCATGTAAAGAAAATGTTAAGGAAATATGTATGGATGATGAATGTATCACATGGTGATAGAGAAAAGAACTGACATCTTTAGAAAAATAAATCCAAGATAAATCAACTCGTTCCTGACAATGCTGCTTCATGGTGATGCTTAAAAGGCCAACATCAAGAAAAATTCCTCTTTTATGTACCAGAAGCTAGTTTTCCTAAGACTGTAACATTAACTGTTTGAGAATCTTTGGAGAGAACACATTTTTAAAAGCTGAAAAATGAAAAATTAAAGTATTTCTTTAAATGCGTTTTATATAATATACTGAAAAGCTGCAGTGCAATCTGTCCACTACTGCTGCATTATCATCCACCCTCTACACATGCATCGGAGAATTGAAAGCCTCTGCAGGCAGGTGAACCCCAAGCACACCTCTTTGAAAGCACATCACAGTATTCACCTCCTTTTCCCTTTGAGATTTGTAGACTGCAACAGCCAAAGGATATGGGAATATATTAATTGTTCCCATTCATTCCCACCCCTGCAGATGGGCAACTGCACTCCCCATGATAGCTTTCATCTCCTTGTCTCCACCTTTGCACTGAGTGATGTTCAAGATGCTAGCAGCAATCCTCCCAGGCACAGCTGCCTCTGAAAGGCGGACATCCACACCCCCTATCTTTCCTCCTCTGTGTTCATGCTTGCAAGTAGAAGGCAAGATTCCTCATTCACACACCCCACTTCCCGATCACCACCGAAAATCCGTTCTCTTTCCTCCCCGCAACACGAGCCCAATACTGGTCAGCATCAACCATCCTTCTACTTCAATCTTGGTATTTTTCCCAACAACAGGCTCTCAGCTTTTTCATGCCCCTCCACGGTCCCTGTGTGCACACGCATGCCCCTGTGCAAATAAAACACACCATTTCCTCCCACATTAGCTGCTTTTCCACCTGTGCCAGGTTCCCCCGCAGTGTGGTACAATACCCCCTCTCCTCCCCGATCCGATCCGTGTGTACACAGCCGGTTTTCCCTCCTCCCTTCCCCCACCCCACAGTCTCTGTGCATGCCTCTCCCAGCGCCAGGAGTGGGGGAAGGGAAACATGCACTGCGTGAATGAATGGGCTGAAGAGACTTACCAGAAATTTGGTGAGGAAGGAGTGGAAGACGAAAAAGACACTAAAGATGGGTGTTTCCTTCTGCGTGCCAAGTGCTGCTTCAGTTCTGGCTCCCTTAAGGAGGTCACGTGTCTTGCTAGGTACCCCTTTTCCTGGATCCTCTACTAACCAAAAAGGGTGGCAAGAAGTCTTCTGGATGCCTCCCTTCACTCCACTCCAAAGGAGGGAAGGGTACTACTGAAGCTCCCAAAGCAAGCAAGAGATGATAATGCTCTCCTGGTCCTGTCAGGCACTGTCTAGCGGATGCCTCTGGGACCAGGGCAGATTTCTGAGGGAGGGAAGGGGGAATAAATGAATGTTTAAAATAATTCCCAAATTGTTCTCCCCTACGGAGCAGGGAAGGATGGGAAGGAGTAAAAAGAGTACTGGTGAAGAGCTGTAGATTTCTATGTAAAAGAAACTCAATCCTTGTGTCTCTACTTCCTCAGAACTAAACCCCTAAATGACTGAAGTCACCAACACCTAGGGAGGAAAAAGAAAAAAGAACATCCCTATTAGACATGAACACACAAAGGTGTGAAATAAAGATAAACTAAATCCCAAAGGAAGAAAAGGTGCTATTCAAAACAGTAAGCAAAGTCAAAAGAAAATGATGACATGAACACAATTAGGGAAAATGTACAACTTTAAGTATTTTACACAAATACACTATCAAAGAAACCAATTTTAAGGGGAAGAAACCCACAAGGCTAAGCAGTTTGTTCTTTTACTTAAGAATGTGCATTCAATGGATAGATAAATCCGTAGCTGTACAGGAATATATGAGGAAATTAAGTTTCTAAACCTACAAAAACTATTCCTATTTATCAGTGAGTCTTTAAACCTTTAAACTTCTCCCCCAGAATAACCTTTAGGGTTCAGATGAGACTGGAGAAAATTACGTTTCAGTTCAGAAGCGTGTATTCCTATGCATTAGGAGCATGTATTCCCATGCATTAGAACCCACTCTGCCACAGAAAATAAACAGCGGTTTATAAACGGTGACCAAAAAAAAAAAAAAAAACCAAGAAAAAACAAAAAAAACCCAAACCAAAATAACATGTCTAAACGATGCTTGCTTAAATGATGGAATCAATCCAAGATTAACAGTGGCACGCTTGGAAAACGGAGCCCCTGGTAAGATCCCAGGCAGTAAAGTCACCGATGTGCCACCAGCTCTTTTTTAAACACCGGAAAACAAAAGGGGAGAGGAAACCTAGTTGGGAAGATCTTGCTGCCAGACCCAACGCCAGCCACACACCCCCCTGGCTCCATCACGTGAAGATCAGCCCCCACAGCCACCGCCGATCTCCACGGACCCTTGCGGGGACGCGGCGGCCGTGCGAGCCCGTGGGGCGGCAGCCCGCACCCCGCGCTCGCGGCGCGACCGACCCGCCCGCGGAAC
>WEKY01058406.1:0-40956 GCA_013390045.1 Picathartes gymnocephalus | reverse complement strand
AGAGGAAGGAAGGAAGGAAGGAAGGAAGGAAGGAAGGAAGGAAGGAAGGAAGGAAGGAAGGAAAAAAAGGTATATATGGAATCAGAAGAATAAATGCAGAAATAGGGATAGAAAAAAAGACTAGATGCACAAAAAAAAGAAAACATAGCAAAAAAACCCCAAGAATGAAATTGGAGAGAAAGCTGAGATGGCAGGCATGGCAAGAAAACTCAAGGAGTATACAATGAATAACCAGACAAGCCTTGCTAAAGATGTTAGATTGTTATGATGAAATAATGTTTATATTTTAACAAGCAAAGACAGTGGGCTTTGATTTGAATGCAAATATTCTATACAGCTGCATGCAAATAAAATTCCAGTGTTGTTTGGGGGTTTTTTTATTATTACTCTAAGAAAAAGTACATAATGAGTAAATAGTTTAATGTTTTTTCATAAAAAGATATGTATCAGGGCACCTGCATTGATGGACAAAGGCAAGAAATTATTAGAATAGTACCAAATTAGATTTTTCAGCTACCAGTGTTGCTCTTTTACAGGCACCTTGTGAAAGTGCTTTTGCTACAGAATGGTCGACATTTGTTGCTGTTTTCATCTCTTTAAGCTGAGGCAAGCTAAAACAGTGCAGGCCCTTTACATATACACATTTCACATTAGGACAGACTTTCATTAATACTGCTTGCCTTGGTTTTAGTCTGCCATCGAGTTAGAATAGTGACTGCACGTGGGGAAGGTCACAAGAAAATTCAGGTGACCTGGTTGAAGTCAGCAGTACCTGCAGGAGACACAATGATTTATATCAATGCAGTTGCAGTAATGGCCAAAGTCTTTGTTCAAATTTCTGTAATATCAACTGTAGAATGAAACACAAATGAATATTTTAAGTCAGACTTTACATTCCCTGTGAAGGCATAGGAAATGGAGCGATGCAAACCTAAAAGTGGTGCTTCCTAATCTCCCCTCAACGTAAACTCTCATCAATCTGTCTACTAACATGTAACATCATTTGCATTTCTTCTACTCAGTACAACTTGTTCTTCTCTCTCAAGTCCTTTCAGAAGCAGGGTGAGTGCTGTCAATGCTGACACTGAGAAGGACTTCAACAGTTTGAATATTTTGGATGTGGCCAGTTCAAAAAAAAGGCTTTGACAACAGATCTTTCGTAAATGTTACAGCATTTAAAGCAAATGGCTTTTAAAGTTGCCACTTTCGTCCCCTTCACCAACGATGTTTAAAAGCTTACATGGTATCCCATTTTTAAATGTAATTAATATAGTTTTGCTGGGTTTAGATTGTTAGAGTAGACAAAACTACTAAAATCTGTTCCACCATGGAGGGCTACTAAAACACAATAAAATGGTGCAAGAGGCCAGACTTAAGTAAGACAGATACTGTATTATTTGGAAAGCTCAACTGTGACTTGATCTGTGCCAGAGCAGCTCTGTGAACCTCTCTGTGTAGGTGTAAGACACAGCTCTGCTTCCCAGCAGTGACTTCTTCAGCCTGGAGCAGTTTACTGCTCCAGCGCCCAATTGCTGTGCTGCAACAGGAGGATTAATCCTGCTGGCTTTGCTCCAGGGTTTGTAATGTCCAGAAGAGATGGGAGAAGGGCATCCATCATGTGCTTGCTGGTGTTTTACTTGGGTCCGCAGCCTCATCTGTATGTAATATTGCACCAGTTGAATTAAATATGGTGATTCTGTGTGCTCTGGAGTCTGTATGGACACACATAACTGGGCTTAGAGGAGGGATTTATATATATTTGTTAAGCTTAAAGTGTTATACATCCCCTGAGAGAACAATTTTGGAAGAAGTTCCCTGAGAAAAGCCATATTTGAGCTCAGCTCCTTGGAGAAAGGAGAGGGTGGAGGAACAGGTGAAACAGCCAGGAAGAATTGACCCTGAGATAGTACAAAGGATTGGAAAGGAAGGATGTTTGTGATAGTAAGAACTACAGAAAGAGCAGAGAACGAAACCCCAAAGCACAACCAGTGAAGAAGAAAGGCCCTGTAACTTACCATAACCACCTTGGCCATGAGAAGCCTGAAGCACACGGCTGAAGCACCAAGGAAAGAGCTCACTGATTTCCTCTTCCTGTGCTCAGTTCTTCATAATGCTGAACTGATTTGAAGGGGCTGAACCAGTATTAGAGTTTCATAGACTACTTTAGCATATTTTGTGACTGCAAGACTGCCTGCCCTCTAAGCACTGCATTGTTGATTTGGAAATAAAGAGTTAAAGAATTCCTTATTTTGTAGATGGGACAACAAAAAGCATGACTATGAGTAAAAAAGAGACAAACTGTGTGTCTAGGCTCCTGTAATTGGCAGTGTTCGTGCTTCTACAATGTGATGAAGATGTGAAGCTCCCAAAATTGGGGATGGATGGATGAGGCCTTGAACTCATGTCCTTTCCCACTGGTGACCTCAGCAGCACCAGTGGAGCAACTGCAGGATGGTGTCAGACCTCAGCTATTAAAGGAGCCTATCAGCAGTGGGGTCCTAAGAAAATTTGTTTCAGCCCCAATTCACATGACTGCTAGAGCTGCATTATTGACATGATGCATTCACAGATCTCACAGCAGTTCATTAATTTCTTATCATTCAGATGTAACTTAATGCCCTGCTACCATGGGGATATGTGAAGTCCAGGGAAACAAAGTGGAGAGGTAAAGGTCTCCAAGACCTTTGGAAATAGCATGCCCTAGGATCACTTAACTGTCTGTTTAGATGCAGTAGTGTCCAGGTGAAAGGCACCAGATTTTAATTTCCAGGAAGGTTGATTTTGTATCTCATCCAAAATATGCTACCATCACTACAGCATCCCAGATAACATAATGGGATCAGTACCAACTGGAAAGCAAGATAAGTTTTTCCTGAATCACTATTGCTGCTTCTGATCTTAGTAAACACCTACAGGCATTGGGGTCAGCACGTGAGGGGAATATATGTATGGAACTTTCCTTTATGAGTCACCCATGCCATTTACTGTGGCACAGTTCTTCCCACCATACTGTGGCACTGATTCCTGAACTTTTAGAGGAAAGAGTGCTTTACCTTGAGTCATCAGCTGCAGATGTGCCCCAAGATACCCTGTGATGGAGGACAGCAGCATGCAAAGCAGGAAATAGCAACATGACTGAGAAGGGAATGTGCAGAAGGATGTTAATTATTCATATCTCCCAGCCATGAAGGGCGTACAGCAATCTTTGTCAATGTCATGGGTCAAGGAGAGGGGGGAAGAAAATCAAGATTATTTTCTGTCACCAAAAAAAGAAAAACAAACAAACAAAAAAACCCAGGTTAAACAGTTGCTGATCCAGTAGACAGAAAAACAGGAGAGCTAAGAGGAGATCCTTCATACCAGATGAAGGCCTGCAGACGCAGAGCCACATCTCTTGGAGAATGTGCTTGGACTGCAAGAGGAAAAAGGGGGCTTCTCATGCCGGTGTGCTGCGGCTCCCTCCGGTGTACACCGCGAGCAAGAGCAGCAGAACACCAGCTATTTCTCTGCGGCTTCTCTGGCACGTAATAACACTGAACAGCTTCCCAGCCAGCAGTTCCATCACCAGCAGCGTCGCCCCCATCTGCACCAAGCTCTCCAAATGGAGGGGCTCTGCTAGCACAAGGAGTCTACCCGCACCAAGCAGCTGGGGGAGAATGTCTTCCAGCTTGGAAGAAAAATTTAAAGCTCAAAAGCAATCAGCAGAAACCTCGCTCAGTACTGGCTGTGGATCCTGTGCTCTGTGGGAGATGTTAGTACATCAACACATTGGTATACCAAAACATTTGGCATCAATGAAAATTTCCAAATGAATATGTTCAAAACTCACAAGGTCTTCAGGATGTTTTAGTTATCCAGTTAAGCAGTAACAGGCTCAAATGACAACACAGAGGCACAGAGAAAAACAAAAGCCAAACCAAGGTGTGTGGAAAATTGTCCAAATGTACTGCTATGTGAACTTCCCAAAAAAGCCAAGGATCTGAGAGGATTCCTCAAACTGGGGTGTGGTTATAACTTCCATCACATTCTTTTGGTTGTTTAATGACCTCTTGAGCATTTCCAATGGACTCACTTTTAGCTGGTCCCTGAAAGTGGGAATGGTGGTGTCTCGCTCCAGTGAAACAGAGTAATGGTGTTTGGGTGCAGAGGGCTGCCTCGGTAAGCAGGGAAATGCTTATCTTTCCCCACCCGCTCTGCACCTCTTCTGGTACGGTCCACCACTGGTGCATCCTCCAGGAGTCTTGGGAGGACCACAAAAAAGAAGGAGCATTCGTTTTCCTCTTGAGCACTGCCGCACCCGATGCTCAGCCACTCTCAAGTAAGAAGTGGTGCCTTCAGTTATGTCACGTGTGGACTACATGGGTCTCGTGTGGCAGTGAGGACGTAGTGAGCATTTCCTTTAGTAACTGTGTGTAAGGCGTTATAGGATTTAATTTTTAGTTTGCAATTAGTTGAGAACAGATGAGTGTTACCAAGTTACCAGGATGAGCATTAGGGGGCACAGCTTTCCCCTAAAATGTTGCTGTCTGTCATTGCTCTATGAGCTGGGGTCATTTCCTAGCTTTCTCCTTGGCTCCAGGACTGAGATTGTGTCTTGAAGCTCATCCAGTGCCTCCTCAAACCCAGAGGAGTTGTTACAGAAGCAGTAAAGGGAAAAGAAGTCAGTGAAAGCAACAGGAGGGGGTCGGATCCAGGGGCTGTTGGAGGAAGGGTTAGGAGAGAGTGGCTATTCCAATGGGATTTAGGGACTTGCACCTCCCTCGATCATAAAAGACACCGTGCTTGGAGGCAGAGGTGAGTCAGGAGGATGGCAGTGAAAGTCAGGTCTCATTCATCGTCTTCCTTCTCAGTTTGTGTCTCTTGTGTCTCTCCCATTTAAAGAAAACTTTTTTTTTTTTTTTTCCTTTTCTTCCTTTTCTTTTCTTTCCGCATTTCCTGCCCTTCTGAGGCCGGAACGGCAGCGGCGCTGCAGGACGGGCCCCGTGGCCGGTACCTGTTCGCGTTCCCCGTGCTCCCCGCCCGCCACGCGCCTGGGCCAGCGGGGAGCCCCGTCCCTCCTTCCCGCCGGGAAGCGCCGGTGGGGCCTCGGGGTGATGTCACCGCTGCCGCTGCCCGCCGATGTCCCCTGCCAGCCCTTCTGCCCGCCGGCCCCAGCCCCGCCGCTCCGTCCCGCAGGGCGGAGAGCCGCGGGCGGCATCCCGGCGGGTCCTGCGGGAGAAGGGGATGCGGGCTCCGCAGTGTCCCTGTGCCACAGGCAGACAGGGAAGAGGACTGAAGCAGTGGGAGGGGAGAGGCAGCAGCTGAGTCGGGAAACGTGGCTAGAGGTAGCGGCCTGAGGAGAAGCCGGGCTGCATAGAAAGGCAGGACGAAACAGGACACCAGTGTGCAACGCAGACCCAAGAATCAATCCCTGGTGCTGGGCCATCCTGGGGGAATGGGAGGAGCCCCTTCGGAGGACAATAAACACTGGAATGAGGGTGTGGGCTGCTGCTCCTCGCTCCCCCCCACCCCCCTCATTCCACATGCATGATTATACCATATCCCTCAATCTCGCTGGCTTCTTGGGGTTTTTTTCTTTTTTTTTTTTCCCCTTTTCCCAGAAAGTGTATTTTGAAGACAACCAAAAGGAGAACGTGTTCTGGGTGTGGCTGCATGTGATTTATCCAATAGCTAAAGTGGGGGGGCGCTGAAGGGGTAAAACAGAGCGTCTGCTGCCGAAGCGAGTGGAAGCTGAGAGTTGCAGTAAGTGATGGGGACCTTGCCTTTTCTCTCAGTGCTCCTCGAAATAACTGAAAAGTAGAAGGGAATGGAGGGAGATGACATGGGGGAAACTTTTCTTTGCATGCTGAGGGTATGTGTGGAGCAGGGCTTAGCCACCTGAATGGGAAAAGAGATGGAGACTGGAGAAAGGAGATGAAAAGAGGAACAAAGCAGGTGGTGTTACAAGTTCAGTCCAGAATGTTTCAGAAATACCTGGAAAACTGGCCACATGACGAGGGAGACTGGGAAGACCAAATGGTCTTGAGAGGAAAATGGGTACAACAGGCAAAGTTTCTGGGGTATAGAGGAGGGTATACCAGTTCCTGCCTTAGCTTTCCTCTGTTCTCTCCTCCACTCTACAGGGATGAAGAGCTCTGGAACCTGTATACTGTTTTGTCTCTTAACACTCTTCTTGTCCCCAGCTGGTGAGTCTTTATGCCCAGGGGAAAGATTTCTTCCCCATCTGGGCCCCGCGGAGTTTCCTATACAGAATAATATGCACTGACCTAAGGACAGAGATAGGTAGAGGGGTAGTGAAGGGGGAAGGACTGAACAGTAAAGGCAAGGTGGGTATAGGATTGTAAGGAAAAAATTAGAAACTGGAAACAGTTTCCCATCTGTGACCCTCTCCAGTAAGTGCTGGGAATCACAAGATACAGAGGTCCCCAGCTTCTACTGCAGGTATGTTATAGTAAGCAAAGCATCCAGATCAAGCTGACAAAGAGGGTTAGGTGTGCTTTGTGCTCACTGCTGTACCACCTGTGTGTGCATGATCTGCAGGGCATTTCCCACTGCTCTTCAAAATTTCTTCTGTCATAGTTGTGACACATTTGCTGTCACTCGCAGTTGCTGCTGGAGTGACCTCATTCCAAGCCACTCACTCAAGTGCTCAGAGGTTTTGTAGTATTTGTACAGCTGTTTTGAGAAACCTCACCTCTGTCGTTCAGACCATTTTCTGCTTGTGGTGGAGGTGGTCGTTATTGTTATTCTGTTTTGTCTCTCCATGAGTTTGTCTGCTTGGAGATACTTTGGCAAAAATTCAGATCAAATTTGTTCTTTCAAAAAAAAGCAGAATGAAAAAAAAAATGGAACAGGAGGGCAGCATCAGACATTATAGTCAGAAGACTACAGACAGATGGTGAAAGAAGATTAATTTCAGTGAATGGACAAAGCTTCATCCAGGAAAGACTGGATGTAGGAGAGAGATGACTACGTATCACGTTCAAATTAGGTTATTCCAATACCCTCCTTGATCCTTTCCCCATGCTGAAGCCTGATTCTGCTCCAAATAGTACTTTTTCCTGTAAAGGAGCACAGTAGACAGTGTCATGTTTATGACTGTGAAGCAGGGAGGTGATGCATCCAAGAGATGAGCTTATAGGTGGACTACAGTTTGAAAGAGGAGAAAAGAAAAGGCTGTGGGTTTTATTATGCATGAAGAAAGCCTGAAAGGAATATTTCTTACTTTTGTGTACTTTGTTTTAGCAGCTTGGGTTTGTTTGTTTCTTTTAACTTGAAAAATAACAGGAATCACCAGCTGGTCTTTCATTGTTTCTTTTGATTTTGGGTAAGCTACAGATTTGGTGAGTTGAGGTTGCAGTTCTAGACCTCAAGGATGAATTTACTGCAACTTGGGTAAGAAAGTCCCGTTGTTTATAAGGTTTATTTATTGGGTACCATAGTAAATATAAATTGAAGTCATTGAAGGTGGAATAAGAAAATCACCCTTTTTGTGTCCTCGCCTCATATGCAGAGATTTCACTTTGCTTATGTCCTTTTGTTTTAGAATTGGACTGGATTTCTATTCAACTCCTAGGGGAAAAAAAATTTGTAATAGCTGACTTTTCAATGTTAGAAAAGAGGGAGGAGCCTCCCTGTCTTTTGTACATGGCTCTTCAAATCCAGCACTGCTGGCTTTTGCAATGGTTTAAGAATTTGCATCCTTCCTTTTGCATCAGGAACAAATGAGAAAGTACTCAAAACCATTTTCTTCTCAACAATTAAGAGATTAGTCAGAACAGGGCAAGTTTTGGGCTGTATTAAATTGTGTACTTAAGTTACAATACATGTCTGGCTCTCCCTGGGTTAATTGCCAGCAGCTGAGCCCTTGCTGGCAGCTGGGTGGGGAACAGAATATCAGGGCCCAGCAACTCCTGTAATGCTGTAGAGCAGGATTATGTAAGGGTCCCAAGAGACCCTCTGCAGCCTGCAAGTAACTGCCCTTGGAATGTGGAAGAACTATGACAAAAACTCCAGTCCTGATAGTTTTTACCCACACAGTGCTCCCATTTAAGAGCAGAAAGCTGCAGGCTGCGTTCACAAGACATAGCGGGATGTAATGATTTTTGGGCTGGTCATGCACACATCCCTGCAGTGCCCCAGATCACTGGCTTTTTCCTGCCAACTCCTTCCTTCATCCCACCCCAGCTATGTAGACATTTCCCTCGTCTGTGTCTAGCAGGAAATATTTTCCTATTCCTGGCTGCTGTAAGGAAGCAGCTCTGTCACCCTTTATATTTGAACAAACAAACAGTCTAGCCCAGCTTCAATTTCTTCTCTTCCATATAGCATGTACAGCCAAGCCTTGATCATTCCCCTTCTCCTGTTCACTCAGAGGCTGAGAGGGCAAAAATTATCTGCTCTATGCTCCATACCCAGGCTAGATGATTTACCTGAGGAGCTACAAAACCTGCAGTCTGCTTTTTACTGTACCAATGACTCAATCTGTGACCCCAAGTGAATAATTTCCATGACTCAGTTTCCTCTTTTATAAAATAGAGATAGGGATTTTGCTCAGCCTCCAGAGCGGGGAGGCCACATGGATTTTTTTCTTTCAAAATGCATCAAAAGAGGTTTCAGAAGGGCAAAGTCTGATAGCAGATCTGGAGGTATTTACTAACTTGTACTTGTACCTAGCCATTGACCCTGGGGGAAGCAGCAGGGATAGGATCAGGACCCGCTGTATCCGCGAGCATTTAAACAGCAAATGCAGCCAGCAGTGGAGGCTGAGGCTGAGTAGAGAGCATTTCTCCCTTCAGCAGAGGGCAGTGGTGTCTCCTGGATAGATAAACATTAAAATATCACAAAGCCTGCAGTCTATAAAAATCTGTCTTTCTTCATGCCTCTCTCTTCTTCTCTTGCAGACTGGTTTCCATGTATGGTCAATGGGCAAGAACCGGAAAGTGTAACTGGTAAGTATTACAGGCATGTTAATGTGCTGAAGATTGCTCATGTGACCCAGTTGTTCGCAGAAAACTATTCAAAAGCCAGCTGAAAACATGTCCTCCAAGCATCCTTTGCTTCATACTTGACCTCTCCATCACTACCCCAGCTTTGCCATCAGTTGTTCTTCAGAGAAACTTATCCACTGATGAATTTCTACAGTCAAGGGAAGGTTTTGGAGTTGCCTCCCTCTTTCTCTGCCATGGGTGCCTCAGCTGTCTGTCCTAGTGCTACAAGAGCCCTCAGCAACTTCATTCTAGAAGTCTTTCTTTCCCATCAAGATGCCAGCAGTGGCCATATCTGAGAAGTCAGAATATACATCCAAAATTCACTGAGGGTTGATACAACATGTGCACTAAGAAATCCAGTCCTAGGCCAGTCACTGGTAAAGGGAGTGGATACGGATGGGTTGGGGGTACTGTGTTTGATTATGTACTTGCTGGGTTGGATCCCACAGTCTCATGAGCTTATGATGGCAGGAGAAGTAATTCAAGCTGGCTCTGGCTAGCTGTGTAAGGGACCATACAGTAAAGACAAGCTTTTTCAAGGACATTCTCTTTTCCAGGTAAAGTTAGCCCAGACAGCAGCTCTGGTAAGCTCCCATCTCTTGGCATCTTCATGCTTCTTTTTCCCTTTTCAGTACTCCTGCCTACACAGACCCAGAAACAGGGAGATGAATTTAGGGTGACTTAATGATCTGTTCTCCAAGGAAATGCCAATCTCACTTAGTGTACCAGGGTTCCCTGAGGATGTTTCCACTGCAGGAAGCCATGCTATTCAAAGCTCACACAGCCTTGGCTTCCAGAGAAGGTGGCAGGAACAAAGAGACTAAATGATGAGGGTGAGAAATTGGAAAGGTTCAAACTGGGACACAGGTTGTGTGTGTGTGTGTGTCTGCTGACAGGTGGCAGATGTGTTTCAGTGCTCAGGACACAGAGGTGCCAAAAAAACCCGTGAAAGTAGTAAAGCAAACACTTAGCATTGTTGGAGTGGTGAAGTGGAAATTCTGTTCTTTATGTACTGTGCCTGCAGCTGTGTCACAGGGAGGCAGCCAAATGTCTGCAAAGGGAAGGGTAGATGGAGAGTTTGGAAGATGAGCACTTGGAGCACACAGTGTGTCTCCTCAGGGAGTGGAGATGGCCTCAGGAAAAGGACACAGCTGATGGGACTGTAGGCAGTTGTGACAATGGGCAATGGAGGAAAAGAGAGGCTCAAGGAGCCTCCCCGCTTTTTCCACCCCCACTCTGACTTCAAATCTGGCACCACTGGCCTTGGGGATGGTTTCTCTCTCTGCTGGAGCAGTCTCTCAAACACATCCCTCTGAGGTGGTGAGATCAGGCAGGGCAGGGAGAGGGAAAACACATGTGGTCAATGCTATAGTTCAAAGAGGGGCAGCTATGCATGGCTGTTTCAGGGCAGTATGCTCTGAGTGCAGGGGAACTCATCTGAGAGTGATGTCTTCTTGTCTAGAACATCAGCTCCACAATTTGTCCTCTGCCCTGACTCTGCTCATCAACTGGCTGCAGTATTTGTTGTGGGTCAGACTGCCAGGAGACAACACTGGGAAAGAAAAGTGGAAGCACAGTATTGTATCTACAAGATGTATGATCATCGTGGTTGGGGTGGCAGGTGAAAGCAACTGTGTTCAGTGTATGATGCCTGACAGTCTGTACGAGGGTAGATAGGAATTACTAGGCCAGACCAAACTGGTGGTAACTGATCTACATCTAAAGGTTAAAAGACTAGAAGTGAAGCCTTTGCAGCAAACTTTGGCTTCAAAATGCTTACTATTGAGGGATCAAGCAAAACTCTTCACAAAAGACATGCCATTGGGACCCATCTTTTCTCTGCAGCATGCTATCAGCTCTAGCACACCCAGCATATTTGCAGGGAAAGCCTGCAGTTACTCTGACAAATCAGATAATAACAACACCATGATCAGCATTGTCTATGATCTAGATGTGAGATGGCTACTGGTCAGGACTGGTGAGCCATCAGCAGACAGTGGCAGGAGGAAAGAGACTGGAAGCTCAAATTAAGATCTTTTAGCACATCTCTTTTTCCAGGTGCAGCTGTCACACCACCTGTGCTTCTTGCTCCTGGTGAGTTTATTCTCAGGTTGCACACACGTTGTGGGCCCTCCTTCCCTCTCCTCGCACAGTCCCTTGCACACCTGGAATCCTGCCTTCTCTGACTGCCCCTGAGCCCCACACCCAAAAGATTCATTCTCTTTAAAACGCGTGTTTTGTCTGTGCTTCTGGCTGACACTATGGCACCTGAGCAGAAGTAAAAGTCCTCTGTAATTGCTGATAAGAACTTGCACCTAGCAGTCAGTTCTCTGAATTGCTTTCCAGTTTTTCACTGGATAAATTATGAAATGTACTGTTTTGCTGTGGTACAGATGGGTTACTTTATCAGAGGGAATAACAAACCAACCTATTTTTGACCCCTTGTCATGGACATTAAAGAACCAATGGTCTTGGGATGCTGTTTCTTAAAGGTGTCACTGTTCCTTCTGAAGAGCAGTCACAAACTCCTTTGCCTGGTGTCTCGATAAATGGTAATTATATCGGCTAAAGAAATTTACCTGACCATTTAAGTCAGAATGTCCTTACAGTGTAATTTTTAACAGTAGTGGTAATGCTTTATGGGAAAGCTTAGGCAAATTTTTAGCGTTGTTGACTACGTAGCTGGCACTAGACTTACATTGGATTTGTACCTTATGGTTTCATGTCAGTGACAAGGAAATCTTTTTCCATGTTAGAAGTTACAGTGGAGGGCTCTTGAAAGAGTTTTCCAGGTGGTTTTTTTTATTAAGCTGATGGCTAGGAAGGAATCATGGTAACTAACTAACTTTGCTACCCTCTGTCTTCCAGTTCAGTCTGACACTGAAACCACAACAGCTTCATCAGGTGTGTTTTATGTTTGCTGCCTGTACCCCCTCCCAGACCCACTTTCACCCACCCTGTTGCCTCTCTCCAGGGAGGTTCTGGCTGGGCAGGGAACTTTGTCTCCTGGAAATTTGCTTTAAATTGTTCCTTGAGTTAGAAGTGCTGGAGAATATTGGTAGTGGAACCTGAAGGCTTCTCGAGGGTGGCATGCCTGGGTAGGGAGGAGCCGGCAGATCAGCAGAGCAGATACAATGGGTCAATATTGTGTCAGTGTCAGTGGGCAAGACCTGGCATTTCAGAATGAAGTGCAAGAAAATCCATTGTAGTTAGTTACAGGGTTGATTGTCCAGAAAAGAAAGGAACTAGATTTGTGTCCTGAAATGTGATAATTGCACATCTACTAGTAACACATCTTAAATATGCAACTAAAATTTGCATTTTGTTTATATGTGTCTGTCCCTTTTACAACATGTGTAAAAGGGTGTCCAGTGGACTTGGTTTGCATATCACTCAACTTTCCCTTCCTTTTGTCTTGCGAAGCAAGGGGATCAGAAATGTCTGCAATTTTTTCCTCTTCCCTAAACCACCCCCATCTCTCACATGAGAGTGGACAATAGAGGCTGGGGTCCTTCCCTAGAAGCTTGGAGGACTGTATGTAGTGATTAAGTTATATCTGTGCCAGAATTAGTGCACCTGGCCACGATGCTGGATTGCACCTCCGTGTTTGTGTGTGTTCTCAGACTGCCGTGAGGAAAAGTTCCCTTGCACGCGCCTGTACTCTGTTCACAAGCCCGTAAAGCAGTGTATCAGCTACCTCTGTGTTACAAGGTAAGAAACCAGCAGTCCCTAAGAAAGGCCCTAAAAACTGCCCAGAAATGGTTCAGCAATTGTTCCCTTTGAAGACCAGAGGTTTTCTCGGGGAACCTATTGGTGAGATGAATCCTATCCTCAGAGTGTCCTTTTAGGGTGACTATTTAAAACAGCACAATGACTACAGTGTGCAGCACTGAGGAGCTGTAATGTGCCCTATATTGTAATCCATATTTAAGGTATTTGGTCATTTATCGGGCCATGAAAATGATCAGAGAGATGGAGCACCTCTCCTGTGAAGACAGGCCAAGTTGGAGCTGGGGTTGGAGAAGAGAAGGCTCCAGGGAGAACTCATTGCAGTCTCCAGTACCTAAAGGGGGCTTATAAAGAAGACGGAGAGCAACATTTAACATAGGCAAATAGGGATAAGACAAGAGGGAATGGTTTTAAACTGAAAAATAAGAGATTTAGATTAGATGTCAGGAAGAAATTCTTTATTCTGAGAGTGGCGAGGCACTGTCACGGGTTGCCCAGGGAAGTTGTCAGTGCCATTCAAGGCGAGGTTCGATGTGGGGCCTTCAGCAGCCTGATCCAGTGGGTGGCATTCCTGCCCATGGAAGTGAGTTTGGACCTAGGTGATCTTCAAGGTCCCTTCCAACCCAAGCCTTGCTATGATTCTAAGATTTCATGAAGTCTTTACAAAGATAATTTTGCTATTGAGCAGCTTTATTCTAGGCTAAGAAATAATAAAAATTTAGTATTTTCCTGCTCATTGGTGAATATATATGTTTATTCTCTGTACCCTTTTTTGGTTTCTTTGTGTCCCTGTGCCTTCTGCTGCTGATCCCGGTGATCCCGCAGTGTGCGTCGCATGTACGTAATAAATAAGGAGGTGTGCACTCGCATTGTTTGCAAGGAGAACGAGGTCATGCAAGGTGAGTGGTATCACAGGCTAGCCTAGAAGGACACCTGCAGCCATCTGATAGAGTCTCCAAGCTAACTAGTTGGCTTAGACTCTAATCCACAGGCAGCAGCTTCCCTGGACTTTGAAAGAGTTCTAATACAATCCAGTCTGGGACCTAGTACACATGCCATGATAAAAAAACTGAAAAGTAGATATTGTACTACTAAGAATTATGCTAGCTCTCTATTCCTCGACCTTGATCATGGTCCAGTAGTCCCAGACACACCCTTACTCAGAGTTGTACTCCTTTGAGGTTAAAGAGTAAATCTCAGTATTTCTGTTCATGAATAGAAGCAGGATACAGTCTAGATTTTTTATGCAATCTTTGTTGCAGCAAAGTACAAGTGGTTTTAATATGTAATGTACATGCATAAAGCCAGAAGGAAATGCATAAAAGCCTAAGGACTTGCTATGTTTGCCTCATGTATATGAGGATTCAGCAGTTTCAACAATTTCTGTAGATGCAGTGAAGGATGTACCTCTAACTATTCTGCTGGTGAAGAATTTGAAGGAAGCTTTGATTATCTGTCAACCTGTGTGTGTCTGCTTGTCTTCAGATGAGATCTGTCGCCAGCTGGCTGGCCTTCCTCCTCGCCGTCTCCGCCGATCCGGGCAGCCCCTGCCTCTCCCTTGCAGACAGCTCCTGGAGCAGCAGCGCAGGCCTGGTGCTCTGTGAGCTACCCACAGTAGGAGAGGAAGAGGAAGAGAGACTAGAGAAGCCATCATCCACTACCAACAGTCCAAGACAAGTGCTCTTGTTTGTGATTTCCCCATCATTTCCTTGCTTCTATACCTTCCCCTACATCCTCTTCTTTAGGTACTGCAGTGCACAGAGTACCCTTTCTGCAAGTCTGTCATGGTAGCTGTTGTCATCTTTATAATCTGTTGCTGAGGATATTGGATTCTCCCCTCTTTTCTCTCATGCTCTGCCTGGCAGGCCATGAGCTGCTCATTTCCCAGAGGTCCTTATAAATGTGCTGCACCTTCTCTTGCTTTGTCCCTGGAGAGAGATAGAAATGGGAACAGGATGAAGTCCTCCCCAATGGTACAGATGCCCTAAGCTGCATCTCATCTCACCTTTATGCCCTAGGACTCCTGCCCTAGATTTCTTGCCTGGCATCAGTATGAGCTCGGATGTGGTTGGTCAGCCTGAGCCTCTCCGATTCTCCCGAGCCACTGAGTTTGTTGTGTGATAGCACAGTCTCCTCCTTGTGTCTCCTGGCCTCAGGGAAGTGACTGAACTGGGAGATGAGCTGTCCTGAACCCAAGGCAAACCTCATTGTCCCTGGATGGCAACAGATCATTTATAACTATCTCTGGGAAGTTCTTTGTCTCAAGCCCATTGCCTCCCTCACACACAGCTGCTACCAAAAGGAAGAATTCTGGATTTAGTATGGCATTATGTTTTTTCTCAAGAAGATAATGTTGGATCAGAGTGCTGCCTCTTCTACTCCTCCTCTCCTCTCCCCTGTCCTTGTCCCTCCCTTCCCACTGAAGACATCTCTTGATGCCCATTCCAGGCAAGTTCCAGGGAGCTGTAATTACAGCTGCCTCCTCTCTTAAGACCAAGAAAGCCCATGAAGAGCCTGTGTGATCTGACGTTACTGAGAACTTGCAATGAATTATCTTGTCCCGGTGTCTTGTCTTGGTCTGGCTACCTCCACACTCTCCAGTTGCTGTGCCAGCTTTCAATATCTCCAGTTGAGTTCCTACCTCCTGACCTGGAAGCTCCTGCACAAAGCAGAAAGGAGTTGCAAATTGGAATAAGATGTGGGAGCGGAATCATTATCTGGGATCCCTGTTCGTCTGGGACCTGGGATGTTCCTGCAGAATTTCTGACTGTGCTGACCTGCACAGAGCCAGGTGCTGATGGGGAAGGTAAACATATCTGCAGGAATAAGCTCTTATACAGGCCAGCCTGGGCAGAAGAATTCACTGTGGTAGCACTGGATGTCTGGTCTGCTTGAGACCTCTGTTTTCTAGATATATGGAGAACATTTCCAGGTATATGAGCAGTTCTCATGATGAGACTGGGTAGGGTAAGTGGGGAAGAGCAGTCTGAATTGTATTAATCACTCCATGTGACTCTTAGTGGCATGATTCTCTGGGGCACCAGAGCACTGCAGCAGAGCATCAGCAAGACCCTGCCTCTAGGATATCTGGGTTGTTCCCAAGTAACTGAAAGTCAATTTGCTAGATTTGGCATTCACCCCTCTCACATAATAAACGCTTCTGCTGAACAGAGGCCATTCAGCCTTGCAGGAGCACTGCCCTGCTGCACAGAGCCAGGGTCACACAGTATTGGGAACAGTTTGCTACACGGAGGCAGATGTGTCCGAAAAAGAGCAAAACAATTAGTTTAGGACCATCTCTCCAGGACCTGCATTTCTGCTGTATGCAGCAAGAAGCTGGTTACATCCTCTGTATAGAGGAAGACACCCTGTGCAGACAAATTCCATATGAGGTCAAAATTAGCCCTAGATGGGCTGAATCTCTCTATATTAATCCAGAATACAGGAGGAAAGATTCCAAGTTAGGTGGTGACTAGAATTTTGTCCTACACAGAGGAGCATAGCACCCCTATGCAGAGGATGATGCTCCTCTTGAATACTCTAGGCTCATGAGACTAGAAATGAAGGAGGGTGCACATTTCTGTAGAGAGGAGGGTACTGAGAACTTGATCTCAAAGACATTCAAGCCACTGGCTTCCATCCTGGGATGCCTGTGAGAATTGCCTGTGTGGAGGAAGGTAGGACGGAGATGAGATGTGAGATCTTGGAAATTGGACTGGGTCAAGTGTCCACTCTGTATTAAGAGGTGAATATACATTGCTATAGATACATAACTGGGTAACATAGCTACTGTACAGCATATAGAAATTTAACTTTCATACAGGTTGGGAAGTGGTTAGAAGCCTTTCTGTTCCTTGCTTTCAGCAAGGAAGAGGTGCTCCTGTCCAGGAGAACACTGTTTTAATGCTAAAGTCTATATAATCCATATTAAAAGAAAATTTATTTCCTGTTATTCTTGGCAACTCTCATGTGTTTGGGTTTATTTGTCTCTTGCTGTGTTTCCTCCAGATTTGTGGGGAGACTTGATTCCAGATCAAATCTATCATTTGGAGCCTTTTACTGCCTGCTAGCCTAGTCCTCTGCTGTCACCCTCCTTTCACTCACGAATCACAGGTCTTCCTGGGAACTCATTTTTTTTCTAGAGGAACATTAACATTTTCTTCAGCAGTTTTTTTACCATGGATAGCTGTGCTAGATTTTCCTGACAATTGGTTGCTGCTGAACACAGAGGCAACTCCTCCCAGCCCATGAAATTTTTGCTGAGGACACATCTTTCCATTACGCATGTGCCATGACTTTCTGGTGGAGAATCAACATCTCCAAATAAAATGGCAAGATGACTGAAATAAGAGACAAGCTGTAACAAATATCACATAAGCAGAGAAGAATTTGTTTGCTACAACCATGTAACTCAATAATGGGAATAACTGAAAGACTACATTAAAAATTACACATCTAGGTCAAAAGGATTAGGAAAATTTATTTTTCATTGATTTTCTGACTTTTGCAGTTTCATCAGGCACTGACTACATCATATTTTGGTTGAAAAGATGGAGCACTAAGACATGGGGAACTTTGAGCAGTGTCTTCATGTGCAAGCAGCCAAGTCTGCATTTAGATGGTATTTCTAGAACAAAAGTGGCTATGGGCCAAATTATCCATTAAGCTGCCTCTGAGAGTGCCCCATAGATCTTCAGGACTAAACCACACAATGCAGGTTATTGCACAACACTCTCCTCTACGCCCCTTCCTGGCTGAAGCTGTGGTGTCCCGATCTCAGACTGCTGTACTGGATACAGCCTCAGCCCCAGTGACTGGAGATACTGCTCCCACCTACACAGGCTCTGTCTCATAAACTCAGCCTTTGCAGTGCTCCTGTACTGGCACTTTCCCCTGGCTGTGTGAGCCAAGCAGAACATTTGCCATCAACGTTTTGTAATTCAGTTTATTCTTTCTTTTCCCTTACAGTACTAGAGTCTGCACACACTTCGTTAGCATTTATCCCATACACAGATTTATCTCCCCTGCCACTCCAACCTGCATTGCCATGGTATCTGGACATCACTTTCTCTTGCAAGCCGGGGAAGTGGTTTTAAATACAGCTCCAGCTAGGTGTGCTGCTCATGCAGTTGGGCTAGCCACAAAGAAAGCTGACAGAGCTCTGGTTTTAGAAGCATGATTCAGCATTTGTGGCTGATTTTCATAACCTCTCCTGACCTGGAGCAGGAGTTAGATGCCCTGCATTTCCCACACAATGGCTGTTCCTTCTCCTTTTGCGGGCACAGCTCCCCAGTACCCATCTGTGTGACCAGTTTGAAGGGTGCTGTCTCAAGCCAGTGCTCTGATGTCTGCTCCCCAGTTTGAAGCAGTGCTTCACTGCTGGGTATGTGGAGCTGGCAAGCAAGGGAGGGCTGTTGGAAGCAGCTGCCATGCCACCTAGAAGCTCCTGAAACTTGTCGCCTGGATCTTGTCCACACAAACCCACAGCGTGAATGAAGTGTGTTGGCATTGGGCATCTCAGCTTGGAAAGATCCCTCAAGGAAATATTGGTGGCTGCTATGTGGGCTTGTCCTTCTCAGAGGGGACTGGTCCTTGTCACCCACCCCCAGAAAAAAAGCACCTCTACTAGACAAAGAATAGCTGGGTTGAAACCAAAAGAGATTTTAGCTTAATTTTTTTTTTTTTTATATTTCTTGGGTGTGTTTTTTCCACAGGTATTAAAGGTATACAATCCTGTAGTATTGACCCCTGGCACCACATGGTCTGACATTGTTTGACAGTGTAAATTTGTCCAGTTGTGAACAGCCCCTTGACTGGGGCACAGGACATCTGAATTCTAGTTCTGAATTCCTTCACCCCTTGCTCTCTGATCTTTAGCATATTGCTTTTTTGTCTCTGTTTCCTGCCATCCTTAAGCCCTGTAATGCATCAAGTTGGAATAAACTCCCATAAAATAGAGAGCTGGACTTTAATCCATTAAAAAAAGTTATTAAGAAATATGTGGGAAATATCACAAAGGTATTTGATTGTCTACTTTTGCTATTAGTGTAAATTATTTTTTCAAATAAAAACATGTTCCGTAATATAAATTATATCAGTTAAAATGCAAACAGCATGTGCTTGTTGCTAGTTTGCTGAAATATATTTTAAAAAGTGAATTGGTGAAAGACATTAAATTCATTTAATGAACAAATTATCAGAATGAAGTTTGGGACATTTTACTGAAATTGCAATTTGCATACAAGTACAGCTGGTCACAAATTAGCAAAAAGGTGTAATAGAGAAGCATATGTAATTCAATGTGTCTAACTAATAAGTCATGTCAGATCTCACGTGCTTAAATATACAAATAAATGTACATGAAACTGTGCAATTTTTAAAATAAATGTGGATATTGAGATAGTATATGTTCCCAGTTAGGATCACAGATAAGTTTACGTTGAAAGTTAGCATGCAGAGCTAACTTCAAGGCTAATCAGATTGCTCAGAGCCTTGTCCAGGAGAATTTTGAAAAAGCCAGCAAGGATGGAGAATCCACAACTTGTTCTAATACTGCACCAGTATAGTTTCCTGATGTCAGATCAGAAATTTCTTTATTGCATCTTTCGTCTGCTGCCTCTGTTCTTTTTGCAGTGTATCTCTGAGCAAACTCTGTCTCCCCTACAATACTGCTGCAGACAATAACAAGAAGAAGAAATAACAAGAAGAAACTTCTAATTAATACAAAGCACAAGTTTTATTGCAATTTTTAGACATTAAAATTATTGATATCTATTCTCTTCCTTTGGGGAAATTGTGTTGAAAAATGCAAGATGTGACAAAAAATTAGTGATTCAATTAAAGGATTTGCAGTCTGTGTCCGTACAGCAGGGCCCTTTCTCTGTGCTCACACAGCATCCACTTCTTGTGCACTACCTTCTCACCCTGAGGTCCCTTTCAACTTCTCTGCCTTGGGTTTGGTAGCCTTGGGTTTCACTGTTTTGCCCTTATCTGGATCTTTGCCTCTTTCGGTCTGTCAGTTTTCATATCCTGTAGCTATTTCTTGTCCATGTTGTCTGCCAGCATCTTGCCTTTTTTTGGGACTTTCTTCACAGCCTCATCTAACCAGAGCTTCTTGGCAGTGCCAGTCGAGGGCCAGGTGTGTCTTGGCCTTTGCTGCCTTCTTGGCACCTTCAAAAGCGTTTCTTTTCCACCTGGTGCAGTGTGAGTGTAGTTGCTCCTGAGACTCTCCATGCTTTGGTGACCAGTGATTTTGTCATCAGCTCTGCTTGAGCCCAGCACTCTCATCACACACCATCTCTCTTGGCTCCACTGTCCACCAGCTGCTCTCTTTGTAGCCTCTCATTGTTTTAGCTCAGGAAAGGCGTCTGAACTCTTTGTGGTCTCTGCAAACCTCTTTGCCATTTCTGTTCCCTGAGAGACCCCAGGGGCACTGCTTCACGGTAGATTTTTGCCTCTCAAATCAAAAAGCTTTTCTGGCCTTGTTCCCAGTTTTCCTAACTGGAACTGGACTAAGCTAGCCACCTTTAAGTAAATTTGCCTGTGCTTTGCCTGCACCTTCATAGAAATAGAAGAAAGGAGTGGACCTGGTGTCCCCATGTTGAGCACAGACTGGGCAAAAGGAAATTACCTGGCTGCGTTTGTGAATGCAAGACCAAGAGGCGCTCATGAGGACTTCCAGTCAAGGAAACCTTGTACAACTGCAAGGTACTCAGCACAAGACTGACAGCCAAGGAACATGCAACACACTATTTTTTACTGAACTCCCAAGACTTCTGTCTCAGTCTCTCCTACAAAGTACTCCTCCAAAGACAACAGGGAAGTTAAAATCAGGATTTGCCACCCAGGCCCCAGGTGCAAGCTCTTTTTGCACTGAGTAGCATGAGCTCCAGCACTGCACAAACATGAGCTAATCACAGGCAACACTGGTTTGCAAAACCATAACCACAGCTAGAAGGTGAGTCTCATTGCGAAAAAGTGCAGTGCAAAACTGAGTTTCTCGCTGTGTCTAGGAGATGACTGCAGAGATATGGAGCCAGTGACTTCAATTGAGGAGGGGGAAGATGTGATCTGCAGCAGGGTGTGGGGTGACCAGACCAGGGGGCTGAGCTGGAAGAGAATGGAGTAACACTGGAACAGAGCCTGCAGCTCCCTGAGCACAGAGAGGGTGTTCTCCAGGTCTGTGCAGGCAGAGTCAGGAGCCAAGTGAGATGGGCAGGGCATGCTGGAGGCTGAAGCTGCAGGCACTGCAATGGGAAGCAGCAAAGTGCAAGCAGCTCTGGTGGGTACTTAATCCCGCAGCTCTCAACATGGGGAGGGCATGTTCTGTTTTCATCACTGAGTCTACTTCTCTTAGTGTAAATGAGATAAGCTCCCAACCATGTCACAGCCTCAAGGCAGAGAACACACTAGAGGACATTTAGCATAAGTATGTGGATTTTGGTCACATTCCTTACCTGCATTCATGATGGGGAAGCCATTCACTATGTCTCAAACTCCTCAACCCAATCCAGCCCCTTCCCTGCCTTCCTCCTGGTCATCCCAGCAGGTGTCAGTCTCTGGTAGCAAAGGCTGGAAGTGCTGTGGCCTGGAGGAAGACATAGTAGAGGGTACTGATACAGGCAGGGAGAGAAAATAATTGTGTGGTCACAGGACCAGAATCAAGGATTATTAGTTCCTGTAAGGAGCACCAGTCTGGGCTGGCAGGGAGCTGCAGGGCAGAAATGAGAAGCACTCACGGGTCTGTGGTTGAAAAGTATATACTCAATTCAGTAGTTTCACCCTAATTTGCCTTGTCCCCCAGCACCAAAACAAGCTCAACAGTGAAACAAACATAAACTGCGGGTCAAGTCTCCGGGTAAAGATTTTGCAGTGCAAGCCTGGAAAGCTGAATTACTAATAAAACACACAATAACGTGTAACCTTAGTGCACACCCTGCAGCCAGATGTCTTCAATTCTGCATCAGTGGTATCACTGATAATACTGCAGCATGCAGCAGTGCAAGTTTTGTAAACCCACCCACCCAGTGGCACTACCAGACATCCTGAACTCCTGCCTTTTTTCCTTCCTTCTTCCCTCTCGTAACCTGGGATCCCAGCTCCTGTGTAATTTGGATGTAGCCTCCATAACACTCACCCCACAGCGCTTTAGCTTTGCATTCGCAAACCCCACCACCACACCATCCCTCTCTGGTGAAGTCCACCCCAGGGGGACCTCACACACATCCTCACAGCTTTTATATATCTCTGTGGTGCTGCATATTCTGCAAAAATCTCTTCTTTGTAATGCAACGGCTGAAACCTTTTCTCCAGGCATGGCACCACAGCTGCATCACAGCATGAGTTGACAGCTCTAGGGACAAGGCTCTCTGCCCCATGTCCTAACAACAAGCTGCTCTACATCTGGTGTGGAGGGGTTTTTTGCAAGCAGGACTGGAGTAATGGGAGTGGTGTGCCTAGCAGAGGTGTCTGAGCAAGTGCACTACCTTTGTGTTGGGTCTGTCGTTCTAAATAGGGTGATGAATCTTTGTGTAGTGAACACAGAGCAATGTGTGTGTAATAAAAAAGCACTTTAGCATATAGACTCACGCTTAGTATATGCTCATATTAAGTGAGCACGGTCTATGTGCTTATAAAAATAAGCATATCAGCTTATTCATCTGCCAGTGCCTAGCTGCAAGGAGCTCCACCATTCCCCTGCTCAGGGTCTCTGTGCAAGTCAGTGGCTGTGGTGCATCAGCACTTGTGGAGCAGAGAAAGTTTTTCTGTTAGAGGTTTTCTCTTGAGGCCAAGGGAAGCAGGTGTCTGCCTTTCTTGTGTTCAGTGTAAAACCAACCAACTGGTGATAGCGGCGCTACTTTCAAAAGGCAATTTCTGAGCAAAGGCTGAATGGAAAAAATAAATATATATTTATAATGGTATGCACACATGACTTCCTGTTGACTAAACAAGCAACCTCTCCTCTGATCTGGGATTAGATCATTTTGATTATTCACTGCATTTTTGCCGTCTAGTTTCTTGGTAGTTTGCTTTCTGAATCTTTCATAGGAGTAGTGGTGGTATTCCATCTCTCTCCCACTTTACACCTGACCACTGCTCTTCAGCCAGCTGTTATTTCTCTGTTCTTACTTCAAGAAAGGACATAAAGCCCTGAGCACAAGAAACCTGAAGGCATGCTAGGACATCATTCTATGATCCCAAAAAGCTGCAGCAGTGCCTGTTGCTGGATAACACTTCAAACACAGCAGCACAGGGACCCTTTCCAGCCTTCCCCACCAGCCTTTAACCAACCCAGGCTTTGATCAGAAACTGTGATGGAGCTATCTTCAGTATTTTGCTCTCCCATCTTCAGGTCCCTCTCCAAATAGGTTTGCATTGAGTAGAAAGGAAAGAAAACTGGAGTGGTCACCATATCCCCTTGTGTATCAGTTCCCAGCCTATGCTTGACATATGTAAAAGATTTGGCAATTTACAATCAAGGAGGAAGCTGGAAAAGCAACTAGTCAGGGATCAGCAACCTTTCCATGGCTTTCCAAACTACTTTTTTTAAACCTGAGCAGGGATGACATCTGCTAATGAGCAAAATCTTGCTGTGGCTAAGAGAATGTAGCTCCTGTTTTAGGCAAAACTGCATAGGAACTGAAGGTCCCTCTTGAAATGTTCCCTAGGCTTGCTACAAGACCCTAAAACACATCCACTCCAGCACGTTTCTGCTCTGGGGATTAGAGCTAGAGGCAGAGAAGCACTCCCACTCTCTTTGTGCTCTTGCACCTCACATGTGAGGGAAGTTACCGTTCTAAATGAAGGGCATTAGAAAGCCTACAGCAGTGTGTAGACTTGAGAGCCTTGCCATTAATTATAGTTCATCTGTTTGTTTATCCATTCTTTCTTTTTTATCTCTGTGGAGAGCAACAAAACTCAACATTTAAGGGAAAGAGCATGTTTTAAACCTGGAAGGATGAATTCCCCTTAAAAGCAGGACCAGAGAAAGGATCTAGTTAAATGTTTTATGAGACTTGACATGTTAAACCTTTGAGAAAATAATTTTGCACCAATTGAATTTATAGGGAAGACCAGGCTGACCATGGAGATATTTCTTGACTCCTTTCAAAGTAGAAAATGTTATATAAAATTTTTCACAATCTTTTGGCTATGCAAATTGAAAGCCAGCACAAGAATAAAGCTGAAGTTACCTTAATTTATCAGATGAAACACAGTTGTGATCTCTAAGAAGCAGATTTCCCAGAGTGTTTTGCTGCCTTTTTTTTTTTTTTTTTGCTTTTCTCTTTTTTTTGATGTCCTGTGTAACAAATATCCTCTTTGAATTATTAAAAGAAAAAAATAGTATTAAAGTGTGATGTGGTGGTCTGACCTAGGAGTTTAGTCATAAGGTGCTGCTAGAGCAAACACTGAAAGGAGACAGCTGTTTCATTAGCCAGAGTGTCCTTTTAGACTCTATTAAGCAGGACAAGGATTCTCAAGGATTTCAGTCTCTCCTAGCTTTGGTCAAATATTAGGAGCCAGATCCTCAAGGAGGATGATTGTCACAGCTCGTGAGACCAGTGCAGCTGCCAAAATGTGTATTCATTGAGCGTGAGTCCTACCCAGGCATGTCCCCCAGGAGTAGGACAGCCCATGTCTGGGCCTTCCAGCAGTGCTTCTCCTTTTCCTGAAGTATGCCATGCTCTCTGCTCTCAAAAACAACTCCTCTCCAAATGCTGGGCTAGAGAGTCTGCTCTGTTCCGGCAACTCACCTCTCCTTTGCATGTTTTGCATATACTGGTTTCACAAAGGCTTAGCATTCTGAAAACCAGTAAAATTAATAAGGAAAGTAAATCAAGCAGAGAAAAAGTGAAGAACTACCCTAGCGTGAGGTAAACAAAAGCCCTGGTTCTCAGCCATGCCCCGCTTGAGGCAGAAACAGAGCAGAATGTCCCCTGGCTGCCTCCTGGGCACCCTGCCCAGCCCGAGGCACTGCCCCATCCCTCGGCTGTCCTTCAGCCCTGCAGAGGGGATGGGTGCCAGGGTAGGAGCAGAGCCTGGGCAGCCCAGAGCGCTGCTGCCAGAGCAAAGCGAGTGCATCCTGAGTGCCAGCCTGGCTGCGACAGCACAGACCTCAGTCAGGGGGTCCTGACAGTCACCCTGCCACCGGCAGAGCTCGCTGCTGGTGCCAGTACCACCTGGAAGAGCAGGATCAGGCCCAGGGTCACTCCCCACTGGTGTCTTGTGTACAGCTTTGCAATGCAGGTCTGCCACAGCTTCTGGCGTGTTGACAGGGCTCAGACACCCGTGGCAATGTTCAGGTGCCAAAGTGGGACCAGGCACTTCCCACTAAACACTCCCCACTGGGAGCTGGGTCCCTCTCGCTCTTGTCTTCAGCTTCAAGGTTGCTCCACGCAACTGCCAGGCCTTTCAGGGTGTCCCAGAGGAGCAGGGGAAGAGTGCCAACAATTTGGTGTTCCCTGAGCTCCTTCCAGCGGGGTGGCTCCAGGGTGCTGCACAGAGCTGCCTCTGTGGTGGAGCAGGGCAGGGTCACCACCGTCCCTGCACAGCTGCGTGATGCGAAGCCCAGAGGGATGGTGTGGTTTTGCCTACATTCACACCACTGGTACACAAGCTCTCAGGCCCCCCTCTAACCACTAGACAATGTTTCCTGCCTTGTTATGCTATTGATATTATTTCAGAATAATTTTGCAGGCAGAGGGGCCCAGTAGGGAGTGCAGTGGGGGGTGGTGACCAATGGGTGCTGAGCATCTTTCAGAACTGATGCCCCTTTGCATCTCAACACTTTCCTCTTCAGCTCCTGCAGCTCCAGAGACCCTTCTAACTCCTCCCTCAACCACACCCCGATGAAAGCCAGCAGGGAGTAGATCGGGGTGAATGGGGAGGGGACACACAGGCCAGTCCACACTTCTGTACATCAGTACGGAGGGCTGCACAGACAGAGCCTGCAAGATAACCTCCCTGTAACCCCATCACAGGAGAGAGACCCTGGGAGTTATGGACAGGTAAAATGAGTTCCTCTAGTTTCTTGCTCATATGAGAGATGAGAGTCTTTCTGTCAGAATTAACTTGCTCTCCCTCTGGTGTTGACCATCCTTTTCCCTTTCCCCATCTGACTCACTGGTCTAGCTCCCTATCTGTCCTGCTCTTGCAACTTGCATCTTTGTGTTTCTGTTGTTCTTTCTCTTTGACTGTCAGCCACTTGTACTTTTTTCCCTTTCTGTCATTTCTTTCTTGTGACTATTCTCTGTTCCTTTCATTGTTTTTCTTTTCTAGAAACAAAGGATGGTAACAGAAGGATGAACAGTCAGATGCTATCTGCCGCTTAAGCCCCTCAATCCTCTACCTGCACTGCAATTACTCTGTGAGCTTATTATGACTAATCACTCTCCACAACTGCATACTATGCACATGCTCAGGGGGCTTCACTCTGATTTCATGAATCTTTATTTGAGGAGAAGGTCTCTGTTCAGGCTGGTTCTTCAGTGCCCAGGTATAATCACAGCTCCTATGTCCTTGCCGCTTTCCCCTTGAGCTATGCTATAGCCACAGGAATTGCATGTGTATCCAGCAGTTTATACCTAACTAGACATCTGCTCAGTTGCTCCCCACAACAGCTGTTCATTCATTATTCTTTTTGCGCCAGCCATATTCTGAAATCTCCCCTGGGAAAAAAAAAACAAACCTGGGATGGTGGACTCCAGAGGAAAGGGAGAAGAAGAACAGATCTTAATGAACATTTCTAGTTGAACAAATATCTTCTGTGATTCAAATTGTCTTCAATTTGTTCTGAAACTGAAAAATAATCTAAGTGATTGTAATTTTATTTTTCTGTGGTTGGGGGTCATTTCTTGTTCTTCACTCTTATTTGCATCCACATGCTACTCTGCAGGGACAAAAACATTGAATAGAGAAAAAAGGAATGAGGTGAGAATAGGGGCAATTAGAAGAAGAATCAGAAACATTTTGAAAGCAAACTATTTTGCCCCCCCCAAAAAAAAAAAAAAAAGATTGAAAGCATTTTTCCATATGGGTTTTAATGAAACATCAACATAATTGTAATTGTTTTTTACCTGGCTTATATGTTTCTCCAGCAAGCAACTGCCTTGTGCACAGTGCCTCTGCTCTGTTTTCTACAGCTGTGGCAATTTTACCCCAGGTAACAGTTTTGCAAGCCTCTGGCCTATCACACCTGTGTGATTTTCCAGATTATCCTTTCTGGACAACCTGACGATCTGTCACCACAGAACAGATCCCCTGTCCAGCATCTCTGTTACAGGGGACAGTCTTCTCCACATCCCTGCAATAACACATCTAAGACTTAGAAACCTGTGGTGGACCACTGGTTGATAATTTTGTGAGAAGACCAATATGTGTGTGTGTTTGTTAGGAATATATACAGGTGTTCATTTGTAAGTGTTTGTACAAAGGCAGGGAAATAGGGTAAATCTAAGGTGCTAGGAAGTGAGCCAGCACTAATTGTGAGAAAGATGATGAAGAACATAAGAGTAGATATGGGAACCACACACTCAACAGGAACAGCCAGAGAAAGGGGTGACGAAATGCCATGGGATCAGCTTGTGCTCTACTCCTGACACAACCTGCAAGCCCAGCAGAGCAGGACTGCAACAGTGCTTATGGGACAGACCTCCAGGAACTGCCTCAGTCTGTTGTTGAGCTTAATGAAATACTTAATGGGGATGTTTTATCCCCTTGAGTGTGAGCAGTCTTCTCTATGGACTTTCTTCTAACAGGAGACATGCTTGCATGTGATATTCTGCAGGAGCCTGTCTGTATAAAGCGTGGTGTAACAGAGTGTGTGTGTGCTTCCTCTTTCTGTGTGAGCAGGACAGGTATTTTTTCACTGCAGGCTGAGGGAGACACGGAAGGAAAGAGTTATTTGTCTGTCTGTGGGACAAGGGGAGCAAGGGTGCTTGAAGAAGAACGTGTCTGATGCAGGTGAGGAGCAGCAGGGAGTGTTACACAACCTCAAAGCACGTCACTAAGTAACAAAAGGCAAGAGGATGTGCATAACTGTATGAATGAGTACCTGTGATGCAGTGGCCATGTGTGAGGGTGCACAAGGGACAAGAAGCTCCTGGAGGAGCAGAGAGGGTGCCTGTTGGCTGGTCATTAAGTGCTCTGCAGTGCTTTATGCTTGGTATTGCAAACAGATGAAGGGTGTACATGTGTGCCTAAACTCTTAGATTTAAATTCCTAACAAACCAAAATTCCCCTTTTCTTCGCTTCACTGGAGACCAAATCCAGCTCAGTGCCTCTTAAATTTACCCCATCTTTGTGCTAACAGTGGGAAAAGATGACAAAGGACGTGATTATTTTTAACCTATTCACTTCTGTTTTGCATTGCTGCGGGGGAGGTGAGTATCTCACCTCAATGAACACAGCTGCCTGTGTCCCTCCACTTGGCAGAGAGGCTGTTAGCTATGGCTCGTGACTACCTTACACCCTCCCTGTGCTCCTGCTGCCTCTCCCCAGCAGGATCCCTGGGCACTGGAGCAGGCCTATGCCAGTCATGATGTCTGTCTGCTGTAGAAGTGGTACTTGTGTCTGGAAAGGTGTCAGCATTCCTACCTATTATATATTCCATCAGCTAGTGGATGGCATCTTTCCCTAGTCCTGCACACTTTCAACTCTGCAATTCTTTTAGGCAGTGCTTGGAAGACATTCAGTGCAGTCTTCTTTGGAGAGGTTCTAATTTAAACTGTCCCTTGCCCCAGTGGATTTTCAGGGTTTCATATAGCAAAAATTACATCTCTTAATAACTGAAGTCCAGACCCTCTCATCTTCACAGGTCATTTCAGATGTCTTCATCCTTGACCTTCATTGGTGTCCATGTTCTGGATATTTTCAGATATTTTCACACTCTACCCAGTCATAGTTGCTGTTTGACTAATCACTATTAATTCACATACCATTTCCACTCACAAGGTCACCTGCTTCATCCCCAGAGTCACGTCTGCATCCTTTCCCTAGAACATTTCATGCAAATTACCGACACTTTTCTCGTACTGAGAGGCTTGGATGCAAGGAGGATATTTTTGGTGCTGAGCCCTCAACCGAGACACGGTAAACTGCTGGCTGCAAGGTGGGGCTAATGTAAATTCTCTCTTGTCTTCTCCCTCAGCATCCTCATGCACAGGAGACTCTTCCTCTACAACTTCAGGAACCTGCGCAAGGCCAAGGGCCGGCGTGAAACCTACCTCTGCTATGTTGTAAAGCGCCGGGATAGTGCCACCTCGTGCTCCCTGGACTTCGGATACCTGCGCAACAAGGTACGGGGAGCGCCTTGCCATCCTGCTCTGAGGCGGCTGCAGCTCCAGCTTGCCTGGGGCAGCAGGGAACAGAGGGCCGTGGCAGCAGCGCGGGCACACCTGGGCACACTGTTTGAGGATACAGCCTCCGGGTAAACCCGTGCTTTGTGCTACCCCCGAGTGTGCTACCAGCAAGACATCCGCACTCCCTGCTGCTTTACCAGTCTACCTACCTCCCTTCTTAGCTCCTGCCCATCCCTTTTTCATCCCTCCACATCAGTGCCCTCCTGTGCTTTTCTAGCCCTTAAGTACTACCGCGCCTTCTCCCCGTGAGCGCTGGCCCAAGAACACGCCCTCCACCTTGTTTCTCCTCCCTCACACCTCACGCACGGCGCCCTTACAGCCTGCTCCGTCCCCGCCACCTCACGCCTTGCCCCTGTCTCTCCCCGTTTCCCGAAGATGGGCTGTCACGTGGAGGTGCTCTTCCTGCGCTACATCGCAGCCTGGGACCTGGACCCGGGACGCTGCTACCGAATCACCTGGTTCACCTCCTGGAGCCCCTGCTACGACTGCGCCCAGCACATCGCCAACTTCCTGCGCTCCTACCCCAACCTGACCCTCCGCATCTTCATGGCCCGCCTCTACTTCTGCGAGGACCGCAAGGCAGAGCCCGAGGGGCTGAGGCGCCTGCACAAGGCGGGGGCACAAATTGCCATCATGACCTTCAAAGGTGAGTTGTGCAGGCAAGAAAGAGATGATGGTGAACTAAGGGGGGTTAGGGAGACCCAGGAGCGGGGAGAAGGCAGGAAAAGGTGCAGCGTGTGATGATTTAGTGATCTTAGGAGAGGTCAGTGTCCTCTTGAGCACCCTGTAATTCTCCTGTACCTTGCACAGATTACTTCTACTGCTGGAACACGTTTGTGGAGAACAGGGAACAGGCATTCAAAGGCTGGGAAGGGCTGCATGAAAACTCTGTCCATCTTGCCAGGAAACTTCGACGAATCCTCCTGGTAAGGGTCAATTCTCATTCTTCTTCCAGTGCCTCTTCCCTCAGCTTATTCCTACAATTCCTCTCTGCTCTTGCTGCTCATCCCTGCCAGCTGCCATTTCATTCACTCATGTGTCTTCACATCCCTTATGCCTCTTCCCCCAATTTTCTACGTCTCCTCTCCTCTCCTCTCCTCTCCTCTCCTCTCGTCTCCTCTCCTCTCCTCTCGTCTCCTCTCCTCTCGTCTCCTCTCCTCTCCTCTCGTCTCCTCTCCTCTCCTCTCCTCCCCTCCCCTCTCCTCCTTCCCCTTCTTCCAACTCTCATCCAATCTCCTGCCACTCCTTCCTCATATTCATAGGTTCCTGCTCACTTGACAACTGACCTACCATTTACATTTTGTCCTGCAGCCGCTCTATGAAGTAGATGATTTACGAGATGCCTTTAAAATTCTCGGACTTTGAAGTGGAAGTCATCAGCAATCAGAAGACTTCACAAACACTTGTTCTTTGATTTCCAGCTCTCCCTTCCAACAGATCTTTCTCTTTTTCCCTCCTGACATCTCTCTTCCTACCAGCCCAGTGTCTAGAGATAAGACTATACTTACTTTTTTATTTCCAAAGAGAATTAGGCTGATCTTCTCAAGACACTTTCCCCAGGCTCACACCTTATCCATTGCCAACTGGGAATAGCCAGGACTGCAGTGGCATTGCCAGAGAGTGATTTTCCTCCCCCTCAGTCCCTGAAGAGCTAATTCAGGTGATCCACTAAATGGAGCTCTGGGTTTAGCCTTGCCCAGGTGGGAGCAGACAGCCTGCAAAGCTATTTAGGTGACTGTATTCTCACTGGCACTGCACTGACCTGCACATTTCATGAGAGCTACGGGGAGCACATCTCTTTGGCTCTTAGAGCTGAACTACACTCAGCTGCTCTGTGTCCTTCCTTGTGAAGTGATCTATTTGTCCTTCTGGACGTGGCCAGGAAGTTGAAAACTTCCTCACCACTGAAGTGGCATAGCCTAGGTATTAACAGCAAAGGTGGCCAGCTATTGGAAAGTTCAGCTGAGAGTGTTGAAGTGAGTCCTTGACAACTCAGGCAGCTCAGCTTGAAAACCTCACTTGAAGCCAGCAGGTCTTTCTAAGTGGATTGTGTGCAGAGCACCACAGCTCTCACCATGTGGAGTACTCTCCATCCCCTGAGCATTTCCCCCTATACCAGGCATGCAATATGCTCACTCCCTAGCCAACTGCCTCTGCTGGAGGCACCTTTACAGTCCCACAGTCTTCCGTTTTTCCAGCTCTTTTACTGCCCATAATATGAGCAGCAGTGTCTAGCTGGTGACTCTACTGAGAGCTGGCCAGAAAAAAAATCCTGGCATAAGCAAAGCTCTATAGCCTGTAGATAGGTATCTTCTCTAGGGGCAAAAATGAAACCGTCCTCCTTCCTGGCAATCACTCTGTTTCCACTAGGGGACCCCATTAGCTCCTGATCTGGTGGACACAGTCTTTACAAGCTGAAGATACGGGTTCATAGTACATGCCTGCTCACCAGCACTTTCCCTAAATTACAGCTGGATTGTCCCCTCCAATCTAACCTCTTGAGGCTTTGACAAGGCTAAGTGTGTCCCACACTCCGGGTGTGCTCTGTCATTTCCTTCATGATGGCTGCAAGTTCTCTGCTCTATCCTGTTCCTCTTTCTGGGTAAGGCTGGAGGCTGCTCAAAACACCTCCTCTGGTGCTAGGCCAGCTGCAGGAGGACAGCAGAGAGCCCTGCTCCTACAGGGCCTTCTCCTGCTAGGAGAGGTCACAACCAGGTGCATCACAAGCTTCCTACAACTTCAGGCTCCCAAGGCACTCTCAGCTTGAGGAATTTCGACCAGGAATAGCAATGAGAGTCCTTTGTGAAGCATTAATTTGCAGGCATGGTGCTGTATATTTGTTTCATATGGTGCATATTATTTATATAAATAAAGGTCTTACAAACAAGCATCTGGTTTTGTCATTTTTTTGATGTCATGTAAACTGGACACAGAGGATTAACATGTCATCTCTTCTTTCTCATTTCTGGAGACACAGCCTGAAACTATTGAACTATCTTTATACTTTTACTTGTAGCTTTGAAGTTATTGACAGTGTCACCCAGCAGACTGAGGCAGATAAGTTGTTCAGGTACTTTGGAAATACTACCAAAAATCTCTGAAGTTATTTGAGATGCTTCTTTCACTGATGGCCAGCCTATTGTCCGCATTCATGACTCATAATTGACCATGCTGGACACAGAAGCGCTGACCCAATATGCTTCACAAAACAAGAAGAGAAGCAAAGATGTATAAAGCATCTTCATCTCTCAGCTTTTGATACTGGTCTGTACAACACTGTTGTCCTTAGTGAAATTGTTAGCATTTTCTAAAAAAGGAGTTGAGGTACTGGCTTTTGCTTAGATTGTGGCTTACACTGAGTTGAAGATACTTGTTGAAAAATGACAACAGGTGACATTGTACAGGAGGAGAAAAAATGCAATGAGTAAATGCAAAGAATCATTAATTACATTAAAAATATATCCTATGTTTAGATTCTTCTGAACATAAATCAGATTAAGTTCAGAGCGGACTCTAGAGTTAATTCATGTGATTCAGCTATAGAAATTCAGCTCTTTTGCTATGGAGATTGTTTTAACTGCACTTTTTCTGTTCACAAATACCAACTCATATGTTTTGTAAAAAGATATTGTTTAATTTGGCTTTCTAAATTAATTTAACCTCAAATGCTTCAGGTGTCTCTGCCAAGAATAACTCCCTGGAGAGTGACTGTTGTGCAGTAACATTACACTTTTAACCTAAGATATTTTCCTTGCTTCGTAGACTATGCGTATAGTGAACATTTCACTACTGATTATATATTCTTGAGGACCACTTATCTTTACAGCCTTGTGGAGGTTGTGGGTGTATTATTCTAGGTGTATCTTTCTTTAATGTGCACCTGGGCAAAAGCTAAGCTCTCAAGGGGACTGTGGCAAATATACCTCCGGCCCCAGTTGCCTGAGCTGTGGGAAATGAGGACTTGTGATTTCTGGGAGGACATTTCCTCCCCAGACTGTGGGGCCCTGCCAGAGCAGGGGCCTTGGTGCTGGCTGCAAACCCCAGTCTCACTTGATCAGCACCCCACGGTTTGCAGCAATGAACAAGGCACAAGCACATCCAGGCAGCTGTAGAGGACAGGTCCTTGATAGCAAAGGAAACAGGACAAACGGGACGGGATGGCTACTGGTGTGGAAAACTGGGCATGGCTGCCATCTCCTGGTGCACGGGGGTGTCTGGCACCCTTGATGGGACGTTGTTCCATGCGGCAAACAGCTCCCAAAGCCTCTCTCAGTAACCCCCAGAACATGCCCACAAAAGACCAGGACACTGACATCATTCCCACAGTTGCACACAGCATTACTCCAGGTCAGTACACGGCGTCCTTGGACTTTGCAATAATAGGAAACAGATTACCAGCAAATAATGCAAAGACACACGCCAGACCCTTGCAAACACAAGCACGTCTTCTCCCCACTTGCTTTCTCTTCCTCTCCTGCGTGCTGGTACTTGGAAATCAGGATAGAAAGCGGTTTCAGAGTGATGGAGTCCAGTCCCTTGCTACTTGTCCCTTCAGGGGGTTGTCAGCCTAGATGTGTTTGTGTCCAGCATTGTCTTTGAGTACATTTTTCTACTCTCCCTGGTGCTGACCCTTCAGTGTTCCTATGAGCAGAAATGTCATTATTTCATCACATATGTATTAAATATTCACAGTGATGGAAGTCAGATTTGGTTCACAGAAGAAACATGAAGGGATTTGGCAGACAAGAGACTCCTTGTTCAGAGAATGAGAACAATGATGAGCAGAGCCTCTGCTGGGGAAGGAGAAAGTGAGTTGCTGCAAGAGAACAGGTCATAGCAGATGGGGAGGCACCAAAGGGTGGCAAGTATTCTAAAGGCTGCCTTTGGCTTTTGAACCTCTCATAGACTTCTGTCTTAGGCAGGCTTCCCCTCAGGCTTCCAAATCCACACCAGATATGACTAAAACTCCATTGCTGTTGCTGATATTGCACCCAAGTTTCAGTGCAGGGAGGGTGTTGATGTCTGCTCACTGTAACCTTGCCATTAATTCACAGTTAAGAACTATCTCACTCTGCAAGCTGGCACAATGCTTTTCCAGTCCAGAGGGCCAGAAGATGATGAGAGCAGACCAGCTGCCTTCTGTGGCTACCTTTAAAGACTACCAGTGTAGTAGACCCATCTCTAGGCCCTCACGTGCCAGTAGAGGCACAGAAGGGATACAGCAGATTACAAGTTCACTCTGGCAGATAAAACTAGTGTGAAGAACTTCACTGGGCTGACTTGGAGCTGGCAAGATTCCAAACAGAACAGAGAAACTTTGTCCTCCTGCCTTTGGTGGGAAAGGGCTGAGCCCTGGGCATGAATGGTTATGGACCCAGCTGTACTCAACTACACGTTGATCAAGTGATTTGATTTCTTCCTAAGGAAACAGAGTAAACACTATAATGTCCAGGAAGAGGGCATGTGACATTCAGTATGAGGCCCCGGACAGGGGGAATAAAACTTTAGCTGTGCTATACAATGTCTGGGGTTGTTTTGTTTGATTAATGTAGGAGACACTCCCCAGCCAGTTGTGCTCAGCCTTAGATACACTCTCATACTGCAGGGTCTGGAGCTGCTTCCTCAGCCTGCAGCTTTTCTGGCTGTCTTTATGGTCTGCTAAACACCTGGAGATTTTGGCATGGCTAAAGGATGCTATAAGCATTAATAAACTGGAAGAGATAGGCATGGCTCCCACCAGCCCCTGCCTTGTCCTTAAAATGATCCTTTGTGCATGTTGCAGATCCCAGCATCAGCACATTCCCCACTGGGATCACACAGTGGGTGTCCTGCTTGGAGAGGCTGAGAATCATGACACATGGAGCTCCCCACATGATTCATTCAGATGTTCTACATTATTTGCAGTTCAATTTCAAAACGCTGCAAGACCCTACACACCTGTATCTTCTTTCTGCCAGTTCTGCCAGTAGAGAGAGCTCAGAGGTTTCAATATCTCCTACTTCACCGTTCCACTCCAATCTCCAGCTGGAAAACCAGAGACTTTTTACTTTGTTCCCCCAGTTTGCAATGAACAGCTATGTCTCCAGAGTGTGGAATTACGAGGGAAGGTTGTGCACCAAAGAGCTGAACAAGAAAAGCAGTTTCCACAGAGGCGACATTTTCCTTTTTATTACACTGGTTTTACAGTCATAAATAAAGTTTACACTGATAAATAAAACCTTAAAATGAAGTATTATTCCAGTATTGCATAAATACTGTAATAGCAAGAAATATTTTCTGAAACATATGTAGCCATAAAAGTGATCTTCATAAGAAATTCTGAAAGCAAGAATGCATGGCTGATTACTTCTCTGGAACAGATCAGAGCACGAAAAATGTTACATACTGGCCTCTCAAAAGGGCACTTGCAGAATCTGATTGCAGAATCAGCAGACATGAAAGGCCTGATTATGGGGCATGGTCTTCATCCCCACTGGACTCTCAGGAAGCTCTGTAAAGACCCAGAGCACTGTGTCCTGGATGCCTGGCTCCATCATCTGACCTTCCTGATGGCTTCTCATGTGCTTCTTCAGCTCTGTCCAATACTTAGCAATGCCCAGACAGTGATAAAAGTCTTCTCTGGTGGCAGCAAGAACCTTGTCAAGGCTGCAGCAGAAAAGACTGCCAGAGATTGGCTTTTCTGGTCTTTCATTAATGCACAAAGTGAGCTTGGAAGCATGGTCGTGATGCTTGTTAGCATTCAGTTTGGCAGAAGTGGAGGAAGCCCCTAGGAGGAAGAAAAAAATTTAAAATTAGATACCAAAAGCTTAAGCTGTCTCTTCAGCATGATAGAGAATTTGAAAATAAAGCATAGTCCAAGAGATCACTCTGATCCTCCTTCAGTGTGTTAGATAATCTCCCTAGGGATACATTTTTCCAGACAACAGGGTAGCACCTCATAATTCACTGTGCCATGTACACCACTTCTAGAAATACAGACCATTGGAAAACAGAAGCATTTAAAAGGTGGCAAACTTGCATAGCCGAACGCAGGGGAAGTGGAGTTGGATCCTGTGGACAGGCAGATTTGGGGGGGGGGAGNAGGCCCCCCAGAGGTTTCTAGTCCAACACCGTGTTTGCAGCATGGCTAGCCCCAAGGCTGGATCTGGCAGCTCAAGAGAGAGTCCTCCGTGTCTCCAGGCATGGAGGTGACAGCCTCTCTGGGTTCCAGTACTGCACCATTGTCAGGGGAGACTTTTTCCTTCTAGCCTGTTGGAATTTCCCTCATTGCAGCTTGCACGTGTTACCTCATTCTTCCTCTGCCTTGCCGAGGAAAGTTTGGCTATGTTTTTGCCGACTTTATGCAGTGGAAAACTGCAGTTAGATCTCACTTAGCCACCTTTTCTTTAAGTCTAGCAAAGCCCATTCCCTCAGCCTCTCCTCGTAGGGTAAGTGCTCCAGGCCTCTGCCCTTTGCAGTGGCACTCCACCAAATCCGCTCTGGTTCCTTGGTGCCCTTCTGCCAGGGAGGCCAGGGCTTGATGCAACAGTGTGTGTTTCTCTGGAGCACATGTCTGGAACTCACTCACCTCATTACACCTCTGCATAATTAATAAAACGGGGCAGGATGTTCAAAAGGGCTGGGGACACAGGCATCCCCATTCCTTCTGTGGAGGGTTGGTACTTAGTCAGAACTGTTGATGATGGACCCTATTCTCCTTCATTTGAAGGGTGGCTTGTGTTTAGCTGAGACAGCAGAGCAGTTGAGCAAGTGCCTGACTTCCAGCAGGCCTCCTAGCCAGCAGTTCTCTGCAAAAATCATCAAGGTTGCCTGGCTGGGACAGGCAATTTGTTACCTGGCTCTTTAAAACCAAGACCTGAAGGGCAGGTTCCCCTTGTACTGCTGCACAGGGAACCGTGCTGAGTCAGCAGCAGTTTGTCAGCACTCAGGAGCATTTAGCAGACAGCTCTGCTCAGCTCCCAGCAGGCATCGCACCATGCGCTTGATTGTGCGTAAGCTGCTAAATTATTTAATCATCTCAGGCATTAGGAGACTCAGAAAGGCTGAAAGCCAAGGGGAAAATGTCTCCTAAACCATTACATTGCATAAAGTACTTTGTTAGATCAGCTGATTGACTGAATATTGCTACTGGCTGTGTATCCTGTCACCTGAATGTCTTACTCAGACAAGAAATGGAAAGGTCAGGTCTTGAGGTACTGAAAGTCCTGTGGAAAGTTTGGGGTGGATGGAACTGAAATGAAGTGTAATGTTCACCTTTTCCTCAGCCAGAAATAAAGCAAGGCATTTATAGCATCCTACAAACAGATTAGTTTTTTGTCTGTGGCTCTAAGTTCCTGCCAGCAGTTCTGTTCATCCCTTCCTCCACCTCCTGCCACCCATTCCTCACAGAGGGACCAGCTCAAGCAAGAACTGGCTTGCCCCACAAAGAGGGCGAGTTAACTCTAGTCCTGGTCTTCTCTCCTGTTCAGTAGGTCACCTTCTCTTTCTTACAGAGCAGGATATCAGGCCGTACAAATAAATTCTGCAGTTGCATGGATTGCAAGAAATAGGGAAAGCAGGTCTTGGTCATATGATACTCTTACGTGTAAACTCTGATCCTGAAGGTAAATCCACCCATCTGGCCTTTTGAACTTGCTCAGAACTTAACTAAAATCCATGGCCCTGTCCTGAGAGGCAAAAAGAGAATACTTGAATCATGATTACAGAGCTGAAGGAGCTTTTGGAGTCAAACAGCTCCGGTAAGCTGCAAGCTAATGAACTGGTAGCTGCTTCATGCAAAGGGTTGAAATAATGTACCCTTTCCTTAGTTAAAATCTGAGAGCACTGCTAAATCTCTTCTCCTTTCTGCTCCTGGCCATAAAGGCACAATGTAGCAGCATAGCCCTTTGGCAATCTCTTGCCTGCTTGGCTCTCTGCTTATGCAGCATCAAGCCTATGCTTATTTTTCCTACTATCATTTCTGCTAACACCATTGCTGGGGTCATCCAAACCTCCTTTTCCTTGGATTTTTTGCATTTATTTTCGCTCTTGGTGTTTTCTTCAGGTGAATACTAACCAAAAAGATATGAAAGAGTTCTGTGCAATTCAGAAAGAAGTATACAGTGAAGTTCTGGGGCCAATAATCCTCTTCTCCAGGTTGGTGTGCAACAAAATTTCTCCAGCAGTAACTGTAATCTAAGAAGAGAGATACCCAATCACTCTTGATGAAAGGATGCTCAGTTCTTTCTTCATTAACATGTCAGTGAGTCATTCGTTTCTCAGTAAGAATACAGTAAAGGACAAAGATATTCATACAAGGGGTACACAAATAACTACACAAATAAGTTAGTGGAAAAGGGAACCAAAACTCTATAGGCAGCATTATGTCTAAAAAAACAATTGCCAGAGAGAGAAATTGATCATTGTGGTGGCTTGGGCAACTCTTATCACAAATAGCACACTCTGGCATAAAGCCAGAGCACATTTGCCAAGAGAAGGAATCAGTGAGTGGCAGAAGTGAAAACGGAAGCAGGATGTGCAGTCAGATCTGGTCAGGCTCTCTTTTTGGCAGCCTTGTGCTTGAGAACACAAATTGCTTCAATCATGAATCTGTCTGACTTGTCCCAATGATCAGGGAAAACTTGGAGTAAACACTCTAATATTTAGCAGTTTCATAATGATCTTAGTGTTGATAGGGTGGCCAGAGCTTCTGTCAATGCTCTGGTGGTATAATCCCAGAGGCAGTATCCCCAGGATAAGCAATGTTCTTTAAGATTACATTTGACCTGGTGGGTTTTGTAGCTCCACACTCCAGTGATAGGTATCCACACAAGTGTGTGAGGCTCATCTCTTCAAATATACATTTCTTTTTGTGAACTGCTTGTCTGGACTATTTTTACAGCCAAACATCACCAGGTAGGACAGGTATACACACAAAAAGGCACACGTGCAAGACACTCTTCCGTGATGCAGGAAGTCTCCTTTAGAAAAGTTTCCTTCTCTTTTCCAGCTACCAAGGGAAACCAATTACTTGATGCAGCTGTCAAGGTGATCTGCATGTGTATTCTAGGAGGGACAGGATCTGTCTTACACTCAGGATTTTTCACTGCATATAAAGGAGATGTGGATGACTAGAGAAACTCTCCATGTTTGTATTTGGCAAGAGGAAATGACCACACTGGTCCTGCTGCTGTACAGGATTGGGAAAGAAATAAGGCAGAAGAGAGTGACATTTTTGCACTCACTAGTCCTCCCAAAAGCTAGTCATCACCTCTATTACAAAGTAAGAGTGCACATAATCCCAGAACTTTCAATCCACACTCGGACAAAGAGTAGCTGTGTTACCTCCAGGATTCATGATACGTATAGTGACTCCATTCATTATCAGGTTGCGGAGACCCTCTCGGTTACGGGTATCGTGGTGCCTGAACAGCTTGGCTGCATATATTTCCAAGGTCACATTAGGGTGCGACCTCAGGAACTCCAGGATCCTTCTGGAGCAATTTCCACAGGGACTAGTTGAAAGGAACCAGGTGATGGAGCAAGGAGCTTGTGGCATGTGATTGAAATGATTTTCCAAGAAGTTGACTTCAGCATGTTGTTCATAACTGTTTGAGCACCAGTTCCTCCAGATGGAACCTCTTCTCCACCTGATTTCATACAGCAGGTACACTGCCCGTCGATATTGGATAGGCAAATAATTTCTTTGGAAGTCTCTTGGCTGTATCCTCCACCTGAAGAATAGTACCAGCAGTACTGTGATCCCAACACTTCAATGATGTTTGGTCCCATTGTGCATTGCCTACTCTCAATAGCAGCCAGGACCCCCACTCCCAGCTTTTCCCATCAGAAATGAGCAGCTTGAAGAATGTTGCGATTCAGCAATCTAAATCTGGAATTTGATGAGAACTTCAGAACACCCCTAGCACCTCCTTGAGAACTCTTGGATGGGTAAGCAACCCTACCACCACTCAGAGATCAGCACCAGTCAAAGCAGTAAGGCAACTGGAAAGGAAGATTGAGGAAAGGGATAGTAAGAATAAAACAAGGCTCAAGGCTGTCTCTGGAAATTGCCACAGCGCTCAGGCAGCAGTCAGTGACAGAGTTATATCTCTTACCCTTGGTTGTTCTCTCTGGATGAGGGACCTGTATAGAAAAGATTTGTGAATCCCTGAGGATAGCAGGTCAGGAAACAGAATTTTCTCTACACTTTCTGCCCAGACCGCTTTCAGTCTATACACTCCCTGTATAGGGATAGGCACTCTGGGATGCAGGAGGTGTGGATTCCTACCTGGAAGCTGAAGCATAGTCTAAACTGGTTGTTTAGACTATGTTGTACATGAACCCTTGCTCAGTTTAGCACATTATGGTTGATTGTGTAAACACTTAAGTTTAAATTCCCTGATTTTGGCAGTACTGGATCTGTTTTTCCCTGACCAATGAAAGAACAGAATCAAATCTCTTATCCCTTTAAATCTTCCAAACCACTTTCTCAAGACAGGCAAAACTTGAGCCACGTCCTCATTGGTACTCATAAGTGTGGCAGTCTAGACAAAAATATTTCTACAACCAACTTCCCGTCTTTACTTAACCTGTAACTTTTTCAAAAACTAAAAAAAAAATCTGTGCCAGGGAAAAAATGCCAGTACAAAAAGGAGGGTGATTTCTGACTAACAAATACACACAGGGTGGCAATGCAGACCTGCCTGATTATACACATTTTATCACCCATGGTGGAAAGCAACTTTGACCCCATGACTTATTCATCCCTTCCCAGCTGAGGGTCTAGAGGAAAAAAATTGCAGGTGATCAAGGCTACTTATTTATTTTGTAAAAATCCACCAATAGAAAATTAAGGATCTAGGAACTCTAATTTTATTTGCTAAAATAATTAATTTCAT
>WEKY01058405.1:25425-57618 GCA_013390045.1 Picathartes gymnocephalus | reverse complement strand
GCAGTCCTGGCAAGGACCCCACTGCCATGTCTGGCTCTCTGTCTCCTTGCTTTACTCATCCCACCCACCTCTCATCAAGGGAATAATGAGGTTGGGCTGACATCTTTTTCTGGGAAGTACATGGTCTCAGCCCATTGCTGCAAGGCAGGGAATAGTCATAGCTGCCTGGGGAGGGTGAAGGTATTCCCAGCTCTATTTATGTGGCAACTGGATTTTCAGGTGCTTGTTCCCCAAACCACTAATTCAGCCCTAAACAGTGTAAGCACAACCTGTTGGCAAGAGCATCTCAGATGTCCCTATGGGCCGGGAAGAGAACAGAAAGGGAGAAAGAGACAGGGATATTTCTCAGGGCCTGGCACTCTACCTGTAGCTCCTCGCATGTATTCAGTCTTGGCCTCCCTGGAAGTCAGCCCAAACTGTGCCTGTAAAGCAAACTCCAAAACCTGTGCTACATGTATTAGCTATTTATAAGAAAGTTTGCTGATGTTCCCAATTACGTTGTAAGCTTTTTCATTATTAAAAAATTAAAAAGAATGAAACTAAAAAATCATGATGGTGTATCCTTCTCAGATGAAATTTTCAAAAGCCAGGAAAAAAAAAAGATTTGCAAGAGTATTTTCAGATACTTTATAACTCCCCATGTTTTAACAGGACTGCTCAGGCTGTGTGAAAGTCGGTGCTAATGCAAGCTGTACCACAGCCAGTAGACCAAGCTAGGCCATCCTCAGCTAGCTCCAGCTGCTGCTGGTGCCATGTAAACATATTGTCAGCTGTTTTCTATATTTCCCCAAAGTCTTTTTTGCCTTGAAACCTTCCTCTTCTCAGGATCGTCTGTGTTTAAACAAAAATATGTTTTCTGACTCCTAACAATGACATCTTAAATAAAATAACTTCCTGTAATTCTGATAGCAGCTACCACCCTTATTTCCATAGCTTTCATCATTCACCTTTAATCCTCTTTCTTTCTTGCTTGTCATTATTTGTCTTTGCCTTTATTCTTTCTGATCACTATTGTTATCCAATTTCCTTTCTTCTTTCATCTTTCCCTAACTTCCACTGCATTTGTGTCTTGTCATTTTATGATTTTGGTTTTACTCCCCACGTAGATTTCTATCAAATATACAACTTTATAACTGACTTTCCCTTCATCTTCCTACCATTTTTCCCTTTTTTTAAATCATGCTCTGAGGATCAGACAGAGACCAGCAATGCAGGCAGCTGCAGACTTTTCTCGCACAAAATCTGCAGGGCACAACAGCTCAGTCCCTTTCCCTGATGAATGGAAGAACAGCCTTTGGCTTCATTTGTTATTCATATTAGGTTGAAGGCCCTGGGGGATAACAAATATCTCTTACACTGGAACAGGCTCCCCAGGGACGTGGCCACAGCGCCAAGCCTGCCAGAGTTCAAGAAGTGTTTGGACAATGCTCTCAGGCACACAGTGTGATTCTTGGGGTGTCCTGCACAGGGCCAGGAGTTGGATTTTGGTGATCCTTGTGGGTCCCTTCCAACCAAGATTACGAATCTGTGGTTATCTGCAGTGTGCAGTGCCTGGAATGTGGGGGCTCTGACTGTAAGGGGAGTAGATGACATTGTAGTAATAATATCAGGAACTGGGGTCTGGCCTCACTTTGGCTCACCTGAGTGATGCAAAAAGAGCTCGGAAGGAATTCCCCTTTCTCCTTTTTCTCTTCCCCAAGGGCAGTGGTCTTCAAAGTTCAGAGGTATACTCTCAAACAGATAGAAAAGGAATATTTAATACACCTTATCTGGGATTTAAGAAAATGGAAAATTGGTCATCTGTTTTAACTGCTATTCTAAAAATTCCCATTATACCAAGTTACTTAGCTGAAGTTCTGGAATACAACAGTAATTCTCTTAGTTATCAAACATGGCCATGCTGAATAATGTCTTATGCAGTTCCAAGAGAAAGAGATCATGTCCTTCTCTTGAAAGAAACTTGTCCTGACAGAGGTGTCAGGGACAATCTACTTCACTCAATTCAGGATTCAGTTCTTTGTCCCTGAAGCCGTTTGTTCAGTGGAGACAGACAACTCCAAGATGTTTCTCAAGAAAATTGAGCTCACAGACTGTGAGATTGGCAATAGACCTGTCCTAAAATACTCACATTTGGGATGAATTCCCACTAGCCTTTACATGAATCATTCTTTGCGCTTAAATAGCTAATGTCAGCAAGGCTCAGACCTAGAAGGTATTGTCCAAAAACAGGGTCTGTGCTGGATTGCACTCATGGACTAAGGTTGCTATCCAAACACACGGGACCACAGGCTCCCACGAACTTGCAATCCCCAGTCACTCTTCTCTGTCATTTCTGTTCTTGTTCTGTCTGCAACTGTCTTTCCTCTGTGCTACTATCTCAGAGGAGGAGTATTTGATTTCAAACAGGTTGGGTTTCAGGGGCTCAGGTTGCAGAATTGTGCTGGGTATTACACAGTCTGAAGAAACTCCCTCTTTGTGGTAGCAAGCACCTCCTCTGTAACCCTCACTGATGTATTTCCAGGAGCTGTAGAAGAACAGACTGACTGTATGGATCTGCACATATGGTTATATGGGTGTAGAAACCCACCACCCAAATAAAGGCACTTAGGTACCTCCAGGCTGAGCAGGCAAGCCCTTAAAACTTTGATTCTGACCCAATAGTTGTCTTGAAACATTTATAAGAGTTTTAGGGTGCCAACTTCAAGCACACACATTAATCAACTGAGTTAGCCAGACGGTCTCCCTCTGCAGCCAATGAAATAAGAAGGCACCCCATTGAGAAGCCATCCCAGACCCTGACAGCACAGTTTGCAATAGCCCTGTTGGTGAGAGCTATCTTTAGAACGCATTCATGGAGATCAGCTCTGGGGGCTTGTTGCTACTTGTGAAGTAGCACAGTGATTAACTCCTGCAGTGAGGAGAAGCAGCCAGTGCAACACACCCAAGGGTTAAGTACAAGCACGCCATGGCCCTCAGTGTCTGTGGCTTAGAACTGGTGAGCTCTTGTCTTGGAAGAGGGCAGGTTGCAGGCATGGTGAGGATGGGGAGGATGTGAGGTGAAACAGATGCTCGTCTGTCATTTGACCTGGAGAACACCCTTCACTTCAGAGTGCTCATTCGGAGGAACAATTTCCTCTGTCAGCTTGCTAAATCTGCTTTCATTTAGACTGCACGCCTGATAAAGTTATTTGTCCTGTAATGAATACCAATTTAAACTTCTCATGCAAAATTTTGTACTGTAAAGTCGTCCTACTGCATGGAGTGTAAGCATGGAAAACATCTCTTTGCATTTGTGTTTGTGCAGCACCAAGCGCCAGACTGTTCTCAGGCTGGAAGTAGGGTTCTTGGCCCTGCAATAATGAAAACAAAATTGACATTATTTGTTTTGTGGTAGTGCCTCTAGGCCTCAATCAAAAATGACACAAGACAACAGATGGATGCAAGTACACGGGGGAAACACAAGACAAAACATTTATTCATTTAGCAAGCATCGGCCACAGTGCACCAGCTGGTTCAGTTTTAAATATTTTGTAGGCATCATTGTATAGATATAAAAATCATAATAATTGTTGTTATAACCTAGCCTATATGAGAGACAGAAAAGGTTTTTTTTTAGACTATTGTATCATGGGAATGGAAAATGTGGTCATTAAAAGAAAGCATTTCTATAAGTATAAGCATTCACTCATTCTTCAGCTGTAAACACTACATTATCCTAGAATGTGTTGAAGCTGATAGTCATGTTCTCATTTAAAAGCTGATAAATATCATATTAGAATTTTTTGACAAGGTTGTCTGCAGTACACAACTGGTTATACTGCCAATGTTGGCTAATTTTACATCTGTTCAGATATTTAAACTGTTTTGAAAAGAAAACTTACCCCTTCCAAAAACACCCCAAAGCATATTAAAGTGTCACTGGTATATGGAACACATAAGAATGAAACGTGGATAACAAATTTCATTGCAGGCACTAGAACAATATTTTAAAGATGAACTTATGAAAATGTAGATAATGTGATTTTAGATTTTACGATTTCAATAAATATTTTATTCAGTGTTTGTGAAGGCTTGCTCAAACAAAAAAAAAAAATATTAGGCCCCAAGCTTATTGCTCATCAACCCCTTGAATAAGTTAATTGTTTTGCTGAGTCCATGGAACCACAGGGAAATTTCCAATGAATTTTTTTTCAGTTGGAAAAATCTAAACTGCAATTTTTCAGAGTAGTGTTTCAAGATTGATTAAATTCTGCTCAGGGTTATTTTCTCAGACATTTAATTTTATTTCTGCTGCAATCACAGAAGAAGAGTTAGGCATGCCTGATTTCCATGTTTCTTTCCGTGTCAGAGGTCCATACTTATGCCGTGGGTGGCCCATCAGGTATGACCATTGTGTATTATTCGCATTTCCAAGAGGTAAACTGAAAGATGCTTCCTTTATATGGAAAGACAAGGATATTTAATTTAGGCCCAATTCATTTGTGTCTAAAGCAAATATATTTTTCCAGGTGATTTTGCTGCCCACTTACTTTGTTTGAAGATTAAAAGCTCCATTTACTTGCTCTCAAATTTTATAACTAACTGTTTTCATCTAAGGTATTTTTTGTTGTCTTCTTTTTCATTTTTAAGGGACATAAAATATTCATGGAAATTCTTCCCCCTAATTTTCGTGGACAACCTAAAGCGATTTTACAGGAAGCACATGAAACAAGTGAAAACATATGGAGCAAGGAGTTTATGTATATAGTAGATGGAATGCTTCATCAACATACATAACATTTATTCATACTTCCTTTTTTTTTGTTGTTGTTTTTGTTTTTAAGAAGGGGAAGAATGACTGAGCAATACTGAATTCATTGAATTGGTTCTATGTGTGTCAAATAGTCTGGAACATATTCCCAACTAATATAACTAACCACCAACTCCAGAGAAGGTATGTCAGATAAGGTGACAGACTTTTAATCTTTGCAAACACTAGGGAAACATGACATGAGGTTTGGAACTGCTTAGGTTGTTTTCTCTCATCAATAAGGAATAATTATCTTTCAGGTACCCATTATGTGTTTTGACAGCTAAAAAAATCTGTAAAATACAATTCCCAGGTGTATGAATCGTGTGAGATTCAGATATAGTTTTTCTATATAAAAATCAAACTGTAAAATTTGCTACACACTCCTTAATATTTCCCCTTAGTTCTTTTTTCCCTCTGCAAGTAACTCTCTTGTTAGGACAAATGGAAGTAGCAAGAACCTTGGCTTGTTCCCAAGTGACACAATATTTGTATAGCGAGTATGCAATTTATAAAGCATTTACATGTACTTGAAAATGAACATATATTAAAATATTTTTTTCCCAAATAAGTATTTTTTTTTAAATTCTTGTCTTTCAGTGGATTTAATATGTACTTTGAAAAGGCTAATAGTTGGGATATCTCTAACCACCCCTCTTAGAGCTTGTCCGATCTCTTATTCTAGCTGACATCTAAACTAAATTGCCCAATAAGGGGCAGGCCGATCTTTGAATAAATGCTCATCTTAGCACTGAATTTAGTTTTTTAGAAGGACATTTATATAGACAATTGCATTCCCCAGTAGTGCAAAATAAAAGTTGCATATATTTGCCTCTAATTTAATCCTGGGGTTTTGGTGGACAGAGTTAATTACTTGAACTTCAGCCTCATGTTTATGTTGTCAGTTCCTGTCCTATGGAATCGCAGCCTTGTCACAGACCAAGTAGTCCAAAATCTTTTCCCCTGGCAGACTGAGAAAAATTTTTGAAGTTTGGCCATCTTCTGGATTCTTGACAGCCTAGGATTTTTTGCCCTTAAGAGTCCATTGAGATGGTCAGAATCAGCTCTTAAGGCTCTTCCTGCCCACGGTAAACACTTCCTACCATGAGGAAGCCTTCAGCAATGATATGCAGTTTAGGTTACCACAAGGGGTCAGTAGAAATCAGTGAGAAATATTCCCTCCTTATGCACCCCAGAAACTATGAAACGCTCACAGCCACTATGTCATTCCCTGTTAATTTCAGGAATCCAGTGAGGGAAAACCAGACATGATTGTTTTTTCCTTTACAGCCAGACAGCTTTTCCCACTAAAACATATGAGTTACTTCCTAACATTATACAGAAGTTTGCTTTTGATCAAAGCTAGCTGGAGTTCAAAAGCTGGGGTTCATTTATTTTTCCTGGATAATTTTTGTCTATATTTGTCCATTACATTTGTTAAAATGAGTGCTTCAAACACGGCATAGATTTATGATGAGGGAGGAAAATTTTTGTTTCTTCCAAACTAGGTTTTGAAGAATTATTCTTTCTTTCTAAATTAATAGAATTTAATTTAAAATAAATTTTAATTAAATTAAATCATATGTCCTTGCAAGTAAGCAAGTAGTTGAGAGCAGCTGCATATATTTTCTCTCCAAATGCTTATGTAACTCTTCTCTATTTTACTCATGACTGCCCCATGAAAACTATTCATCATACTTGCACTGTTCTCTCAGTATCACATTCCTTTCATTCCAAAGGATGCTGGGGAAATGCGGGGAAAAAAAAAGATTGCCAACTCGAAGTTTGATTCTCTGTCACTTCTGTGACAAAGCTGTCTGCCTAGGGAGCATTCCAGTCATAAATGACAGCAAATTAAAGACCTGCCTACACCAGAGTGGGAACCTGCATCACATAAACTTTACCAAATACCATCTGATCATTTTCCTTCAGGCAAGTAGCAGGTCAAGCTGATGTCAGTTAATCTTATACTGCAGTGGTACATTAAGTAATCTTCATGGAGCCCTTGAAAATCCTCTCACCTTTTCTTGCTGGAGCCATTCATCCTCAACAGTCCAGATGTAATGCAAAAGAAGTAATGCTGGGAAATAGATTTGGAAATATTCAGATTTTAATTTATTGCAGACTTGCAGGAAAAGGCTCAAAATACTGTTAAAAAAGAAGTCTAGTGGTTGAAGCTGTCAGGGAATTATGGGTTTGTAGAGACATTTGCTAGAAGTATTATTGTACTTTGGTTCATTTATATGATCCAGACAGAATAAGTGGTAGAAAATTAAACTAGATGGGGAATTTTGCCTCCAAGAAATCAGAGTTTGGCCAATCCTGTTGATGCTTCAGAAAGAATTTCCATTGGTGTCACTGTGCTTTGTTCGGAGCTGGTGTATAATGAATGTATGTTCACCGTGTTGTGCAGAAAGAGTATGCAGAGTGAAAAAGGCTGATTTTTTATGCATATTGCAAACCCAAAGCAACATTACTCTTTTAACCCAGGCAGTGACATTCCTTAAGCCTCTTGTGGCTAGTATGTACAGAAAGCAGAGGCTCTGAAACACCATTTTCTTTGGCAACACTTACAATTCATTATGACTGTAGAATGCATGCTCATCAAAAACAGTTAAAAAAACCTAATTGCAGTTGAATACATAAGAAGCAGTAGATTTAGAGTTGCATTCTGTTTTGTGCATTGAATGTTGTGGGAAATGCTGCAGAAACCAGTCCCAATCTATGTTGGAGGCAAGAAGCACAAGCTCCTGCCACATGCCTTGAGAGGCTTATCAGCCGAAGGCAGATGGAAGTGGGATGGTGGCATTGGGATGCTGGTTGCACATACTGTATTCAGCTGAAACCTGTAAGAAATCGCTTCCTTCCCTGGTCCCAAGGGAACCTGGAGAGTCACCTCTATGGATGGTAGTAAAGGAAAAGTTAAAATGAAATCAGGAGGCCCAGAGCTATTTGTGATGAGAAAGTGCTGTGTCTGTTCCTTGTCATCAAGAGAGGTGTACAGAAAAATGAAGTTATGTCTTCGATTCAGAAGATAATGAAATGTTTAAAAATACAATTTCTCTTTTTTTCTTTTAGTATTATATACTGGAAAACTCAAACCCAGATTTTTTTGGGCACCAGAACTCATTTCCTCCACCGTGTAGAATGTCATTCTTACTTGTTTGTGAAGATCTGATCAAAGTCATTAGGTTCAAAAAGCTTTTTGAGGAATGGTTGTGTCTGGAGGCCCAAAGTGAGACTGGACCCTTGATGTGCTACCTGCTGTAAATAAATATTGCAAGTGATAACTCATCCACTATGGACTGAATAACCAAGGCGGACATAAACTACAACCACCACCATGCAGAATTGAAGAGCCAAGACACAGGTAATGACTAAATGACCTGCCTCAAGTCATATCAGAGCTAGAAACTGAACTTCAACATCCTGAATCTCCTTTCTGCCTCTTAAACATCCTGTCTTTATCTACTTACTCCTGCACTCATGATCCAAACTGACACATGTGGCCTGACAGATGCACCTGACTGAGTACAGACATTGTGCCAGTGTCCTCAGGAGGGAAGGTAGAAGGGGACCTCTGTGCTGGAGCTCCAGTGTGCCAAGGGCTCAGGAAAGAGCTCAGGTTGAAAGCTTCAGAGGGGGGATGAGGTGAGGGAAAAAAGGGAAAAGTTTATTCTCGGTAGGGGAGAAAAAGGAAACTCTCTTGATAAATACAAACTCAAGACATATTTAGGAGCTGGGTATGCAAGCTGAACTTTCCCTGGGGCTAATTGCTGTAATGGCATGTTAAATAAATCCTTTCTAAACTTGGCTGTACCACATGAACGCTGTTTAAATAAGGAAGAGCTCATGGACAAATTATCAAAAGTATTAGGCAGAAACAAGCTTTTATTTAACTGGAATTGAAATACATAGTGGTTTTTTTCCATGTAGTTATTGTGACCATCACAAATCAAATAATTTTTTTTCTGTTTATCTTGGGGCTTTCTCTCTTTTTGCTGTCCTGGTTAACCACAAATACAACACATGCTTTTCCTCTTTGCTGTTTTGCACTGTTCAGTGGCAGACACAGGAATGTTCTTTCTCCTTTATTGAGCAGTTGGTAACTCCAGGCCCTTTCCTTTTCCCTTGTACATGCTCAAGACAAGGCAAAGATGCTGGGAAATGGAAGGTATTTATGAAATGGTATTCTCCATGGCCAAGCTCCTTGAAGAAGGGTACTTCAGCTGATGAGGTAGAACAGCCGGTGCCTCAATTAAATCTGAATGATGGTTGTCCATTCTGAGGAAAAGATAGAAGAAAAAAACCAGCAGAATAGAGGATATTTCTGCAATCTAAAATTCTTAAACCTGGAAAGTTTCTCTCATTCTGGGTATATGGAAATAACTAGATTGCTATATATAAATGCATATGTATAAATATACAAATAAATATAAACATTAGCTCATAATTTTAGCTATAACATATATGCAACATATAAATTTATAAGATTTCTTATCTATTACATATGCATGCATATTTATATATTCTATAGAAATATAGAAACAACTAGATTATCAGTCACAGATTTCCTGACATGCTCACTGTAGTGGACAAATGACTCTAAAAGAGAGTGCAGGGGCTCAAGTGGCTGATTGCACCTGAGGACTAACAGACCACAGATGAAATTCTATAATCTTTTTAAAGGTTTCCCTAGTCAATGAAATGATAGGAATAATTAACCTAATTGGAGAACCCTAAGTGTCAGTTGCCAAACCACCCAGTAAAAGGAGGTGCTTTGTACTGCTTCACCCCTATTCCTTACCTGTTTGGTGGTCAGTTGTGTTGCTATAAAGCAGTAGAATCACCATTTAAAACACATGCACATAAGGGCTCCTAAGTGGTAACAAGCAGAATCTCTTCTGATATTCATCCTCATGATCAGACATGATGTAACCACAGAATATCTCAAGTGGGAAGGGACCCATAAGGATCATCAAGTCCAAATGCCTGCTCCTCACAGGACTACCTCACACTAAACCATGAGACTGAGTGTCCTCCACACAGGCTTGGTGCCACTTCACACAGAAGAAACCTTGCAGATTCACATATTTTAGAGTTCAGCGATGCCTTTTATTTAAGCAAATATAAAGTAAAATTAGGAATGTATACATCCACAATGTGAAAATGTAAGTTATATGTTTGGTGTTTTTTTTATCTGGGAGCATACACACTTCATTTAATTCTTTTGATAAAAATATTTCCTTCAAGTGTTTACAGAAGACAGGAGAAATAAAAGTATATGATTCTTCCAAGCCTTAGAATAATGTGTTTATATATCAAGGAATCTATTTCACAGAAATCAATATCTTTTCACTTCATCTGGGGAAAAATAATATTAGACACTTGTTGGTTCTTGGCATTCTTAACACTCATTTGCAAAGGGAAGCAAAGAATTTTACAGCAGCTTCCAAGAGAGTATATTATTAGATCTTAATACTTAACTGCATTTCCTCACAAACATTGATTTGCTGCTGTTATTGTTGTGACTGCATCCAGGTGGTCATATAGTTTGAAGGAAATATGCAATTAAATTGATATCACTAAATTGTACTTGGTGTATTTGTGCCTGGCTAGGTCTCAGACTGAAAAGCAAATAATTTGATTTTTCTTCAGAAATGGAAACCTCAATTCCTTCTTATGAACTTCTTGACTGTTAACAACCATCAGGAGTGACAGAGGGAGGCTGCTTCTAACTGAGAGGCTTCTGGAAAGTACAGTGGGGCCAGAGGCATGGTAGACATCCTCATTTAGATTCCCATGCACATTTCAGAAAAGTGCCATCATCCCAGGCATGGTTTGGACTGGACTGGGGGCAAGAAGGGAGTGTGAGGCAAAGGAGCTGGGGCAAGGCATTGTACAACTCCGAATGTGCCCCTCAAAGTGCTTCCCAATTCCTACTTCCACCTGGGCAGTCTGGGCACTCTCCTCTGAGCCAGAGGGCCAGGTTCCTTGACAAAATGAGCTATAGAAACAACTTTCTATTCCTTCTCCCTAGAGGTGTCTGCAGTCAGTGGATAATCGGTTGTACATGTACTTTCACCAGGAATTCTTTCCACGCAGAAACTGTATATAAAGTATTGATGAAAGCTTTCCTTCACAAACCGTTTTTCTGTCTGAAAAATTACTTCCTTGCCCAGCCAGCTCCACTGTGTATTTGTTAAAGATGTGAATGCATATGCATTTTTGTTTTATTATTATTGGACTTTTCTCTCTGTTGACCTTTATTCTGTGTCTGTTCTAATACCAGACTTGCAAAGACCATGTGATGTGAATATTCAAGTGTCCTACCTAGAATGCATTAAAAGAGCCTGAATTTCAGAAATCTGGGGCTGTGGTTTCCCAACATCAGCCTCATTTAGAAGTTTTGCGGTCCATTTGAGCTTTTACGCAATGAGTCACTCCATACATTTTTACACAGGTTGCAGCGAGGACATGAATTTTAATTTTCTCTAAATAACCCTGTGGATTTTAATTGCAGAGTAATAGGATGTGACATTCCTTCCTCTGAAAGGTTTGTTCTTACACATCAACACTGATCACAGTCATCAGAAGTCCTGTCCAAGAAACAATAATTTAAACCAGGCCTTAGCTCAGTGGTCTCTGCATGACAACCTGCTCAGGTGCACGGTTATGGCATTATGGCACCTTGTCTTTCATCCGCTGCTGCAGGGAATCCCTGCCTACACCGAAGGACAGTGGGAGAGGATCGGCTTTGACAGAACAAAACTCTCTGAAAATTCATGTATTTTGTTCTTCCTGTGGGACCACGACCCTGCTGATGGAACACGCCCAGCGGTGCCGCAGCTGGACGCTGAACAGTCCATCAGCAGGGATGGGTTACACCGCACAGCTGCCTTGGTACTGCCCTCAGTCGTCCACCCTGGCTACAGCTGCAGTTTGCCACGCACAAAAACAAGGCTCCATGGACAGGGCCAGGTCTCATGGGATGAGGTATCACTGGGCAGAAAGGTCCCTCCTGCCCGTGGGTCTGGGCACGCAGAGACCACGCACGCAGCGAGCTGGAGCACTTCCCGGCAGGGGCTTCAACTCGCAGAGTTAACTTTACTCAGGAGAAAACTGTGCCAGATTCTGGCCTTTGAAGATTTCGGTAAGCCTCTTTTTCAGGGAAAAAGGGTTGCCAACTGGGATTTTTCGTGAGTTGACTGCTTTTCAAAGATCTTTGTGAAGGGGCTTGGTTAAGGGCATTGCTGGGGGAAACCAATTATAATTTTCAAATATGTTAGAATTAAATAAACATTTAATTAAAATAAGACCAGCTTTTTGAGCCATTGCCTGTCTTCTCCTGTTTGTCAGGTTGGGGAGTTCTGCGGAATTCCTGATACTACACATTTTTTGAGAGCGTCAGCAAACTTCTCAAACTAACCTTCAATACTTCCTTTCCTTTCTCTTCCCTCCCTCCAATCCTTTTTCTTAGACATTTTGACCTACTTTTTAGTTTCTCATTTTTCTGTTTTCCGCTATTTTTTGCAATATCAAATTTTCATCTAACCTTTTCCTTCTTGCCTATTTCTCCCTGGTCCCTTTTCTATGCTTTTTTTCCTCCAGTTCAACTGAATCTTGTCACAAACCATGTTATCTCCATAATATCTCCCCTGCCTAATGATGGAGGGAAATACCCTGAAACACCAGCTTCCAGCAGCTGGGAGCCAGGAGGGTTATATGTGATGTGACTTTTCATCTCCCACCTCAATCTGCATAATACTTCCTCAAAAGTCTGCCCACCTTTGGCAGCACCAAGAGATGTAGCTGGGCTAGCAAGAGGAATAATGAAAATAGAAGATGATTTCGTCACTTGAGCAGCTCCAAACCACTGTATTTATATATGGCATTATCAGCATTGTTACCACAACAGAGAATGCCACATTAGATGCTGAGTGTGAGTCTTTGCACTTATTAAAACCTATAAATATCTTTGATAAAAGCAAACAGAAAATATTTGCCACACAAGACTTTCTTTCCAAATAATCCAACTGATCTTAGTTTGACCCAGGGTGAAAGTTCCTTCACCTGCCAAAATAACTTAATTCCAAATTGTCCTGCTCTTTTCTTTTTCCTTTTTTTTCTCCCCTCTTCTTCAGTGACTTCCAGTGCTTCAGTGCGCCTGCTTGATAGGACATGATTAAGGAGCACCATACTGCACTGAGATAAACTCTAAACAGTATTTTCATCCCTATTTTGCTGAGGACAGACACAATATTGTGCAGCAGCTTTACACTGGCCGCTACTGGACTGTCCTGGTTTTGTCTGGAAGAGAGCTCACTTTCCTCCTAGTGATGTGTTTTGGATTCAGTATGAGAATAATGTTGATAAAACACTGATGTTCCAGCTGTTGCTAAGCAGTGCTTGCCCTAAGTCAAGGACTGTTCAGGTTCCCATGCTCTGCCAGTGAGCCGGTGTGCAAGAAGATGGGAGGGGCAGGGCCATGAAAGGCGACCTGAACTGGCCAAGGGGATATTTCACACTCTAGGACATTTTGCTCAGTACCTAAACTGGGGTAGGGCGTGGCAGTGGGGCTGATCTCTGCTGGGGTACGGGCTGGCCATCAGTCAGTGGGTGGTGAGCAACTGTATTGTGTGTGTCACTTGTTTCTCTCTCTTCATTACAATTACAGGTTTCGTTCTATTTTACTTTATTTCAATTATTAAACTGTTCTTATCTAAGCCCATGGGTTTTACCTTTTTCTGAATCTCCTCCTCATCTCACCAGAGTAGGGGGGAGTGAATGAGTGGCTGCATAATATGTCATTGCCAGTGGGAGTAAACCACAACAAAGACATACATTAACACAATAAACCATTCTAATTTTTTACATGGCTTCAGCAACACAAAAAAGTACAGCTTAGCAAACATGGCCAGCAAATACATATGATTACCAGCAGCAAATAATCAGAGCATAGCTTTAGCCTTTCCCACAATTTAGAGTTATGGCAGTATTTGCAAAATAAAAATTAATAATTAAAGAGCCCAATGCAAAGCTCCAATTGTATTGAAAAGAATGAGACTGAATTTTTCTACAAAACTCCCATGCACATTTCTGCTCAGATCTGTCTTTCTTTGGTTCCACACTAAGCACAAAACATTATTTTTTTCCTATTTTAAAGTATGCAAAATGTACAAAAAATTCCTGTATACTTTGCCTTTCCACCTAAACTTCTAGGCTTTCCTAACTTTCATATGTTTGCTTTTATAAAAGTAGCTTACCACCAATATCAGCATTCTTATCCTTGTACCGTAATTAAGGTTTTGGAGACATTTTGCTTTACATCTGTGGGTATTCTGTGAACTATCAATTTTTCACTTGTCAACTCATTCTTAAAAGCAGAAGTTCTTTTTAAATTTTCATAATGTAGAAAAGTTACTCCAGGGAGATTCAGCAGACTGAGGATTCAGTGGCAGTCTAAACTAATCTGGATCAGGTGAGAAAGTGTTTTCAGAGCCACATCATGAATGCCAGCCTGCTTACAAATTCTGTTTCAGCTGTGAGCAGACTGTTCAGACTAGAGGCATTTCAAAAGCAAAGAAAACATTTAGATCCTACTGAAGATAAACAATTTCTAGGCATCAAGAAAAAATGTAAAATCACATTCAAAGTGACAGGTTCCTCTGCCAGTTAAAATTCTTGAATAGAACTGGAAAGATAAGCCTGGGTGGAGATCACATTCAGTGTCATTTGTGTCATGGATTTGATAATGGTGCTCTGAATTTTGGAAAGCTAATAGTTGCTAAATTGGAGGTTTGGCTGCAGGCATCTTTCTCTTCATTTTCACACAAAAAAACCCACCTTGATGACAATTCTTTAGGAGACCTATATTTAGCTATAATAAAAGAAACCCCAAAATATAATACTTCCCATTAATCTTCTCCACACCATGACACAAACACTACCAGTTTCTACATAACTCCTATCCCTCTGATAAGGATTAAATTCTGCCATCTGTTAGAATACAAAATGTAGCACAATTTAAATACTTATATAGAAAAAGACGTGAAGCACAACTCCTGTTTTTTTCAGTTTCAAATGTAAACTGATCTATAATCAATGCGGGAATTTTAGTCACACTCAGTTTTTCAATCACTTCAATTTTCTCTGCTTTCTAGACACCATTGAACTACAGATTCAGTGCTCTAAAAATGCAATGAAATTATTCATTATACCTATTAATACACATATGCATTACCTTGAATTGCACACACTGGTTATTACATAGTTCAGACAAATCACTAAATACTTAGTATATTGTATTACTTTTTCACCTGTGGAAAATAATCCAATGCATAACATTTACCAAACTACAGAAATTTGATACACTAAGCATGTCTGAAAGTGTCTGTCATGTCATGTCAAATCATCTAACTAATGAGGCAACCATATAAAATGTCTCCTTCTAGTTAAAATTTTCATCATGTCTTAATAGGCATTTTATATGTAATGTCCATCATTTAGAGGGGATAATTTCCATATAAGCTATGCAGAAAAAAAAACAAAACAAAAAAACCCCCAAAAAACCAACCAAACAACAACAACAAAAAAAACCCAACAAAAAACCACACACACACACACACAAAAACCCCACAAAAAAACCCAAACAAACCAAACAAAAAAAACCTGAAAACAACAACAACAACAGCAATAACACCACCACCACCATTTCTCTTGTATTTAGTTGTACAGGTCTTCATCTCCTATCTACTTCTTACTACTAGGAATTCTTGCATGTGAGTAAAGAATAGCATCCTTACACTATTTTTAAGTCTCTAAATGTCTTCCCCAATGTAAGGAATTAATAGCCAGTGGGATTTGCTATATCTTGAAATATGAATAAAGACACAGAGATTTATCTGAGAAATTAGACCTTCTATGCCATATGTTTTTCAGATTTTTATATCTTTTCATTTTGTTATAAAAGTTCAGAGAATATTATACCCATCTCTGAGGACGTGTTTTGTTTAGCTGTTAAGTGTCTGCATTCATATTTCACTTACAGCACTTTCCAAAAATACTGCCTTCAGCAGCCTGAGGGCCGAAGCAGAGGGGTGGCTCTAAGAGTGGGAATAATGGGAGTTTTCTTTTACTACCCCATAACTGTATCTCAGCTCTCATCAGTCAGGGGATACCCCTCCACCCCACCCCACCCCCAATACTTTTGATGTGTCTTGCAAAATTGTAAATTACTCTACTGTTTGTGAAACCAGGCTTTTAGACGGTGAACTATGTGTTGTGAACTACAGAACTGTCTTTATCTATGAAAAGCTCCACTGGGTTGCAAAACTGCACTAAATTTGTGCTAAATTCTGACTGCTGGCAGAAAGGCATCTCAGTCAATGCTCATGTGACTCTAAGATTTTGTCCTTAAAAGAAAAGGTGATGTTGGCTAAGTTTTGTCTTAGGCATGTGCAGTAGTGGCAGATGTTCTTAGCAATTGTTAAATGAGCTCCAGATGGTAGCTTAGAAGTTTGACCTTAAACATTTTCTTTCCTTCAACCGTAATTTTTAAATGAAGAGATGTGTAGAGCTTGTTAAGTTTTTCTCCAGGATTTAGACTGAAGATAAAATGATGAGGCTCATCAAGAAGATGGATGGTGATATTATCTTGTCTTGAATTCATCGCAAGTGAAGTTTGACAGAATCATCTGTTCACCATTATCTATAAAAAGATTTTAAGGGTAAAGAAATAGCCTGGCAATTTTGTTCTTTTTAGACCTCACAGAAACTAAAGAAAAACAATTTTCTGTTTGAATCTTTTATTCATTGTTTGATAAAATTTCATCTATTTATGCAGGTTGTTTTCTGCTAGGCTGCTCAGGGTAAACCCTAACTTGATGTGTTTATCCTAACAGAGAACAAATGACTCTGCTCAGATTTAAAGAACTCTTGTAAAATTTCCTTTCTACTTCAGAAGACGATGTACATATTTTTAGATCATTTACTACTGTTATCAGAGTAATCACCGGATAGTTTGTCAGAGATTGTAAGAAAGTTCATCTCCACAGGAAGCTTTATAATTTAGAAAATAACATCTGAAATCATCAAACTCTCCTGCCTGCTGGATTTATTTTCTACATGCAGGGTTAAAGGAGGATAACTCATTGTTCATTTCCTCATTAGAAAAGAAAATAACACTTCATTGCAGTAAAACTTCTGTATGCTACTTCTAGAATGGGTCCATGTAGTGAAGTGGGTGATTTTTGAATGCACAATAGACGTGTGCTGTGAAATCATCATCTGACTTAATTTTCTCCATTAATTTCTTTTTGCTCTGATGCACCCAGAATTCCACTATTTACACAGAAAACTGTACCCAAGGGTCACATTTCTTCCAGCAGACTGCAGGTAAAAGTCCATCTCAGAAGGGCAGCAGGCTCAGGGCAGGATTTGAGTACTTTTGGGGCACAGGCTCACGATCAGAGCTGTGGGGACACAACTCCCTGAGCTCTGCATACCACACTTCCCTCCCATGGATATGATGGTGGTGCAAGCAGATAGGGTCATATCCATGTCTTATCCCAAAGTGGTCTTGAAAGCACAATAGAAATGCATGCATGGACAGGACTCTACATCAATAGTACATCTGGTAGTTTAGATATAGTAATAAAAATAAAAACATCAGGTATGGTCTGGACCTGCAGACCTGCTTGGCTAACTTGATCTCCTTCTATGATAGGGTGACCCACTTAGTGGAAGAGGGGAAGGCTGCAGGTGTTGTCTACCTACAGCTTTGGTGAAGCCTTGACACTACTTCACACAGTATTCTTCTGGAGAAACTGTTTGTTCATGGCTTGGATGTGTGAATGCTTCAGTGAGTAAAAAAAACATCTGGATGGCCAGGCCAGCGTGGTGATGAATGGAGCTAAACCCTATTGTTGGCCAGTCACAAGTGGTGTTCCCTAGGGCTCAGTATTGGAGCCAGCTCTGTTTCATAACCGTCAGTCAGTTCACAGAAGACACTGAGTTTTGCAGTGTACAGTTTGCCCTGGTACCCTGCAAACTGTCTGTCAAATATCTCTACCAATAGAACACACCTCACATCACTGATCAAGGACAACCCAGGTGACAACCCAAGCCAATCAGGAAACAAGCCGTGAACTTTGAATCAATCCCCCTTTAGAAGAAGCTTACAGTCTCAATAAACCAGATCAGTTCCTTCTTCTGTTACTTACACCACAAGGCTCATCTCCTTTCTTTATCTCCTCCTGGACTATACACCCATAACCAAGCTGGGTGGGAGTGTTGATCTCCTGGTGGTGAGGAAGGCTCTACAGAGGGATCTGGACAGACTGGATTAATGGGCTGAGGTCAGTGGTGTGAGGTTGAAAAGGCAAAATGTTGGGTCCTGCACTTGGGTCACGACAACCCGATGGAGAGCTCCAGGCGGGGGGGAGAGTGGCTGGAAAGTTGTCTGCAGTAAAAAGCACCTGGGGGTGCTGATAAACATCCAGCTGAACACAAGTCAGCATTGTTTCAGCCAAGAAATTCACTGACTTGTCTCAGATGCAGTGTGTCCAGCAGGACCAGGGCAGTGATTGTCCTCCTGTACTGGGAACATGTTGAATTCTGTTCAATCCTCTCTACAAGAAAGACACGGAGGGGCTGGAGCACATCCAGAGAAGGGAAACAGAGCTGGTGAAGGGTCTGGAGCCCCAGTCTCACAAGGAGTGGCTGAGGGAGCTGGGTTGTCCAGCCTGAAGAAAACGAGGATGAGGGAAGATCTTGCTTCTGTCCACAACTACCAGAAAGAAGGCTGTAGTTAAGTGGGGATAGGCCCTTCTCCCAGGTAACAAGAAAGGGGACAAGAGGAAATGGCCTCCAGTCGCATCAAGAAAGGCTTAGATTGCATACTAGGAAAAGTTTTTGAGTGAAGATTTACCAAGCACTGGACATGGTTTAATGGTAGACTTGGCAGTGCTGGATTGACTCTTAGACTTGACGATTTTAAAGGTCTTTTCCAACTTAAATGATTCTATTATTCTGTATTCTATTGCTTCAACCACTTTTCGCACCAGAACTTTAGGAACCAAATTAACGAACTTTAGAAGAAAGAAAGAAAGAGAAGGCTAAATAAAGCTGGTGAGTAGAACTGAACCTTCAATTGTAATACACTTCTAGGCCCTTTTGAATGAATAAATCTCTGGAAATATTGACTTCGAAATATTTAAAGGCTACCATTGATCATATCTTTGATCTATAGATAATGCAAGAAAATAAGATCTAATAACATATCTTATTAAAGCTGATGAATGTAGTCAGTAGCTTTCACCCTGGCTGAATATTGAATTTTCCTTTATACAGCAATAACTCAAAAGAGTAGGGAGTCATTGCCCAAGGTAAGTGGAAATAAAACCATGAGGCCAAAAAGGATTCCCTAAAGTTAATTACAAAACAGTCAGGCAGTATTGATTTATGCAAATGCCCATTCCTGTATGTGCATCAGACAGGCAGGGGTACATTTCACTGAGGGACTAACCCTGGGAGCAGGCAGAGAGGTTTGGGACAATCCCAAGTGGCTGAAAAAGGCACCTTGGTGCTCATCATCCACGCCTCACGACTTTAGGGAGTAAAGGTAGGTGCATAACACCCAAGCAGCACCTGGATGTAACCTGCAGGTAGGAGATTTTCTGGTCTCTGATGAAATATTTGAAAAGTACAATTTATTTCATCACCATCCCCTATAGGCATACCCATCACTGGGTTCAAACAAAATTAACTCTCCTTTTCTGCTTTTTCTCTCCAGAGTTGTCATGAGGTACAGGCTAAGGCCAGCTGACTGCTACAGTATAAGTGAATTTGGCACAAGTTTGGCCTGTGAAAAAGGGAGAAAAAGCAGTTTGTTTCTTTTTCAAGTTGCTGGAGAATGGAAGTTTGTATATCAATAGTCATGATGAATTCATCATATGTAATTTGAAACCAGCTTGGTCGAAAATTGTCCAGAAGACTGTTAAAATCAATGTAACTCTGGAGTGAATAATTAGAATTCAATCAACAGGTAAAGGTGCTGATTCTTAAGATAGAGAAATCAATATATAGTATGGGAGAAATTATAAATTGTAATGGCTACATTCAGAAGGCAACCTGTTCTGTACTTCTAAGATTACAAAATAATAATTACATCTTTTGCTCCCTCTATGGGTATCTACCCAGTACACACAAAGCTGTTTCTAGCTGTACTTAATTTTTTTCCTTAATCAGGGAAATTTTGCACATGGTAAACAATTTTAAAACAAAAAAAGCAAATAGGCACAAAGACAGCTTTCTTCATGAAAACAAAAAATTCACTCATGAAGATCACTTTAATAATTATATTAACCATTAAGGTAAATACAAGGATTTAGTCTAAAGGTATTGTATCAGAAAAATTGTTCTGTTGGTATTTCAGGGATTTAGAGCCCTGCCTAGAGGCTCTAAAAGGTCTATAATGGTCCTAGAGGTGTGGAGACAGTAACTAAAATGGTACCAACTTGGCTGTAGAAAGTCATTAGAATTTATGTATGAAGTGTGCAATATCTGAAGCTGTCATAATGCCCTTTTTAGATTTCAAGAAGAGTCTATCAAGAAACAGATGTTTGCATCAAAGCTTCACAGTGAAGCTTTGACACAAGCTTCTATGGTTTATTTTTGGGTTTTGATACAAATCCCACTTACAATAAAAGCACAGGAAAACCATGTGAAATTATATGCAAATATATTGTACTAGCTCTCTTAAGCCTTCTCATTAAAGATGAGCAATAATAAATTTGGGAGGCTTTCTGAGCAAGGCCCACCAACCTCAGTTGCTGAAATTCAGCTCTGGAGTACAGCAGAAAAGCAAGCAATCAAGTTCCTGGAATAAAATATGCAGAAAAGAGATGAGAGAAGAGAGTAACATGTAGAATATTGACCTAAAAATTTGCTAAGTAATAGATTTTATTTCTGTGATCTGTAGGTGATCCTCAGTTCATCTGCACATGGTTTTGCTTAGAAAACAAAAAGTCCATTTCTCAACCCTGCAAGCTAAGCTTAGCAGCTACTCCATCTGCTGAGCTACAGTAGCAGGCAGAGGCTGTATGTACTCTGTCGCTGGGTTATTTGTATCCAGGGTACAGTGTAAGATTGCAACTGCAAGCAGTGACCTCCTTTTTGGCTCCCTGCATGGGAATTTACACCAGGGACCTCCAGACAGAGGCAACATTTTGTAGGTGGGCCCCGCTATAATTCCTTTTTTACCCTGGGGGCACGGAAAAAAAGATCAGTGGGTTGCAAGTGGGTGCTGAATTTCTGTCCTGGGCTGGTCAAATGATGTTTTCCTTTAGTCCAGGGTATAAGGCCTTGCTTCTTTGCAACTCATCAGACTCCAATTCAGGTCAACTGCATGACTAGAGGCTGCTCTGAGAAATCATGGAAAGTTATTGCTGATCCCAGTATGCCCCGGTTTGGCATTAAGAATAACCATTTTAGTAATCTAATATAAATCTCAGTTTTGTGCGTGTCTTCAGCTCTGTCCTGCAAAGAAGCTTTTAAACCCTTTATGAGTCTCTGCCATTTAATATTACACTATATAGGCTCAGCTCACAAAAAGGAAGGTACATTGGCAACAAGTTTTGGGGTTTTTTACCATTGCTAAATATCAGACAGACAAGACGGACAATCTTTCCTGATTACTTCCTTCATGTTTTATTAGAGCATGCTCCTGCATTCATTCAGATATTTAATTTCACTATTGATGGCTGCTTCCTAAAACATAAACAATTCTATCTTTGTTTGAAAAAAGGTTTATATGATATCCAGTAATTGCCTAAAGTGACAGCAACCACTAGCTCAATGCGTTCTCCAAGGTTACAGGACTCAAGAGCATTTTCAACTACTAATTGTTTTTCTTCATGTTTCTTCGTTTTTCCTTTAGTCTGGTAATTAATTTCATCATTCCTTCCTCAGGTTTTCATGTTCACACACTAATTTTCTTCCTCAAGCTCCTGAAATCTTTTTTGTATACCTTAACCTTTGAATAGAGACACCGTCTTCCTGAGCATGCACCCCATTTCTTATGTGGGGCTCTGCTAAATGAGGTAATTCTAGGGCTGTCCTGTCAGACTCAGAAGGGTTCCTGCAGATTTACACAGGTATGATTAAATGTGGGGTTAGTTATTCACAGCTAAAATACTTTTGCAGTTCCACTAAGCACTTAGCATTTGATTGCTACGTGTAGTGGTAAGCTCTAGAGTTTTTACTCTGGCTTCCTGGCTGGCCACTATCTCATTGGAGAGAGCCTGAGGACCTTTTCCTCCGCTACTTGAGAAAGGGACTGACATCAGCTAAAGGGAAATTCTGAATAATCACAGGATGAGCTGGGCTTACACTGCCTCTGAGAAACAGATAAAGGTCTAGATGCTGTCAAAGAGGAAGTAGCAAGGAATTGCAGCGGCTGTCACTCTTTACGGAATAGCAACTCGGTCTCTATGAATATGGAGGAGGGCACTGGGTTGGGTGATGACAGTGAGACACAGCCACCACTGGCTTCAGGACTCTTATCCCAAAGGTTTTGGCAGCATTAACCTGACAGTTACTCATGCTCATGCAGGAGAGCACAGACATGTCAGAACAAAATGCCTCACCTGTGGCCATTAGGAGCTGTTATTTGGCAACAGGATCTCATTCTCCCAGCACCATAAACTGCTGCTTCTGCCACGATGTGTGTTCTGCATGGGTTTTGTAATAGCTGTGTGTAAATATTTAAAAATATTTATGCTGATTTACAAGATCACTGTAGGTAGCGAAAATCAGAAATGTGAAATTCATTGACCTTCTCTGATCGATGCTTAATATAACCTCAAATGCAAAAGTGTGTATTTCTGGAATACAGGATATTTCATTATCTCATTCAGAGGGAAAATGTTTTTTATGAGGCATCGGTCTTTGTGGTCCTGGTGTCTAGAAGAAAGCCATTTGGTCTGAATATTCAACCTACCCATACACTCTAAGCTACCATACATGAAACAGATGGAGAGGACATTTTATCTGTTCACTTCAGGATACTAAATTGCATGTACTTGATATAGCAGCTTTTGCTGTCAAATTATCCCATCTTTTGGTGGTGGTGGTGGTGATAGAGGTCATAGTGGTGATTCTGGCTTTCTAGCACTAAACTAGGGGAAGAAAAGACCTTAGTGAAGCAGAAAGTGTGAACATAACAATGCAGAAATGAAAAAGGATGTTCAGGGGCAAATGTAATATCTGAAAGGTGTTGTAATTCAGTTATTGAAAATGACCAGGTTTCACACTATCATCGTCTTCTTAAAGGATTGAATTCAGTCCTCTTTGATGGCTTAGAAGTCTCTTTTTCTATACAATGTAATCTTTACAGGCAGCTGCTACAGAATGCACCATAATAGAGGCAGGTGCTGAATACAAGATACACTTATAAGGTGAGTTTCGTACATTTTATTTGAAGCTGATCTACCAGTTGCAAAAGCATGATCTGATGTAGATAAATGAGTGACCCCATTTTGCTGGTAGGGTGGTAGAATGGAAATTGTAACCACAGACTGCAGACCCAGAACAGTATTACAGTACCATGCATGCACTTGCTGGGGACAAGGAGGCCTGAGCAAACTCTGTTAACTCATTTATTCTTACTGCCTATAGAGGATAAATTACCCCTATATTAAAAATATACTCTAAAAGCATGATGATACTTGGATGAAGATACTTCGAAAGAAAAGATTATCTGAAGAAAAAACTGCCCCTTGTCTCATTTGCTAAATATAATTTATTTCCTTTACTAAAACCTCTCTTCTCTACCCCATCCAAACGTAAATTGGCAGTTGGCGATAGTAGGACCGGTGATTCAGTGAGAGCCTGAATTTTTCCATCTCCTTAGTCCCTTTTAGTGGTTTGGGGGCAGTCCACTGTAAAATCTGCTTGTTTCCCAGCTGCCTACCAGCAGCTGGCTAGTTAGTCCACCTGGAAGAAAGGAAGTGGCAGTAATTTTGTGTAGGTTCTGGGCTGGGAGAAGAGGAATCACAGGTGAAAAATCTGGCTGCAGATACAATAGGAGCCAAGTTTCATGTTGTGGAGCTCTGAACTCCTAGCTTAATAAATCCAAACTGTAATAAGAGAATGTATTTGCTTCTGTGTCATGTATGGACCTCTGACAGCAGGGTGTCTGTGGGATTTGCTAATAATGGTTTCCCTCTAAGCTACCTAACATATGGGTTTTTCTTTTTACTGTAGATGATCCTGAAAATCCTGACTATTTCAATTTATTTGCTTTTGAAAACATAACTTGGCAGTCAGTGTTATTACACTGACACAAGCAGAAACTGTGTACCTCACACCAATTTGAGATTAAGGAAAACAAACAAAAATTCCTGCTATTTTAATTCACTGCCAAAGTTGCAATTAGTTTATAAGCTAAGGTGTTTTTACATAACTTGCAAACAAAGGAACACACAGATACAAAAGGACTTGGATACAAATACATCACATATGCATATAGACTAAAACGTGTGTTGACTTTAATATATACAATCAAAAAATAATTTGATGACAGCCCAAAAATGTTAAGTCAAGGATGTACCTATGCGTGTACAGGGTCCACATTTTTTGCAGTTTCTGCTCTTGTCTAATATTCAAATAAAAAGACTTTCAGCTCTGTTGACCAAGAACTTTACCGTTTATAAACAATAAAATAAATAGTGGTATCTGTGCTTTAGTTCTACAAGTACTGTCAAATATTTGCCATGATGACTGTAAAGTTTTCCTAAGCAATATATCTTGTACCTAAGCATTTAGCTTTAAAGCTGTAATTACGAAGCAGAGCATTTATGTGCAAAGCAAACAAGAGAATAACAGGCTGCTTTGTTTATTCTTTAGCTGTTTTCCTATAGTAATAAAGATGATCCCAAAAATTACAAAACAGAAACATTAATGCTTTTCCATTTCCAAAATTAGATTAAATTCCCAAGTCCATAAAAGAAAACAAAAACAAAAAAATCCCCCACTTAACAACAGGTATAAAAAAGCACTCAATTTGTGCAGCCCAGATCAGGTGTGTAGTAGGAAAGGCAGTTGAGAATATGTCCCTCAGTGTCACAGGTCCTGCCAGCAAACCTGCTCCAGTGTGGGCTTCTCTCCATGTTTCCACAGGTCTTGCCAGAAGCCTGCTCCAACACAGGCTTCCCATGGGGTCACAGCCTCCTTCAGGCGTCCACCTGCTCTGGTGTGGGCTCCTGCACAGACTGCAGAGGGATTTCTGCTCCACCACGGACCTCCATGGGCTGTGGGGGCACAGCTGCCTCACCACGGTCTGCACCATGGGCTGTGGGGGAGTCTCAGCTCTGGTGCCTGGAGCACCTCCTCCCCCACTGACCTTGGTGCAGAGCTGTTCCTCTCACATATTTCCCCTTCTCTGTTTTCCAGCTGCAATCTGCTCCTGTGAAGTAACTTTTTTCCCCTTCTTAACCCTGTTACCCCAGAAGTGCTGTCACTGATGGTCTCAGCCTTAGGCAGTGGTGGGTCTGTCTTGGAGTCAGCTGACATTGACTCTGTCGGACATGGGGGAAGCTTCTAGCAGCTTCTCACAGAAGCCATCCCTGTAGCCTGCCTCCCCATACCCCCAAATATTACCAGGCAAGCCCAATACAGGGTGATAGATCATATTTCCCTCTCCAGATGTGGAATAACAGTCTCTAGCAATGAAAGCACTGCATGAGTGTATTTGTGGAAGTTCATGATCTGTCCCAAGTTACTTATTAAGTATTCTTACATATCATTCCAAAGATGGAAGGGTGGAAAATAATGATACCATCTGGAAAAGATGAGTTTAGTACTCACAAGCCTAAAGAAATGGGTTATTTCAAGCATCCTTGAGAAAGTCACCTTTGTTCAGCAGGCTACAATGAGACAGAGATAGAAAGAAGGTGGCTTGCACGGGATTAATGAGTGAGATAAATTCATTGCAGAATTAAAACATAGGGTGAAGGATGATTGCTTCCTATTAAGGGAACAATATGCTGTGAAGTGTGGTTTCCTTGGTAGGAATTTACCATATAACAGTTTCTCACAAAGAAGGTAGTGAATCTTGTATGACCTTTGGGAAAAGAACGAGAAGAAAAGCGCATGAAATAAACAGGGGAAAACTATATTGGTTATGAGGAAAAGTTTCCTATAAATAAAGAAAAACCTCCCTGTGAAATCTAATTACTACGAGAAAGTAAGCCAAATCCTAGAGAGCATGTTTTATATACAGTTGAGCTGAGCTGAGCCAAGGGAAATTAGCAGGAATCCTGTGAGATGTGTTAGGATTTTATGATCCTGAGGCTCCATCATGGCGTTCACTTGCATTTTTTTTTTTTTTTACAGCATTTTGCAGCAGTGGGGCCTGAAGGCAGGAAAAATGGCTGTGGGTACGCGACAGGAGGGAAATGCCCTTGGCTTGAGAATTTTCTGCCATTACCCATGTTTCCAGAATTGCTCCAGGCCTAGTTCCCAGCCTGAGCTGACACAGCTCTTCCAGATCTCTTTCTCTTTGAACGGTCCAACATTAGAGGCACGTTTAGTTTTCCCAGGCTACTCTTCCATTTAGTGTGTGAAGTTACACACTTTAGAGTTTGGAAAGCTTGATCATGCTATTATGAAGATGCAGTTTTATTGCCCATTCATGCTACTGACTCCCAAATCCATCTCATATCCCAGTCTTAATGAAGAGTTTCAAATACATGAAGATATTCCCAGAACAAGGAGCACAATTCCAAACAGTGGCCTGGCTAGGAAAAGGATTAAGAGAATGAGATGTGTGGCTTTATCTACCCAGCTAGATCTTATGTTAAAGAGCGCCACATGATGGTCAATTCCATCAAATACTGCCAGCAGATTTAGCTACCTTAGCACAGTAATTAGACTAAAATTTTATAGCTAACAGAAGATGACGCACCAGAGCCATCACCGTCTCAGTGAAATATCTTCAACTAAAAATCCAGCTGTGAGAATATTTTTTGGTATAAGCCAGGCAATAATAGGTTAAGCATCTTGGTCGTGTCCCCTGAAAAACTCTCTTTTGTTTTATATGTACCTCAGCTTCTAGCTAAAGGGAGGTGTGCGATAAGCAGTGAAATTTCTTGAAAATCTTAGGCTATGTAGCATGTGTCCTACACCCAGAACAGAGTATTTGACCTCATTTTCCTTAGATTTGACACTGTAAAAATATCTTGTGGAGGGACAAAGGCATGGGACAACACTGACACTTGGCCATATGTGAACCATTACACAAAGACCAAACATTTGGGACTAATGCTCGCACTAGATTTTTGATACTTTTTAATCTGTAGTTCTTTTTCTTTCTCTTACATAATATGGTTGTCAGTCTGCCTAGTATTTATTCTACTTTCCACCTTCATTTGTCCCAGAAGTTCTCAGGAACTTTATTTTTTTTCTGGCACGTATGAATACCATAATGTCATAATTTGCTCAATGTTTCAATCCAAACTGTCAGAATGGGTACTAAATATGTCCATTGGTCTTAATAAACATTCAGCACATAGTCTAATGCTGACACTGGTGAAGAAAAAACCATCCTGTTTTATTTCATTCTATCCTCCTTTAGCTTCAGGACAGCTTCCAGACTGTCATGTCACTGTATTTCTGTTTTTCATTCCAGGTATTTTAGGGTGCAAGAGGAACCAGAACACTGGAATTGCATGTTTACTGGTATGGTGTCTTGTTTCAACAGATTGTGAATTACTTTGGAGGTACCCTCAGTTTCATGAATCAGCTTGTTTCTCTGTCAATTTACACAGACATCTTGTCAAAAGATGTTGAATTAGTGGAGAACTCTTGTACTATCAAGAGTTTTTGGGAGTAAGGGAATTTTGTTTGTCTCATATTAAGGGGATATGTAGAGACCAAAGGGCAAGATGTAGAATTTATTTCTCTGACATTTAGTAGCCATATGATAGCAAAATTGCTCTAAGAGAGGTTTTGGTAAGATTTTTTTTTTTAGTCTTTGTAAGATCTAAGAGCAGTCAGTTGTAGCTGAGAAATCCAGACTCCAGTGGAGCTGGAGATGGAGATCTGCAGTATCCCTCAGTGAAAATGGAAAGACAAGAACATACCCTTCATGATCTTTATGGATGCTTTTAAAGCATTTAAATCACACAGTTAAGAACTTTTTTCAACTCATTTTGTGTGGCCGCTATGATACCAATAACTGAAAGCTTAGCACTCTGATACAATAGGCTATTCTGTTCCAGGAGGTACCATATCAAGCATTACTTGGTGGAACAAAGATGAATGTTTCCTCTTCTGTAGAACCAGACAAACTAGAAATTATAATGTTACAGAGCTTCTACAAACATATTTCAAAAGACCTGGAAGAACAGACTTCTTTTTTTTCAGAGGAGCTTCCTCCTTTACAAACCACATTTCAACAGAAAGCCTTCTGATACTAATTAAGGACCTCATTCATCCATTTGAGGTCTGTGATTCTGTGGAGGGCAGCAGTCTTCAAACCTCATTTTTGTAGCAAGATGAGACCATTTTGGGGAAAGTGTGAGCTCCTGATTTTTAGATGGGCTATCCAGGAAGATAGCACAGGGCAACTCACGCAGGATGGGATCACAGGAAACCTGTAGTCCAACCTCCAGCACATGACTGGGTCAGCCATGGGGGTCAGGCCAGGTTGCTCAGGGGTCTATCCAGTGTTGTCTTGAAAAAAGCTCTATGCATGGAGCCTTTAAAATTGGATATACCTCCTCTAAGATATAAATGCATCATATAATAGCGTGAATACTCCCATAAACCCTGTTCACCCAGAACTAGAGCAGAGGGAGTAAGAGAAGGGGAGCTAATCTCAACCTTTCCAATTACACTTGTTAATGGAATTCCTCACCAGTCACTCAAATACAGAATTAATTCACTGTTTTTCAGAAATAAATTTTTCAGGACATCCTAAGGCATTTTGCAGCCCTTTGGCACTTGACAGAGTAGTATCTGCTATTTGAAGAACATTTTAGAATTGGAGTAAGATGATGTAGCGACCTTCAAAATAACAAAAAAAAATTGCTCCTACTGTTTACTTTTGGCTGTCTTCTTCTGAGAACAGGAGCCCATTAGGATAAAATAGCTTCACAGTCAATTCATTGAAGTGTTTAAGTCAAGTTTTTGGAGACTGCTTAAAAACAAAACTTTGTAATAGCTGAAGAACCACAGACACTATGAATTGCCTAATATTTTTGAATGAGCACACAGCTTGCTTAGAAAGGCTTTGATAATTACCCCAGCATACCAGTTACTGAGCAGATAAATTTTATACCAAGTTGCTAGCAGTTTTTTTAAAGAACAAAGCAAATGCCCCATAGCAATGCTTGGTAGAGGCAAACTTTAGCCTCCTAACTGAGGAAAGGAGAATGTTGTAGGTGGTGTATTTCTAGCTAATTAGCTGAAAATGAAAAAAGCTCAAGGAAATAAAATGAAACTACTTGCTGAATGGTTTGTACCCTGGAGCAAAATACACCTTCATAATGATAAAACGTTTTTAATCACCAAAGACTTGTTTAATGGGCTCTATATTTATATGTAACACACTGAAACTATGCCAGTGTGGCCTGTCCTAAAACTCAGTGCAGTAAATCATAGCAACACTTGGTATGAATTTGGCTAACCTAAAAATGTCTCTGAAGGTCTAATCCTTCCCCTTTGGAAAAAGATCAGGCCAAACAGGCACAGTTTTGTCACTGCTGCTATTTGAGTCAGGGTTTTATATTAAATTTTTCTTTAAACATAAGAATCTCAAATTCTGACTCCTTGAAATGTGTGTATCTGTGCAGACGGCTGTGCTAGCTTTGCAGAAAACTTTGAAAAATGACAAATGGAAACCTAGGCTGGGTGGAAAGTTCAGCAAGTGAGGTGGGTTTCTTAGCAGCTCATAGCAATGATATATGTCGTTCCTGCCCCATGGTTTGAGCACTCACAAATTTAGGGGCCATACACAGTGCATAGTCCATGGAGAAGCAGCTCTGAGTGTGGGTTATTGTGACCTACCTACCTACCCTCCACATCGAACTTTCCTCTATAGCTGTTCCTGAAAATCTACACAGGAAATGTGTGTAAAGAGCCTAAATTGGTCTTACTGTAGAGTAAAGGTGGTTTTATTTCAGCAAATTGACGTCTAATTTTTGGCAGGCTGCAGTTTAAATTCATGACCTGTTACCTTTCTTCTCTAAGTGCACTGACTGCTCCCGTTCCTGCAAGAAGGTATCACCACCTGGCTGTTGTCTCACTCCTTTCAGAGGATGATGCTGCTTCTTTAACTCTTGAGTTACTCGTCTACCAGAATTCATGGCAAACATGCAGAAACCTGCCAAGAATAGAGTTTCTGATGTAGGCGCTGGCTCTGCACCAGCCCTGCTGACACAGACAGACTGCCGCCACCCTTTTGTAATTTCTTTCATTTTTGCTACATGTCAGGCTTCAGAAGGTGCTGCTTACAATTACGTAGTTGATGTGCTTCCTAATCCAGTGTATAATTTCACCTGCATGTTGAATATTTAATTTTTAATCTGGTAAAGATTCTTATATCCATAGCTGGACTATACAGGAGAATCTGTGTGGAACAAGTATTATCAAAGTTAAGTGCACTAGTCTGGAGTTCTTTGATGTTTGGGGTTTTTTTGTTCGGTTGTTTTTTTTACTAGGTTGTAAAACAGGACTTGGCTTTATCCCAAAGCAATTAATTTATTCCGTTAACTGAAGAAAAATAAAAATAAAGACATCTGATCTATTCAGTGTTATATGTACGTTTAATTAGTTGATGGATACAGCCTGAGTAGATCAACCTGAAGAAATATGTTTGCAGCATGTACTTACTGAGTGAAATTAAATCTACAACACCCAGTAGGTAAATCTGTATATCCTTACTAGAAGCTTCAGTGACCTTCATTACAATCTTCTGAGTGTATTACATCAGGAAAATAAAATTCAGTAGGCATGTTGTTTTTCTCTAAAATCCTTCTGGACATCAGGGACTAATAGACCTGTAATTTAAATATGAGGTTGCATTATTTTCTTAAGGCATATGGTTAACATAGGATCACATCCCTGCCAGGTTGTCTAAAAGGGGAAATATGCTCAATTCCCCTGAAATAGCAAACAACTGCCATATTTCACTTCCCACTCTCCTTCTTCCCCTTTTATTTCTACTAGGCAGCCAGACAAGCTACAGGTGTGAGGGATAGGCTTTACTCACTAGAACTTTAAAATGGATCCATGGTTGGCTTTAATGGAAAAAATTTTTTCTCCCTAGGCTTTCTCTGAGCTGCTAGCTCATGTAACGAACTGTGACTAGGGAGACCCTTAAGTGAGATAAGACAGAGAAAATTTATATCACCACGGCGAGGTTATACGTATTCACACAACCCAAATGAAGCAGGAGCAGGACAGTTTAGCACCTGGACTGAAAATCCAAAGGAACACTCCTGCACACATGTCTTGGCTGCCTATGGCTGTTACAGATGCTGGAGCGCTTTTCAAAGAACGTCTAAGCTTTGGACAAGGTAATTACACTCTGCCTAGTTAACCCCGCTTGGAAATCTGAGCAGCACCCAGTGTGCCCTGAAACACTTGTTTTCAGCTGGTGGGCGGTGTTCAGCTTCCTGCCGAGGGGGTGGTGCTCTGGTTGGGGAAGAGATCCCTGTGTTCTGTCACAACAGTGTGTGAGATGATTTGAGACCTGTTGGAATAAAACATGAATGGTTACATTATTGTTACTCCAGAAGAGGCCTCAATGCCGTAACCGAGCAATGGGACAGTCAGGGAGGATTTTAGAAGAATCTCTCTGCGGGGGTAATTCCAGGAAAACAGCACTGCTGCGAAATGCCTAAAGGAGACAGACAGAAGTCGTTTGAGCAGAGCTTTGGAAAGTCAGAACTCCTGTGTCCTTACCCACCTTAGCAAGGGCCAGAGCTATTTCTTCAAGAACTTCCTTAAAGAACTGTAAGCAAAGCGATATTCCCGTTAAAGAGAGATAATGCCATTTATCTATATGGTTGGTCTATTGTCACTATAAGCAGATAAGCTTTGCAAGCCACACATGAAGCTCCAATAAGCACTAATTAAACATTTTTCTCTGTCACCCTGTTTCCCATAGATGACAATAAAGTTTCTACGCTCCCTGTTTTAGCACCTAATTAAAGCTATGAGTTGCCTCTACCTGGCAGCTTAGACATATTTATTGGCTAGCACAGCGAGAGCTACCCCTAGATACGTAACAGCAAACAAAACCTTTTAACAAAGCTCTTCATCTGCGGGCGGCGGGCAGGGAGCGCGATGTCACGGGCGGTGCGGGGGCGCACGGGGGTGGCCGGGGGGACTCACCT
>WEKY01058405.1:3864-25139 GCA_013390045.1 Picathartes gymnocephalus | reverse complement strand
GAGCGGCCCCGAGGGGTGCGGGGCGCCCCAGAAGTCGAGGGGATCGCAGAGCCCCCGCTGCGGCTCCGCACACCGAGCAACTTTTCTGCTGACTCCCTACAGCCACAGCACACACCCCCTCCTTCGTCACACACCGGGAATCGGGAATTCGTGGCACGTCTCCAAAATAAAAAAATGGGCTGGTATTTTGCCTGTGCGTTTTCTAGCAGTAGAGTGAATGACTGGGGCTGGCTGCGACTCTTGTTGGCATGCTGATAGCACCTCGGTTCCCTGCAGTCCGTAAACAACACCCTGTCATTTCAACACTTCAAAAAAGGGGACATCTGACTTTGACACAGTCCTTTTGCTAATGTTCCTTATTCTGAGAGTGGGAAGGATCTACAATCCTGCTAGAAGACTGAGAGCCATCAAGTTGCTGTCTTGTGAGCAGTGTTTTTGTTTAACTTCCCAAAACCCAGGTGACTTCCATGGGACTGCTCAGTGACTCCCAGGAGTGCTTCAGACAGGTAAGAGCTAAGCATGCCAAACTTGCCTTCTTTTGCTGAGGTCCCTCAGTCTTGACTGGGAAATATTACTAAGAATAATAATGATTTTTCCTTTTTGAAGTGAGATGTCCAGTAGCTGTAGGATGAAACCCTTGGAATTGAATATCCTGGTGAGTTGGTGAAGTTCCAGACTTGAGTCTTTCAGTGTCTCCTCTGCTCTCTGTAAGTAACCAAAGCTTTCCATGATGCTGATGTGTCAATCTGCATACACATGGGTAGGACAACTTGGTATTTATCTGTTCTTAACACAAGCATAACTTTTGTTTGTTTAAAACTGCAGCTCTAAATTAACCTACAAGTGTCTGAGGCAAGTTGTTATGTGCATTAAACCAACATGGCCTGAAGTTAAGTAGGATTTATGGTTGAGGAGGGGGACCAGGTAAGTGGTGTGCATGTTCTCAGAAGCAATGAGTCTTGCTTACGTCCATTGTTTCATTAAATTGATTTTTTTCCTTTGGAAATATATCAAAAGGATAATGAGGAACTACTGATGTTAATAGATGGAAATGGCAAAATCAAATGCAAACCATATTTTCTTTGCCATGTTATTAATTTTGTATAGTATGTTGTATGCTATAAAGTGCATTTAAAACAAAACGTAATTGCTATAACAACGTTGTGGTCTGCAATGTAACAAGGGAGAGTGAAGTTGAAAAATGTTAAATATGTTCAAGTTGACTGTGTGGGAAGTTACTTTGGTGATGTCGGTGTTTGGAATTTCCTGACTGCTGTTAAAATTTCACGTTTTTAAGCTCTCTTTTTTTAAAGGGGCTTTATTGTTTCATAATTGGCAGTGGGTGAGTGAAGAATGCTCACTTTGATAAAACTAGGTCTCTCCTTTGAAAAGAAATCCGTATATATTTCATAAAAAAAAAATTTCATTATTTGTGTCTTATGGAACTATAACACAATTCTCTTAACTTGATTTGCAATGTTGGTAGGTAGTAATCTTCTGTTATTGCCAGTAATAAAAGTTGTACAGGCCAGATGGTGTCTTCAATTACACTTTTAACACAGCCTTCTTATAAGCAGCTCCTCAGGTGAAGAAGTTGCTGAGGTACCTGCAGGACTGATGTAACAGTGGGCCTATATGCTGTCTGTATCCCCTTAGTAAATTCCTATGGATAGGAAAAAGTACATTATGGGAATTTTGGCTTGGTTTGGGTTGATTTTTGGGTTTTGTTGTTTGGATTTTTTTTTCGGGGGGGTGTTTGGTGAGGAGTTGGTTGGTTGGTTCTGTTTTTTGTAATTTTTACGGACTTTCTCAGTACCATTGTCTGACTGTCTTGATCTGCTTACTCAATTCTCACTGAATACTCACAAGCCTTTGACTTCACCCAGTCGTAACACTCAGCATAACTTGCTGGAGATATAGCAAATACTGTTATTTCTAGCAGCCTTTGTAATAAACCAGAATGAAAAGTAGCACTGCCTGATATGAGGAACTGTGCAAGCATTGTTAAGAGCTGGAGCTCTGCCTTGTGCTAGTCGTTGTGAAACCAGAAAGTTGAGATGTGGACAATGGAAAGGTGATCCTGGAGGATCATCTGCACGTAAAGCAGGACACGAGCTAACAGATGAGAAGTGAGGGAGGAGGGGGAGCGTTGAAATGAGAAGATATTCTTGCCTCCTTCCACTGACTGAGCTGAAAGTAGTCTGGGCCAGTGTCCAGCAGAACATTCCTCATTGCAAAATTTTCTTGCTACGATCATTCCAGTGGAGGTAACAGAAAATGTAGTGCTTCTTGAGGTAAGGAAGGAAGGAGGGAAGAAAATGAAAAAAAAAGCCCGAAAAACAACAAAACACTGCGGTTGCAGTAGCTTTCTGTGTTCTTTTTTTCATTTTGTTTCATTAATTCAGCTGTATCTAAGGAGATACTGAGTGGGTGGGAATTTATGGTATCCCACAGTAATATGAATGCTTTGACCATTATAAAGATTGTCTGGGTTTTTTCATCAGTATTCTGCTGGTTAACCCTGCTTCTTGATACTCTTTATTTCCAGGTGAAGGAAAAAAAGCTGGAATTCAAAAGAAAGGTTTCTAAATAGTTTGAGGCAACATAATGTTCTGCATTTATATGTCCTTGGTTTTGGAACTAGCTGATGGTGAGGATCACAGTGGCAAGGAAATCTAAAGTTAGCCATACTGACCATATGCCATTGGTTTTGTGTAGTCTAGAGTACAAAGGAGCCAAGAAAGGTACCTGAGTGCTGAGGTGCCTCTCCTTAGCTGCAGGTATATTTGATTGCAAGAAGGAAAAAGTTGTATGATGTACTGAAAGATGGAATCATGACTAAAGCAGGAGGTCCTCTCTTCCCCATTTTTGGGTGGCTGTGTTATTTCAGTTGCTTGTGTTGGCCCTGTACAGGAATGCACCTGTTTGAACCCAAAACACAATGGGGAAAACGCAAGGATTTTGTATCAGTGGAATGAGGATTCTCAAAACTCGTAATATTTGACAAATGTTAAACAATTTGGACTCAGAAGTGAATGACTATAGACCTGTAAACTGTCTAAATTTTTGCTGTGTTTGTCATCTAAGGCACACAGTGCTATTGTCTGCCAAATCTACTGTTTCACCATGGTGGATAAGGAGATGTAGTAATCTCTGTCCAGTACTCAAAAGAACTTGAAATTTTGGGGTGCATGGCTTGAGTTGGAACAAGTGGGACATACATCCCAAGGAGATGGGGGGTGACCTTGGGCAAAAGCAAGAATCTAGTTCAGCATAGGTGGAAGGCACAGAGCAGTTTCTCGGGCTACATTAGTTCCCTCATAGCAGGAACGATCCAGCAGGATGGTCAAGGTATCACCCAGGTGGGCCATAGCCCCCAGGGCTGGGAGCAAAAAAAAAGATTCACAGCTTAAGCAGGGATGCTGAACCTCTTTCTGGATATGGCTGATCTCTTTTGAAAATACTTGGGTTGAAAGTAACTGCTTCTTGGCTTTTAACAGCCACGATAAGGCATTTATCTTGGTTAAAGAATATTTGCAGGTATTTCCTCTTGCCCAGGATGCCTGAGAGTATAATCCGTGACCATTGCTTTTCAATACAAAAGGAGCAAATTTGTCAGTGCTATGCAGCCATTTTTCAAGTTCTACTAGAAGACTCACAAACACAGAATTTTTTAAATGTCACTATAATTTTTTCATATGTGGGTTACAAATCACTGTGTTAAATAAACTAAACTACTCATTCAAGCTGAAAAACCTTTAAAATCTTACAAGGTAGCAGAATAGCTGGATTTGATGTATTTAGCTTCTAACCTGAGCTAATATCAGTAGTCTTAATTAAATGTAATGTTACTCTTGTTTAAAACTAATCTTAAAACTTAGCCATCACATACATGAAGAATACAGTTTCATATCAATTAAATTTAAGTAAATTAAACTAATTGCAAATGGCATGTAAACTCTCGATACAAAGATAATTGTAGCGACTGTGATGGTGAATTTGCCTTAGGGTGTGTTTGTTAGTTCAAAACAAAAGAAAAAAAGAAAACCACCTTGAACTGCTGTTTTCTTTTGCAATCTTCTTCCCACTCAAAACCGAAGTTAACCTAGTAGAAAAACATCTGTTTTCTTATTAACAGATTAAATTGCTTAAAAGTGCTCCTTATTTTACTGTGCATCTGCATCATCACCTTTCAGGGCTTGTAGATGGTGCTTCATGCAACCATGATGGTGTTTGGGCAAGGTCAGCTCTATATCCCATGCTGCCATGGGTCATGGATGTGTGTAACACCTGCGAAAGGAAAAACCATTGCCACTGTTCCTTGCGTAAATACTTTGTGGCCTGTAATTTGGTTAAACTTGGTCAGTAAGCCCTCCTGGTGGTGGCAAGAGCTGAGCAGTGAGGGGGAGGGTGAGAGCACGTGGCTGGAGAGAGCAGCACTGCCAGCCTGTAAGTGTCAGGAATGTTCATGGAGATGTGGTGTGAGATACTTTGCTTTCAGCATCATCCATGTGGCCTGAGAAAGCCTTTCTTACCCACTCAAGGACACTGTTTTTCAGAAAGAAGGGCTAAATATATGGGAGCTTTGTATAGTCAGAAATGGAACAAAGTAACAGCATCACAAAAGTGGCCTCATTTGGAAGCATGCCACTGTCATTGTATGTGTCTGGATTCCTCACCTTTTTGACTGACACATGTGAATCCCAAACAGCAAGAAACTGATTCCTGCTTTCTAGTACCTCTAATTTAAGTAATTTATTTCAAAGATACTTATTCATATCTTATTTATTTGCTGCCTTATTTTTTCCCCTTCCTTATCCAGATGCTGTCAATGTCCTGTTACATGAACAACACAGCTTTTGTTTGCGGGAAAACAGAAGAGGTTTGTATTCATCAGTTCTATGAGTAGTGGCTCTTGAAGCGTTACTTATGCTGGGAAGCTCTGTCTCATCAGCAGAGTGACTTCTGAAGACATGCAAACAGTGCATTTGCTGCAGCACTGGAGTTAGGTGCAAAGCAGCCTTGTAGCATAGGTGAAGAACACTGCAAGTCTGAGAGTGCTGAAAGCACTGTAGGAAAAGAAGCTGCAAGTGACAACAGCTAATGAAGAGCTGGGTGAAAGGAGGCTCCACTACCCACCGCTATACAAAAAGCATTTCATGGCATTCCCCAAGCATTTTCTTTGGTTTTACCCAATCTTCACTGCTTTCTTCCAGTCTTGTGCATCATCGCAATAACTGCAAACAGGTACTTGTATATAACAGATAGGAAATTCCCGTTCTGTAGAATCAAAGCAGAAAGAGCAAGGTTAAGAATAAAGCCTTTATGACCTTCCTTTCATGTGCCTGGTTTGAACCAGTTGCTTCATTACCCTTAGAAAAAGGACTTCAGATAGAACATTTACATTCTGTTAATGTCTAGCTATCGGTCTTCTCAGAACAATTACACATAAAATGATTAATATTTAAACTGTGGCTTACATTTTCTGCAGGCAAGTTTGTACTTAAGAGACGCATATAGTCGAATGGCACAGAATTGGAAAAACATCTGAAAAGTTCTGAACACAGCTTTGTTTTTCTTGAAATCTTTTGTGTCTTTCTAACATAGTTACTTTTTTTATTCAACCGCTGTTTTTAATGGGAGTTCCTGCTAAGCTTTATGGGTACTGTATATTTAGCAACTCAGTAATTATAGATGTTACAGTGCTGAGTTATTAAAAAATACAAACTTGTGGAACATGGACTACTTGTATGATCCAAAATAACTGTTAAGTGCCTTCATTTTCTTTTCTGTGTGTATTTAACAGATTTATCTTTCAAATATCTTCCAGTAGGCTGTAGTCCTTTAAAAGTTTGAGTTTTTCCTAGCATTCTTTGTGGTAGTTCATCAGACACTTCTGTCATAGGCACGGACAAGTGTGTCCATTATGCTGAATTTTAATGCGTTTTCTTTTCCTGTGCAGGCCAGTTTCAACAACTGCTCTTCAGCTTCTAACAATGCACTTTCAAAGTCGGCACATTCTCATTCAGGTTAAGGAGTTGTCCTCTAGTGATCCACAGTGTCTCTTCAAGTTCTGATGCTATAAAACGAATTTTATGGCCCCTTTGTGGCAGGTGCAGGGTATCAGGTAAATTACTTCCTCTGGGCCCTCTGCTGTTCAAGAATGTAATCTTTTTGATAAGTTTTTACATTTGAGCTCATTTTCATGAAACTTAGTGGCAAGAATTGAGTTCCTGACAAGTCCCTCTCCATCTTGTAAAACACAGCTGAGTAAAAAGATGAGCCATTAATTCATTTTTTGCTGTTACTGATACCATCTTATGCTGACATTTCCTAATCCTGCGAAACTCAACTTGGATTCATAGTTGAGGGAGAACACCATCATATGGCTCCTCAATGCACAGGCTGAACTGATGCCAAGGCTCTGTGAGCGGAGTGGTCACGTTGTGGGGTGACCTGTCCTTAGGGGCACACAATTCTACAGTCCGGAAGCAGAGGTTCTGGGCTGCCCATCACAGGGGGCTGGCAGCCTCTTGGAGTGTGACCCAGCCACCTGGGAGGCTCCAGCTGCTTGCTGTAGCTTCCCAGCTGTGATGGTCGGCGGGCAGAGTGAGGTACTGGTGTGACACCCAGTGATCTCATTTGGGTCATCACCTCCCTCTGCTATGGGAGCAGGTGATGTTTGCTCGTCTGGAGGTGGAATGGTCATTTCAGGCACTTTGAGAAACACATCTGCTTGGAATTCATCTGGGGGTAGGAAGAACATCGAGACTGTGAGCAGAAATATAAGCACTGAAAGTAACAGCTTGTGAGAGTTCCAGCTTGTATATAGTATGCTGTTTACACAGTGTCTGGTGAAATAAAAATGTAACATGAGAGCCACCTCCCTCTCTTGTTATTCCAGATTGGTGTCTCTGGGGAAGATACTGAAAAAGATCCGGGCATGCTGAAGACTTCAGAAAAGTGAGCGATGAGTCCTTCTGAAAGCTGAAGAGAAGCCCGCTTGTAGGGTCATGAACCTAAGACAAGTCTTCGTGTCTGTACTGCTGTTTGGAGTAGCTGGTCTACTCCTCTTCATGTATCTGCAAGCTTGGATTGAAGAACAACATACAGGTACACTAAGTTTTCTCTCTATCTTTTTTTTTTTTTTTTTTTTAATTNTTTTTTTTTTTTTAAATGTAATTGCATCTATTATTTTAAGGTGACCATAAAACTTATTGAGGACAGTTGGGGGTGGAGTCCCCACGTTTGGCAGTAGAAGGGCATTGAAAACAGTCTTGTTTTACTTGCTACGCTTCATTAGGAAATTTCTTCTGTCACATGAAAGGATGCCCCCAGCTACCTAATCGTATTGTATCGGCTTCATTTTCAAAAGCAAGTGTTGCAAAAGCATTCTGCACATCCAATTTAGAAATAATTCTCTATGATGATTTGTTGTGGGTTTTCTGCATTGCATTTTGTGTGGTAAAGCAATTTTTGGAGAATTACTGCTGTGTTCTATAGACAAAAGTGGCCTTCTAAGCAGCACTGCTCGTGGAATCATTGTTTCCCTTTCTTTTTTGTTGTTTTTTGTTTGAGACTGGGCTTACAAGACTTTATATATATAGCATCAGAGTCATATTGCAACTTTGAGTAAATCTCTGTTAGCATTGCCTCAGGGTTACACTTCTGAACTGTATTTCTGTTGTTCCCCATTTATGATATTTTGGGTTGCACCACAGCTTGATCTAGATTCCTTCATGGATGAGACTAAACTAAACCAGGCTATTTACCTTAAACCCTACTGGAACCAGCTAGACTGGTTCATGGGACCAGTCTAGAGCAAGTCTGAAGTAACTTCCCACAAAATATTTAAGGGGTGGATGTCAGTAAGGTTCTCCACAGATGTGCTCTGCAGGTCCACTTCTGTTATGCTACCTTATTGAGGCATATGCTTGATTTTACTTGTAAATTTGTATTGGGGGGTTAGTGTTTTGTTTTCAAGGTTTGAGTTTGGTTGGGGGTTTTGGGTTTTTTTTTTTTTTGATTGTTTGGTTTATGTGCCTGGGGTTTTTTTGTCAGTGTTTTTTTGTTTGTTTCTTTCCCACTTGTTAAGTCTTGACTTTTAGATCCTCTTGTCTCTATCACTCAGCTTCCATTTCCTCTGTAATACTCCTGCCTTATAGTATGTTGATACCATTGTGAAGAAATACATCTGTAAAACCACATTAGTCTCTGGCTTTATTGATCTGTGCTGTTATTCCATATGAGCTGCTAGGCTCCAGTATGCTTTAGAGAGCAATGTTGAGGGGAAAACTTAGTGCATCATTACTGCAATTGTTTGACAATGACCTTGAGGTTTTTTTTTCAACTGAGTGCAATGATCACAACGTTAATTTTGGCTTGTTAATTTTTCTGGGCTGTCCCAAGTCATTCATAAGCTTAACAAAAGTGTTGTAAGAGGTAATACAGCCTCTCTTTGGAAAGGTTCCCTTGTAATCAGTTGTTGACAGGAGGGTGCTGGCAGAAACTGAGCTGCAGCAGAGGGGGGGTCTCTCCTGGAAATCTCTACTGTTGTCAGGAATGTTAAGGGCCGATATCCTTGCTTTCAAGGTAGTTCAGGAATGTAGATGATGACTGTAGATTATTGATTTATTTACTTGCTGACATTCTTTACATTCCTTGCATCTTTTCTTGTGCTGTAATTAACCTTTCTTTCCTAGCAGTGCTCCTTGTTGCGGTTTCTTACTGCAGATTTTTGACTCCTTTCTTTTGTATGTATCTCTCCGCCATTAAAAAGAAACAGGAAAAGTAAAATAAAGGTTGAATTAGGACAGACTCTGTTCTTCTGGCCAACCAGACGCTTTCTTCGGGATTTTCTTTGATATATTGCTATAATCTTCTTCAGGAGGGAGGCTTCTCCTGGCACGCATAATTCATTTCCGTGTGGAAACATTTCTCTAATAAAATGGAAGCTATCAGAGGATAACAGAATGGTTAGTGAGCTTAAAGTGTGACTGCAGTTTTGAGTGCCCTTTTATCTCACTGGATTGCTGTTGTGACCGCACTTCATCAAGATCCAAAAAAAAGGATTTTGGCATTCTTTACAGTAGCAGTAGAGAATGTTCATGGCGATGCGCATTGGCAAGAGCACGGCAAAAACTCATTCTTTGATGTCTGCTCTTGCTAGTTCTTCCAATTTAACATTTAGAGAGCCATTCTTTTTTATTTCAAACACCTGTATCTCCCCTAAACCTTCTGTGGCTCAGTTCTCTAATGCTCTCCTCCTGTATGCTGCTTTAGAGTCGATATGAAATAGAACATATTTGAACATTCACAATATACATTAGTTTAGTTATGGGCATTTTGCAATTTTTTCCCCTCTTCTGCTCTGTTGTTCGTATTGCCATGTGTTGTGCACTGTGAGGATGAGCTGTATCTGGAGAATCCTAAACTGACAAGTATCTTTGCAAGGATTTTATGTGTTCCTTTAATCCTCTCACTAGCTGCACAGCTGTAAGACAGCTAGTTTTAATCTGGAAGTGGCTGAGCATGTGACGTGAAGTTCTATTAGGAAATGGAAAGTGCACCTCGTACTTCTCAAATGCCATGCTACAAGCCTGTAGAGGCAAGTGTTTGTTGTAGGCAGAACTATTTTTATCTTCCATGGTGCCCTGCTCAAGACCTACAGTAATCATGTTTGCATTTGGTTGCTGAAGGGATGGAAAGTTGGATGTGTTTGAGTTTAGGAAAGTATCTGTTTTGCACCTGTGAAATGCTTCTCCTTACCACCCCATTCCTCTGAATTTCTGGAGCCTTTATAAATCACAATCTCTGGAAAAGATAGTGAATTTTACTCAGTTGTTGTTTGTAATGTTCATGCTTATTTCTCAGGCTCTCCTAACTGTGGTGAGAATTATTCCCAATCAGATGTAGATTTTTTGGGGGAACTGAAAAATTATACGGTAGTTTTCAATTCCCTTATTGGTGTTTGTCCTACTGTTTTAAAGTTGGACTATATTCTTTCACACTCACCATTCTTATTGTCACTTTTTATAGCTATTCATAATTTTTCACACTAGATCCAATGCCAGTTTTTATTCATTGTTTGCTTTCTCCCTTTTTGGGTCTCTTATTTCTACTTGCGTTTCACATCTCTGGCATCTCGACTGTGATTTGATTCCCCTGTTTGTCTTATTTTTCTCTAGACTGATCTTATCCAAGCATGTTTTTCTCTGATTTACTTTTACAAACTTCCCTCATTACTCAAATGTATCCAGCCCAGGAACAACACTAATTTTTCATCCTGTCCATCTAGTCCAGATGCGCCTGCAGGCTCAGCAGCTGGATGCACCTCTCAGCACAACCATGTCTTCTGCTCCCTCCCACTGTGCTTGCACTCTCCAGATTATTTCTCGTCATGTTTATCATCCCTATACCTTAAAAAAGGGAGAATCTTTCATTTAGAGATGTCTGAGAAACAGCTGCTACCTACATGGTGGCCCTCTCTGACGGCTTTTCAGAGACATTAGCAGACTGAGAGAACAGGGGAGTTTCTTGGTTTGGCTCTGTGCATGGAGTGTATAAAGACAGGATGATGTATCGTTACTTCTGTTGGGTAGCTTCACTCCACCTTGGCGGAGTAATTGGGAACAGACTTGTCAATAGCCCAAAGTGAGCATCAATACATACAGACTACAGCTGGATGAAAATTTAAGTGACAACATTGATAATGCAATATATATGTTCTCCATGTATAAATATATTCACTGTATATAAATTCACAAACATGAATGGCACTTGATGTGAATTCAGCTGGATCCTGCAGCTTTACCTGACATTTCTCCATACGGTCTTGCATTATGCAGTGCAGGCACCAAATACTGTGGCACTGATTAAGAAACAATTACTATTTATTACATGCTTAGAAATTTCCAGCACTGTTAATCTTTTTCAGGGGAAGAAAACTGCTGGGTCTTCCGGGGCTGATGTTGAGTTCTATACCATGAATCACCTGAATTAGGGGGTTGTAGGGTCAAAAGGACACTTGCAGTTTAATCCCGCAATATTAGGGATGTGAATTGGAGTTTTAAGGTAGGGATTCTAATTTTGTACTTTAAAACTCTTCCTTTTTAGGGGGACTGATGTGATTTCGTGTGACTGATTACTACAAAATAATATGAGAATATCATTGAGATTAGAACTGTATGCTGGGTTTGTTGTTTGGAGTTTTGCCATGTGTTGTTTTTTTCCCTTCTCTCAAATTTGTTTAATTCTTTTTTTGTGAAGTGTGCCTAGTAAATCCATTATTATGAAGGACTACTTTAGAATAGTGCAGTGTTACCACTAATAAAGGGCTGCACAGCCCTACCATAGATTTCTGGTTCCCAAGGCTGAAAATGTCTGCATCTTCTCTTTTGTAGCAGTTTTGTATTTCACTTTAGGGATACTGAGATTTTTCTGTGTGCTTTCTCCTCACTTTGCAGGCAATCAGTTCTGTAGCATCAAAGGTTGCCCAGGCATCCTTCTGCAGTCCATGTGCTTTCCTTGTGCTTCTACCTCCTGAGGAGCTTCATGACACAGACCTTATACCCATTCCTCAGGCCACAGGTCTTCCTTTTGTAAAGAAAAAAAACAAAAATTCAGACAAAAATCACATTTTTAAAAAGGTTTTAAATTCCATGAGCTTTCATGCAATTCTTTACACGAGCTTTCCCAATTTAGTCTGCTATTGCTGTAGCCATCCAGCCTGTATCCATAATACATATTCCTTGGCTTGAACAGGTGGGCTTTGTTCCCCACCTTGCCAGATTTGGTAATCCAAGGGGGTCTTTGGGGTCCCTTTAGTAATCTGGTGAGATATTTTGAGTTCATGGAGTGCCTTTCTTCCTTATCTTGTCACTCTAAGTAGCAATTAAATATGTGTGTACACATGGTAATATTTACTCTTTGTTGTTTTTGCAGGTTGATTTTTATTTAAACTTTATCTAAAGTGAAAACATTGATTTGGTTTAAATAACAGTTCACATGTAATGAATTGCAAAGGGAGCTGTTTCATGGAAGTCAGTTTTTCTAGACAATCTTCAGAAAATACCTTAAAGTAATATATTTGTAGAAAAAAGATTTGTTAATAAAGGAAAAAAGAACACTGCCCAATAATAGTTATTAATTATGAATATTTTAATTCTTCTAGTAACATTGAAATATTTCTGATATCAAAGTCCTGGGTCGTTTAAAGGAATCTTCCTAAATCTGCTGGAGAACCTCACTGGTATGACAGACAAATCTTCAGGTTTACAAGGGCCAGTGACTAATGAGGCTGTTCTAATAAGTTTGGGTGTACTTAGGTTTTACCCTTCTGGTTGGAATATGCTGTGAGTTTTGTGTAAAATCTTTCTGTTTCTTTGGTTTTTGTTTTTTTTTAAATATGCCCCCTTATTGGACTGAAGCACAAAAGAAAAAAGATTCAATAGGATCAGTAAATGGTACTTGGTGAACAATTACCGAGGTATTGAAATCCCAGAAATGCTACAAAATTTTATTAGGCAAATTTCTCCATATAACAGAGTATGGATTTCCTTCCCCCACCTCCCCCAGCTTTCAGTAAATGAAAGCTGTTGGGAGAGAACAATTGCCTTTTCAGGAAAAAAGCTATTAAGAAACAGGTGGAAATTGATATTTTCTTAAACTATAATGGTTTAAAAACACAAGTAGAAGTTATATATAAGAGATGATTATTTTCTGAGCTACTGGTTCTAGAGTATCACCCTGTCTTCCATGGTTGCAAACCCTAGAAGCTTTAAGAAAAAAAAAAGTTAAATTTTCATATTTTATAACACTTAAGGCTGTATTTATCTGTTTCTGAGAATATTCTTCACAGGTCTGGCTGTTTAACAGCCATTTCATTAGTTTTTTCATTCATTCATTTTCATCTTTCATTTCATTCATTTTTCTTTTATCATTCCTATAGCTAAATCACATTTAGTTTTATAAATCCTTCTGGTTTAGAAGAAATTTCAGCTTCCTCATTCTGGTGGTATAAAATAAACTAAATGGGATGAAGTTTTGCAGCTCCTCTTAGCTATATATTCAGTTTCATGTTTGAGTGGAATCTAACGACATTTTATGTATTATTGTGTATAAGCTTCTAAGAACCCACACAACCTTGTTCAATACCTAGACCACAGAGATCTACTTCTAGAAAGGTGTAGCACTTACCTTAATTATACTAGACACTTGAATATACTCTTTCTTGCCTGTTTTCAAACAGAACTTCCATAAGAGCATGCTGTAACTTTCTCATATCTATGTGCCTGTAACTGAATTCACTTCAACTGAATTTGCTTTTTGGCTTGATATTGGAACACTTATAAAATGGTGTATCCTCTTTCCTGGAAAGGCTGAGTGACTGTACCACTGTTTTCAGAATTCTCTTTTGAACTGGATACAAAATACATAAAGTTGCTTTTCATGCTGTTTTGCAGTTAGTCAGACCCTCAGAGCAGAATATCTGGCTGATGTTCAGAAGTGTGATTTTACAGAGTCCTTAGCAGTCATTCTTTCTGTTAAGTACCTATGTTTTTTGGTTTTTTTTTTAAACATGATATACGAGGTGGGTTTTTTTGTTTTCCAGCTTCTGTTTAGTTTTCTGACAGATTGAGTGAAGTGGTTAGTTTTCACTTATTGTTCACCATTGTTGTTGCTTTTAATAAAATTTGGTTCATGGCACGTCTTCAGTTCCAGAAAGTCCTTTCCTTAAAAGCTTGTCATTCAGACAGTACAGCCGTGCAGTCTTGTCTCTTCTGGGCATGGATTGTATCATGCAGTACCATTAAAGAAAAACATATTGTCTTACAAATAAATAAAGATGGAGAGGTAATTTTCACCTGGCAAATCATCATTTAGATGTAACAGTAGAGAAAAAAATTGAGAGCACAGAATCATTTAGGTTGGAAGAGACCTCTAAGGTCATCACGTTCAACCTTTGACTAAAAAACACCTTGTCAACTAAACCATAGCATTAAGTGCCATGTCCAGTCTTTCTTGAACACCTCTAAGCTCACTACTTCACCACCTCCCTGGGCAGTCAGTTCCAATTCTAAAATACCCTTTCCGTGAAGAAATTCTTCCTGATGTCCAGCCTGAATCTCCCCTGGTACAGCTTGTGGCTGTGTCCTCTTGTCCTGTCACTTGTTGCCTGGGAGAAGAGGCCGACCCCCGCCTGGCTACGCTCTCCTTTCAGGGAGTTGTAGAGTTACAAGACCACCCCTGAGCCTCCTTTCCTCCAGGCTAGACAGCCCCAGCCCCCTCAGCTGCTCCTCATACTACTTACTCTCTAGAAATGATGATGTTTTTCTGATCCTGGCCTGTTCCATTTTCCTTACATGCACTGCAACTGGTTGCTGCTGGAGTATATTTAAGGCTGCTTAACTCTGTGTCTGATGTTAAACTGCTCTGATATGTCACTTGATTGCAAACAGTCCTGTTAAAACATGTGATGTGGTCTCTGCAAAATTCAAAGGGAAACCTTTGGTTTCTTACTGGAATTAAATTGGAAATTCTTATGTTTGTTTTAAGTGTGTGTATATACATACAGGTATGCATATATATTTATTTAAAGTATCCCCTTTATTTTCCTTTTTTTTGTGGGAGTAGAGACTGCTGGTAGGAGGAATATTTTAGATGGAAACCTGTCTTCCAACCACAGTCAGCTATGGGGATGACTTTATATGGAAGGATTTTTTTGGTATTAACATTCTAGAACCTTTGTTTCTGTCTTTTTCTTCCATTTTACTCATTTGGTCTTACTGTAAACAGGTTATTGGTATTAATTTGGGATATTTATGGATCACTTTGCAGTGTGCAAAACAGGCATTTAAAAATCAGGAGGCTGACAGGTTTCAACTAATGGGAGCTGTTTCAGTGTACAAGGGGTTAATATCTGACAGATGATGTGTATGATTTAGCTGGAAAAAAAACATGATTTGTGTCAAGGAGCAAAAGGTTCAAGGAAGAAGAGGAGTGCCTCTAACTTTTTCTTTTTTTTTTTTATGTGAAAAAAAGTGGTTTTATTTTTGGTTCTTTTTTAAATTTTTAAACGTAATCATTATTTCACGGCAGCATGAATATTGGCTGGGCTTTCAAGTTTGTGTCCCTAATTCTTCAGACAAGTGTCTCACTTTTTGTATTTTCTTTTTTTTAATTTATATTAATACCATATTCAAAGAAAAAGAATGTTTCTACATTCTACAGTATTCCTGTGCAAGACATTTCCTATCTGTCAGTTTGAAACTGGGAAGATTCATGACACATCAGCTTATAGAGTTTTTCTTCCCTGCTCCTCCAACCTTGAGCCTTGTGGCTACGTATGTGGGAGTGAATGTTGCTGCCTTCAGCCACAAAGAAGAGAGAGCTAGCTGGGTTCTCTCAAATGCTGTGTTTAAACAACAACAAAATCTAAAACAAACAAGCAAGCCCCTTCTGAAATTCCCAAATTTACTCATTTCTATCAAGTCAGGGTCACTAATCAGTAACTGAAGATCAGCAGCCTAAAGTTAAGAGTAATCAAGACCAGTATTAAATTTCACTGTGGGTAAGTGCCAGGTGAAAGACGAGGTTGTTTTTATATTTAATGTGATTGGAATGGAGTAGGTCATTTCAGCACTTAGTATAGTCCAACCATAGAAGAACTTGCCCAGCTGCATGTACATGTGTAAAGGCATAGATGGAGGAAGAAGCTGTTAAAGGTTTGCAATACTTTCTGCAACAGATGTAAACTGGACCTAATACAAGTGTGCACTAAAGAACAGCTCGAGTGAACTTGGGGTTGTTTAGAGTCATGGAGTTGGGCCATAGGTATGGGCACATTGCCTCTCAGTGAATTATATGCAAGAGAAATGAGGGTTTGGAGATGTTTGGTTTTGATTATGGTCAGCTAGGGAGTTGTGGTGCAAGTTCTGTTAGCTGCAGCTGGAAACATTCCGTTGCGTTAAACAGGGAAATACCAGTGCCTGATGCTTTGCCATTCATGCACAAAATAGCTCTGTTAATAAAATATGTCTAACAGGAAGTAATAAGTATAGCAAACATTATTTGCAAAGACAGTTTTGATTAAAATTTTTCGAAGAGCTGCTTCTTCCCGGGAAGAGTGGGAAACAGTTGTTCCTGAATTGTTGCCATACCCCCGTAATGTTTCTATTGTTCTGAAGTGTATGTCATGAGAGGTTACTTTGACTTTGGTCTTACAACACTGGCAGAGAAGAGGAAGCTTTAGTTAGCAAAAGCATAATAGAACTGGGTAAATAGAATTTCACTTTCTGCTCCACTCATCTGTGCAAAATCTTTGTTTTTTATTCTGGAACATCACTTAGTGGCCAAAAAATGCAGTGGAATCTGTTGCAATAATGTTATTGCATTAAAAAAAAACCAAAACATACTACAGTATATTGAAATGTTGCACTACACTTTTTGAGTGAATTCTGGCAATACAAATTAGGAAAATATATAGATGCATTAATTTTATTTTTGTTTTTCTTTGTTTCTGGCTCTTTCTTGCTCTCATTAAAGAGACATTAATGCACGGTACGCTTTGTCCATTACTGGAAAATAATGGGCTGCAATCTGTTGGGACAGGTCATGGCATTTGAATTGTGTGTAAAATGCAGCCTGTTACTTTAAACATTATGCATATAATTCATTAAATGTCATTACTTTAAGATGATTCTGCACTTGCAGTCAAGAATTATGGAGCACTTTCCAGAAAGCACTTCTGTTCCTGATGTTGGGCCAAAAATCAAGACTTTTTATGAACTTCAGCTTGATTTATAAACTATTTGGAAATGCTCAAGCCAAGTAGCTCTACAGGACAGTTGTTAATAGAGGTGACAGATATTTGTTTTCCTTTGAAACTGAAATTTCTGTAGGAATGTAAGATTCTCAAGTTGGCTAACCTTTTCTGCCTACCAGCACTCCTCAAAGAAGGCATCAAATATGTAAAATTCTGACACTAGGAAAGAAACAAATTTGTCGTGTTCTGTGATGAGAGGGAAAGAAGCAGATCAGGCAGACTAGTAGAGGAATGGGAATTTGCTTGGATATGTTTTTTACTCTTTTGCTGTGGGAGCTGCTGAATTATTTACACAATAATAAAGTCCATTTGATATGAATAGACTCCTAATCACTAAAGAAATTACTTGTAGGATCAGAATCATTACAGTGAGAGTTGGCTGACTGGCCCCCGATTAAATTATATCCAATGAAGCAACGAACTGTAAAAAAAAAACACTAATTTTTTTTTTCCCCCAATAATTATTTGATGAGTTTTCTTCCTCTGTGCAATTGTATGTTTAAGATTTGCTATTGCAGTCTGATGGTAGGTAGAAGGCAATGAAAAACATCTCCAAAAGTTCCCTGGCTTTGCTCCTGGCTTTCAAATTAGTTTCATGGGATGGAGGCCAGTACAAAGTATATGTGAAATATAACAAATAATATGGACTTTGGGGATTTTTTTTAAAGTTGTTTATCCTCTTACAGATGGCAAAATTAATTTCATCCTACTTCTTTTCTGTTACATTCTTTTCACTTCAATGTGCCTATTTTGAAGGCGAACAGGCAGGTGAGACTGGGGTTATGTAGGCTGAGGTAGTTGCAGTGAGGTATAAATACTTCATTATTTATTTAACCTTTGGGCAGTAATTCCTTTCTGGTAGAATTAATCTGCAAATAGCTGAGGTGTGCTACCACTTAAGTTATGATTGATCATGCAATATAACGGAACTCTATTGGCATCAGGTTTAGGACTGATGTACATACAAATATAATGCAGATAAAGCTGCCAGATGCTGTGACTGACAGGTGGGTTCAAGATATTCTTGGCAAGAAGACTTAGCCTTGACTCTCCAGCTACTAAAATGTGCATATTGGACAGCTTGTATTAATATTCTGTAAATAAAATACAGTTGAATGACAGTTGGGAAGCAGTTTAAGCAAAGGCTAGTCTGTGATGACCAATGCACACACAAATTAATAGCTGACTTTCTGGAAAAGTAGAGGCTAATCTTGGTATTTTAAATGAGCTAATCCAGGTGGACTAGTATCCACTTAAGGCAATCATATTAATTACTTGGGGGAGGTCAGATGTTTATTTGCAAAATTTTGCTATCCTTTCAGCTTTCATTTGGGGCTGAGGACCAGATATTTCACCTGGGTCAGAGGGCTGCCAGAATGTCTAACTCTAGACCTGGTAGCACAACACCTTTTTGGTTTTGCCTCTCCATGAGGGTCAAACACCAAAGAAGGTAGCAAAACTGTTTCTTCATTCTGTTCAGTGTGTTTCTTGAAGCTGTCACGTTCGCTAACAAATGTACTTTGTTACTGTGTATCCCCTGAGGTAAGCCATAGAAAAACAAGAGCCGTTGAAAAAAAAAAAATGGCAGAGAAAAGTAAATGGTTTCTGGATCCCTGATGACAGGAAAGGAGTGTCATGTCTAATGCTAACTTCTGTTATGACTTCTGTTACAAGAAATGTGCTAAAATTACTTTATATTATTACGTATTTATTGTACATGTTAATGCTTTTCATTATTATGTTCTACTTTTGCCAGACTGCAGTGTGGCAGTTCCTATCACTAAAATATTTTTGTCCATTAACTATGTTGTTTCTCACATATCAATCATCAGTTAATTCTCTATCATAAAACCGTATTGTGGTGATACCATCTAAAGAAGGCTGTCATCACACAGTAAGCCATTCATTGTGAGTATCCTGGCCACAACTGTGGTTTTGCCTTGAAAAAACTTCTGACATTTCAGGTTTTTCCAGAACTCTGGTTCCCACATACTTCTTTTCTTGCCCTCCAAATACCTGGAAGCAGCTAACCTGGCTGCGTTTTGTAGAGGTTTTAAATGGGTGGATTTGCAGGAATAGCATCCCCTTTTATGCTGCAATTTAAAAGTATCTTCCCCGTGTTAAGATCACCCTTTGCCAAAAGATCTGTGCTTCAGGGAATCAGTAGAATTAATGATGATTTTTTGTGTGTGTGCAGAACACTGAAGTTAGACCCATTGAAAGTACGTAGATTCTGTTCCTGCTTTTTTTCCCAAATATTCTTTTTCTTTGGCTTTTGGTGTTTTCCTCTGATGTGATATTGCACTTGCACAACATTGTGGCATAGAGGCAATGTTTCAGGTATATTGCTACAGACAGTCACATTTTGTTTTTCAATAAATAGGCATAAAATTGAGCAAATAAATATGTTTGCATTGCATGCAATGCCAAATACTGTATTATCAAAAATGTCCACTTGAAACTGTACCTATATAGGAGTGTTTTCCAGTTACTAATAAAACAAAATGTTTGTTGTGGTGGAGCGAGGCCTAATCTTATGTCTAAACATCTAAAGTAACAGTAAACATTTGTGTGTGGAGGCCTTGTAATGGTGTAATGCTGTGAGCTGGGGAACGAGGAATGGTGGAGAGAAGGTAAAAGAGTTTTGGTGGCGTGACTTTCAAGAAGTTAAGTCCGAGAAAAAAAACCCAAATCACACTGCTCTGAGTTTTCTTTTCTGAATAGAAGGACAGTGTAATCAAGTGGATCATAAATATTTTTTTGAATGAGGAATGTTTATAGGATCTAATGACTTAGTCTTAGGCTGCCATGAATGCCAGTGAGGGGAGGCGTTCAGACTGGTAGAGACCTGAAAGTTGTAAGTTTCCAAGAGAAAAGCTGCTTGAGCCAAACAAGTATGGTAGGGAGGTGATCACCCTTTGTCACGTAAGACATAGCTCTCTGATGCCTTTCCTCTGAGATTCCTCTGATAAGAAATTCGGCTTGGAGGTTGGATACTACTGGTAGCATTTCTCCCATGATGCTCCTTAATGAAAATATTCTCCAGAGTGTGTTATCATTGGATCACTAAAAAACATTTTCCACTCTCTGTCCCTGTAAGAATATTATTTACTGATCATAAAATGAAAAAGTGACTAAGGGATGGATGGATCAGCAGAACATCCTGGCTATTTTTTTATATTTTAGGTACTTTTCTGTGCTTCTCTTTATCAAAAACTAATCAGGAATGATTGATTGTATCACTGCAGCTTCTTACCTATCAAAGTGTTGATAGTAAATTGGAGAATGTTGTTTTTCAATAATTTTTTTTAGTAAGAGGGAAAGAGATACCTATTTAACTGTACTCATGACTGTTCTGGGATCGACTTCACACATGCGTAAATAAACTCTTTCAAGAAGAGAAATTTTGATAAGAGCAGATCAGAGATCTGAGAGATGTTTGAAGGGAGAGGGATTTAAGTGTAAAGGACTTTCTCCATAAGACAAAGTTCAGCTTTTTTTTTAAATGAGTAACAAGCAGAACTCACTTCTCTGCCAGTCAGTAACAGGATTGAAGTGATTAGTTTTTTATTAGATGTGTATTTTCTCCATGCATTTGACGAAACGTGCATCTCTTAGTGCCTAAGACTGAGAGGAAGAGAAATAAGTGAGGATTTCTGCTTTTTCTGTATAAAGCATCAAGTGTTCCAAATGCCACATTTGCTTAATGTTACTTGTGCAGTGATTAGAAATGGAGCTGACAGTCTGAGCTGGGCAAAACGTTTGCTGGGTGAGGATAGCAACTAGAATTGTGTGATAGCTTGGGGTTTTTATCGCCACCTAGAATGAAATTTTAGCGTATCAATCAGCTGCAACACCTTTGGGAGCGGAATAACGATGAAGCAGTGTTTGTGGAGCCATAGCCATCGTCCTGTGGAGTGTTTAGAGAAACTAACCTGCTGCCATTCTGCCTCAGAAGAGCTGTCTGTCATTGGTAGGTATAGGTATGCCAGTTCACTTCTGTAGCTTGGAGAAACTGAGCAGCTGACAGCAGTTTCTACCTGTGAAACCGCTGCCTAAACTTTAGCAGACGAAAATTCAATTTTCTTGTCTTAGTCGACAATTAATGGGGAAAGTGGCTGTGCTGTCAAGTGCTCACTGTTGAATGATTTTTCTCAGCTGAGATGGATGCATGAATGGAAAAATAACTTTACTAATTTCAAGCAATTTACCTCTAATGACTTTTAAAAAGCCCCACAACCTAGGTGGTCCAAAGAAAGGCTCTAGGAGAAGTTATGTAAACACTAAATACATGCAGTTACCTACATTTGCTTTCATAAAAAAGATTCTCTTATTTTCCTGGCAAGAGTTTATGGTTGAAAATAAAAAATTAAATAGTAAATACATTTTAAATAATTTTGCAATGGTATGGGGGTTTTTTTATCCCAGAAGAATAATGATTAAATAGCTT
>WEKY01058402.1:0-37654 GCA_013390045.1 Picathartes gymnocephalus | reverse complement strand
CTTCACTGAATAAACTAATATTGATTAAGGTGGATATACTTTATGTTTTAAAAATAAGCTTGCTGTTAGTTAGAAAAATTAGAATTAATATAAAAATAAATAGAACTTTATTTATTTTTTTCTTAAAATTGCTCAAATTATTTGTTGTGTTAATACAAGAAAGAGCATTTATCTTGATACCATTAATCTTGTCAGTCTAATTTTCTGTGCTTATGTTTTACTAGAAAAATATAAGACAATATGTATAGCCATAATAGGCAATTCCTTAATATTTCAGATTCACCCACCTTTGAAGTCAATGGAATTTAATATTTTTTTTACAGTGTGATAAGGAGAAAAAAACCCCAACAAAACAAGTATGGCAATTTAAAAATTAAATACATATATTTATTGTAAAATGTAATGTAAACTTGCCCTCTTTCAGGTTAAAGCCATTGCCCTTTTTACTGTCACTATCTGCTTGTATAAGATTCCTCCCCCTCCTTTTTATAAGACCCCTTAAGTTACTGCAAGGTAAGACTCCCTGAAGCATTTGCTTCTCCATGGTGTACAACGCCAGCCCTCTCAGCCTTTCTTTGTAGGAGATGTCTTCTGATTATCTTCATGGTCCTTCTATGAACCCACTCTAAGGTTCAAGTCTTTCTTGTGTTGAGAACCCCAGAGCTGGATGCAGCACTCCAGGTAGTGTCTCACCAGGGGGAAAATTGTCTCCCTCGACCTGCTGGCCACACTGCTTTTGATGCAGCCCAGGATGAGGTTGGCCTTGTGGATGGCGAGCTCACACACTTGTCTCATATCCATCTTTTCATCGCCAAGAATCTCCAAAGTCCTCCTCAGGGCTGTACTAAATGACTTCTTCTCCCCGTCTGCCCTCATGTATGGGATTTCCCTAACACAGATGAAACACTTTTGCACTTGGGCTTGTTAGAAAGCCAGTAGGGGAAAAGTGGGGTAAATCTATTGCAAGGTAGATATCTAAAAATTAGGTGACTTAAACTCATCTAATAATAGTAGCTCCTTTTACATTAAAGGGACACATTTCTGAAGAACAATTCAACATAATCTGAAGTGGAAATCTTTACTGAAGGCAAATCATACTGTAAAATTCTCTATTGCTTTTTATTGACTCTACATGCACCTCATATTGAGACATAACTTTTACACAACTGCCACCTATATTTGCTTTTGATAATGGAGTTAGTTTCTCAAACAAATCTGAAAGATAGGAGGAAGCAGGCAAAAAATCTCTTTAGTCACTTCTTAACATTCAGACACACTTATCACATATATAAGCCAAGAAATTTAGGCTCTCTGATAAAGATTCCACTGGCATGGGTTCCAAGTCTGCAAACTGGATATTGGTGAGACTAAACACAATAAGCCGTGCTAAGAACTCTTATGTCAACCTAGATGAAACATTCATTCAGAAGTCTAACTGCTATATCTTTTAATGGGAATTTTTTTATTAATAGGAACTGTGATGTCCTATTTTCATTCTAACTTGCAGTATAGTGCTGCTGCAAAATAAACTTTTCATTGGAACTTCTAAATTACCCTATGAGGAATATGTGAATATCTAGTCTTCCCACATCTGCAGTGTATTAGATTCAACAGATTACAAAGAGCTAAAAAAGAAGGAAATTATGACACAGGATTGGATGTCTTTTATTACCTGTAGTTTTCTATAGTGGAGAAATTGCTATGAAATGTAGTAATATTAAGTTATCCTTCTATTTGATGTATAGGCAGTAAAGTGTAAAGTGTTGTAGTAAGTTTTCTCCTCATTTTTGGGTAAACTAAGGTGTATTCTAGGTGAGTCTGCATCAATTCATTGACTTGAATGTCAGTTTCTCTTCTTGAGCCATATATATTCATCTGAATCACATAATTGTTGAGGTTGGAAGAGACATATGGAAGTCATCTAGTCCACACCATCCTACTGAAACAGGGCCACTTACAGACACCCAGGATGTTTTCTAAACAGTTTTTTAATATCTGCTAAGGAGACTCCACAACCTCTGGGCAACCTGTACCAGTGCTCACTCGTCCTGAGAGTAAGTGTTTCCAGAGGTTCAGATGGAACATCCTGTGTTTCAGTTTATGCCCATTATTATCTATTCTGTCACTGAGCAGTAAACATTGAGCACTTCACTCTGAGAAGAGCCTGTTCTCTCCTTTCTTTACACACTCCCTTCATACACAGAGATGAGATATCCTCTGAGCCTCATCTTCTCTAGGCTGAACAGCCCCAACTCTCCCAACCTTTCCTAATACGTAGGTGCTTCATCCCCTTTATCACCTTTGAGGCCCTGTGCTGGACTTCAGACAGAGAAAGACTCTGGTGAGAGTCTGATAAACATAAGGGAATATTTTCAGATGTCCTAAATAAGTCTGATGATTCAAACACCATATTTTCTGGAACACTCTACCACCAAAGAGGGTTTGTATTGCACATACAAATAACTTCTAAGATGGTAAGACTTCTAAGACTGTAAGATTTCTAAGACAGCACCTAAACACTTTTATTTTTTTTTCTTGTTCTCTCTGTCCACCCAACAGCTTTCACCCTTTTAATACACCATTTTTTAACAGGTGCCATTTCAGATTTATCTTTCACAGTTGGTTCATTGACTTACCTTTCAATTTTGCCTCACCTTTCAATTTTGCCCTCAATAAATAAATGCTATTATAGTGTCTTCCTATGCTATCTGAATCATTTTCTCATTGTGCTTATTTCTGGCTTTATATTTTTAAAAAATGCAGGTCCACAAAACATTATGATGTTGATGCAGCGTATAAAACATCCTAATTATACCTTTCAAGTTTTTACTGGGTTTCCCTGAAAGGCCATATTTTCTATGTCTAAGTTCTTTCATATACATGTATAGGTTCGAGAGTGCAAAATAACAGTCATTATATCACTTATGGTAGAAGTGAGGAGCATTGAGCTGTTACATCTACTTACTGACTCTCTTTGAACTTTAGTGGTATAAGAGCAGAATTGAAGTATTTGGTCTGTCATTTCCTTTGTAGCAGTGGGTACATTGCTGTGCTTTGGATTTACTACTAAAACTGGGTTGATAGTACAGCAGTGCTTAGGCTGTTGTTAAGCAGTGCTTGCACACCACTGAGGTTTTCTTCCTACCAATCTGTCCTTGCAGCAAGAAGCCTGAAGGTGCACAGGAAACTGAGAGGAGCTGGGGCAGATGACATTTGCCAAAGGGATAGTCTATATCATAGGGTATCAGGCTAAGCAGTAAAAGCTCAGTAAGAGGAAAAAGAAGCAAGGATTTTCATGGTTGTGAATATCTGCCAGCTGATTGGCTCTCCAGACCTGCAGGAAGCAGTTAAGTTTCTTATGGGTAAAAATCACTTTTTTTTAACCTGTGACACTTTCCAAGTAACTTGCATGTGCTTTCAGGGCTAAATTGGCTAAACATCTACCTACTAAAGGGAAGTTGTGCATAAACTCCTTATTTTGCCTTTCTTGTTATTTGTCCTTTTTTAAAATTTTTTTTTATTTTTTTAAATTTATTAAACTCTTTATTTTGACTGACCAGTTTTTGGCTTTTGCTTTTCCAATTCTGCACCCATACCACTGAGCAAGCAAGCAACAGTGCTCAGCTCCTGGCTGAAATAAGCTTACCACAGGTGAAAATGCTAAGTTCCCTCAGGTATATCTTCAGTGCCCACATTCCTTAAATATCTCAAAAAATATCTTCTGAAGATATGTCTGAAGAAAACTGTAGAGTGAAGACAGCTGTATCAAAATCAGATTAAGAAAAAGGAAACCTTGGATTGTGGAGTATTCAGTGCCCTCATGCAAACCAAAATGCAAATCTTTCAATCTAAAGTGAAAAAAAAATTATTTAAAGTTCCAGATATATTATGAAATAACTTATTTAATAAATTAAATGAAATTTAACTGCCACCCTAAACACATGGTAACAAAAGTGTTGCTGGTAAGGACTGTTGCAAAGCCCTCATATATAACTGCAAAATTGTTTTTAAATAACCAAGTGCAAAATAGGAATTTGAGGTCTTTTTCATATGGTAGCATTTTATTGACCCTATTACAATGATATAGCAACAACAAAAATGCACCAAAAAGGAACCCTACCTAAAAAAATAAAAAGCAAAAAGCAACTTCCAAAACATCCCTGATCTAGAAAAGAAAATGAAAAGAAAATGAGACACATATTAGTATGCAAACCTTCATTTGTTATATCATTTTATATATTGCAGCAGCAAATATTTCAAGATCTTTTGGCTGCATTGCAAAAAAGCAATAGACTTCTCTCATCAGTCTTTTTACCACTATTGTTCGCTGCCTTAGGAATATTTAAGTGTAAAACTTGATGCTTTGATATTATTTAATTTTATTTTTTTTTTTGCAAACAGAGCAGATTTTAGAAACTCAAAAAATGTCAACCTGAGATAGTTTTGAATTATCAAGGATTTTATTTTTATTGAAGGCATTTTTTTTTTCAAATTGCTATTCTTAAAAGAAATATTATCAATATTAAATGTTTGCATCTCATGAGCTAGGCCTCAACAAACAGGGTTTAGAATTGTGATAATAACCAGTGCAGGTGTCCTGGAAACTTTGCCTTATTCTTAGTCTTGATAATAGTGCCATTGATTTTTCTAAGCCCAAGATTTGTAGCAATCAATTTAGATATTATTGGTTTCTCAGAAGCCATGAAATTACAGGGGTGTAGATTTAAGTTGGAGGTGAAACACTAGCCTACCATACTAAATTAACTGCACTAGATTCTTAAAGCATTGAAGATAGGGACCACAGATAAAAAAATTTGACTCACTAGCACTACACATATGGTTGAAAAGTAATTCTTTGTTACAAGTTTTAAAATAGTTTCTGCCCTACTAAGGAGCCTTCTTCAGCATGTTTCACTGATAAATGCCCTTAGGATTGTGCTGTGTATTAAGTGATATCCTGCCAAAAATAGTGTGCAATCTTCTGTGTGGTATGGGATTTAGCTGGCCTATATTTAGGTATCTGCATGTGACCTGGATACCAACGCAACCACTTTTGTCACTGAAGAGCTGGTCAATACACACACTGGAGTCTGGAGAAATGTTCAGTGTAGCCTAAAGCAGCCAACCCCCTGTGATATCTGGACTCTATAGATCTAGACTTCATCAACTGTATTGACTAGACCTCCACTAGACATAGTAGGTGCTTATAGATATAGCTTACATAAAGACTCTCCCATTGTAAAACCTCTGATGTTTGAGATACCTGAAGACTTCCTCATTTAGGATTGTTAGTAATTCTTTATTCTCTTTTGTTCTTGAGAACACAGCATGTTATTATGTGCTTTAAGCAGGAAATTTTGAATGCAAAGGGTTGACCAGGGAGGAAGCCAGGTAGAACTAAATAGCTGATGGAAATCTGATCACTGGAAAAAAGTGCTAGCTCTAATGCTGTGGCACAGACATCTACCACTGGAACATGAACCAAAAATCTGGCATATATGTAGACTTAAAAAGTGAAACCTAAGATTACTTGCTAGTTTCTGGGTCTCAATACACATTCTGCTACCTAAAGAGTTCTGCAAGAAAACTTTATACATATTTACTGAGTATCTAAGATTCAACTAGGCCTCTTGGCACAGAACTGGCAGGAATTTTTCCCTCATCAGCCTGTTCTATTACTTTTACCTTTGATGTTGGTGGTAGCTTACCTAGGCACACTATCATCTGTATTTTTTTCCAGTTCTGCTCTTACCCTTCTCTTCTTCCTCTCTAATTTGGTCCTACCTTTCTATCATCCATTCTGTATTCTGCTTCTTTATGGTACTTTGCTCTTTTCCCTGAATACGTTTTGTTCACCTCCTTCCATTTTCAACTTGTTTCTGTTAAGCAATTAGTCTTACTGTTTATCCACTATATTGATGCAATAAAACTGGATGCTATGGTTAAATATTAAGTAACACATATTTTCCTTTCAGGAAATAGTTTGCAGAAAGGAAAATATACAGCATAAAAGAAGAAGCATAAATGATGTGCTAACCTGGATGTCATTCATTACTCTCACATGCATAACACTTAAAGGCTGCATATTAACAATGAAAAATTAAGAACACAAAAGATGTGTTTGAATTTTCAGTGTTCAGTTTCCAGTATCTACAAATTGAAAAACAAGACTCTAGAGTCACTTTCCAACAGAACCTTCAAAGTATTTCAGTAAAAGCATTAAAGGATCTGCTGATCATATACTCATGTTAAGTAATTGTCCAGGTCAGGTAAGCAATTAATAGAATTGGGGAAAAATACGTATCTTCATACTAATGAAAACCAATTAGCTCTCTCTATCAAACAGTTAAATGATGTAATGAGAGACCAGGTTCAAGTTCCTCTACCATGCTACGTACACATATTCCCTGTATTCAGCAACTCAGCTGCTCAGTCCACATTGTCATGCAACTTCTCCTGGCTTATTAACTGGATCCAGTGCATGCAGCCTGGATCAAGAACACCAAAATGAAATCCAGTCAAGAGCTGTGGAGTGCAGCAGAATCCCATGTCCAAATAAACTTTTCCAGACACAACATTTTATATTTGCAGATAAACTCTCTTATACTCTTTTTCCACCTGGGAATTTTGTAAGGGTCTTTCTCTCACACAGATGAGGAAAAAGTGCCTCATTACAATCTTGTGATGTTTTTTCTGTTGATTAAAACCTCAACAATACAAGTCATGCTATGTTACAAAATTCACAATTTTCATTTTAAGCAAAAGGAAAATTCTGGCATTTTATTTCAACAGATAGTTGACAATGAAATCCAAATGCATCTTTATCTTCCTAAGCAGTGGGCTAAAAGAAAAAAAAAACCCTCAAATTCTCAAATATTCAAAGGTCTTGAACATATGATATTAGAATGATGTTCTTTATGTAGGATGTCAAAATTCTTCAATTTGTATACAGTGTATCAAAAAGTATGGAGACAGAATATTTTTTAAATAGAGTACGAGTATTTCAGCTATAATTCATCAAGAGCCAAACTTCATGACAATTTTTGAGCACAAGTGTCTCAAATTTGTGAATACCTGGAAATTTTTTCACTGCGGAACATTAAATTTGAGTAATTTGTTTCTGTGATTAGTACTTGTGGTGGAAAGATGGATGTAGAAGAAACACAATGGACACCTCATTAGGTAAGAGATTCTGCCATGAGGCCTTACTCTTCTGAGATGGAATTGGCATTGCAAGTATGCGACTGGAGTGGACAGCTCTCTGGCTATATCTGCATTCACCATTAGAGTCGGAACATGAATGTAGACCTCAGATGATCCAGGATCAAGGATGTCTTCCTGCACATTAATCTGTTTATACCAACTGTTGCATCTGTTATACCAACCTTACTAATACCAAGGCTGAGAATAAAACCTTGACCATATAATTTATGTGGGCAGAATGCTGGCAGTATCACAGAAAAAAACGTGAGATCCTGGCTCTATCACTGATACAAGCAAGGCCTTTTTGGGAAGGACAATGGGACCAAGCATTGGAGAAGAGGCCAGAGCTCTGTCTCTTACATACATTGTCACAGAAGCTAGAAATGTAAGAGATACTGATGAAGTGCTGGTAATGTCAAAGATGGGGACAGAGCTTTGGCTGTGTCAGATGATTGCTATGGAACATTGGCTCTATTAGAGGAGAGGCTGGAGCTCTGGCTGTATCAGAAATGAGGATGGCACTCTGACTACACCAGTGTTTGCCTCTGACACTTGGCTATATTAAATATAGCCAGGAATGGACATCTGGCTTTTTCAAACCTGGGCATACAGACCTGGCTATATTAATATTTACCATTGAGTTATTATTTTAGCAGGATGAATTCATATAGCAGGATGAGATTTCCATTACACCTGTTATTTACCAGCCATGTCAGATTAAAACATAGATTTTTTTTTTTTAAATACTTTTTAGATAGAGATTCATCTCTGACCCTATCAGAGAAGGACATCCACCTCTGTTTGGGATTTACATTGATATATGTCATCTCACATCAGAAACAGACAAGAATCCTTGCTAGGAGCCACTCTGCTATTACTCTGTATCTCTGATATAAGACACAAGCATGACTAAAGTACGTTTTCTTTTGTTTTGATGTACATGTTTTGATTAAAATGGTGTGCTAATCACATCAAACATAATGAATCCATATAGATATAAAGATTTATTGTATTTACTTGTATAAGTCATATATATGTATGAAGTTATATTAGGTAACCCAAAAATCTGATTGTAATGAAAAACAAGCATCTACTACTGTTTTTTGTAAAAGATAATAATTGCTACATATGGGAAAATGGGAATGTAATCCTATATTTTAAGATGTACATTTGAAAACATTTTCACTGCTGGATTACTTGTTCCCAGAGAGTAGCTAGAGGTTCTTAAAGTGCATTGATTTTGTTCTGGCACTGCACTAAAAATGCATTTATTGAAAAATCTTAATAGTGTTTCAAATTTTGTTCTGAATGTCTCTCTCTACATATATATGTAATCGAAGTCTGTCAAATAAGAACAGTGTTATTAAAATTATCCAAGGTTCTGATCTGGTCAAGGTGACAAAGTAGTTCGTGGCATTTTGCATGTAAAATAAAATCTGTGCCAAACTACTTTTGGGGAAGCCCTTCAAAAACGTATGAAAGCTTATGCTGCAGAAAAGATAAAATACAAGGGGCAGGGCAGGTGCGATGATTCCCCCGCGGCTGCAGGGGGCGCTGTGGCGTGAGCTTCAGCAGCGCGTGGCAATGGCGGCTTGGCCGAGACGGGGAGGGATGGGAGAGAGAGAGGCTTTGCTTCACAAACCCCCTGGGGCAGTCACTCCCGGTGCCCCAGCAGGACTCTCGGAAGCAGCAAGCTGGGAGGGCAGGACNGAGCTCAGGATCCTGGGCACCCGAGCAGATGGCAATAGGTTCCCCCTTTAGTGAGGTAGGTGTTAATAAGGTCCCAGTTCAGTGGCTGCTCTCACAAGCAGAGGCTCATCCCATGGCAGAAGAAGCAGCTCTGGGCGGGGGTCCAGCGGCAGCAATGAACTCCTCTCCACAAGCAGCACTTCCAAACGTCTTCTCCGAAGCTGAGAACGAGAGAGAGAGCAGCTGCTCCAGCCCCGCCTTTTAGCAGCCCAATTATCGAGACATCTCTGTCCCTCTGAGAGAAACTCCCAAATAAGAGAACTGCAAACAGATGCCTTTCTAACCACCCCCCCACCCCCCAGCCCCAAGCTCGGCCACTTCTTTTGTTCTTTTTAAGTACCCAGTCATTAGTGTTTCCTAGCAATTTACGGGGAAAAAATTCTATACGTGAAAAGGAACAAAAGGAAAGAAAACCTAACCACCAACAGACAGATAATTATGAGCCCCATCTCTGTAAGGTCTTGTTCTGCTCTATCCTCACTACTTATATCAGTCAGTGCTGGACTGGCCAAAGCCCAGACATTGCTGGGAAGAAAATAGTCTGTCTAGATGAAACTGGAGAGAAGACAGTTTTCCCTGATGGAGGGAAGGAAGGTCAAATTAAAAATATCATGTTATTAAGCACTATCTGCTCCTCTTTTTAATTGTTGTTAAAAAAAAATTACATCATGTGTGTAATTAACTGAAGCTTGAGAAGTTGTGGTCAGATCTGTGTCAGATGACATTGTATCACATTACATATACTCAAACAGACAACATTTTAAATTATAAAGAAAGCTGGATCTACTGTACATGACATGCCCTTTTAAAAGGCTTGTTTTGTACTTTATTAATTAATTCTCTGAGGTTGTTTATATTTAGCTATCAGCTCCATCTGGGCCAGCAGCAAGACACCTCACGAAGGCACAGATAATGAGCTGTTATACTTTCATACAAATGCCTTGTGTTTTGTTATCAAAGTCTGTTTGGAATTCTGTTCAAACTTTAGATGCAGATGAAGAGTGATACAGAAGAGTAAATATGGAAACAAATGAAATTTTTCTTCCTTTGATAATAAAGCAATAGTGTGAAGTTGGAGGGCAACAAGGAATTTTCTGATTCATAGCTACCTGAAAGTCTCTGCAGGATTTCTTCCTCAGGAGTTCTGCATTCCTTCACAGATAGATTTAGCGTTCTGCAGCACACGGCTTAAAGACTTATTAAAGGACTTTGTTAGTTACAGCCTTTTCCATCTGTTCTTAGTCCTGAGGTCTGCACTGTGTTCTTCAGTCTGCTATGGAAATTATGGACAGGATCTTTTCAAACTTCTGTGAAAAAAAAATCTTTTTGTGACCCTTAAAAACCTGACTATATTTTGCCTTTAACGTGGTTTCTCAACCAAGCAGCATGACTGGGGATAGTTTTCCTTGGTGTGTAGGTTATGTTCCTTGAGCTCAATATGCAAAAAAATTGAGACTAAAGACTCCTTTCTGAATGCTGGGATGTTTAAAATATGTAAACAAAAACTGTTTACACTGAGCAATGATGACCTCTATGTTTGCCTTACCACCATTATTGAAAATAAAATTGCATATTATGTTTACCTGTATATTGTATTAAGAAGACACTCAAGTGTTTACAATGACAATTCCCATTTATCAAACAGCTTGTGGTTTGTTTATATAGCTGCAATGAAAATTTGGAAGGGAATAGAAACAGAACAGTTGGAGAGGAAGATATGATTTTAATACTAGTTGATAGAAGTTTATTTTGTAAGCATTTGAAATTAAATAGTGCACACACACATATAAGAAAGTAAGTCTTGTCTGTTGAGCAGACAGTTCAGCTGCCAAGAGAAGACCAGCTGTTGGATAAAATTCTTTTATCAATTAAAATAAATTATTTGATGCTGTGACCTCTCTAAATACAACTTGGTGAAAGGAAGGCAAAAATAATTCCTAGCAGGAGATAATCAGCACAGATATTAATTTAATAGAATAAGACAGATTGATTTATTCACTAGATAAGTGCAGGTTAGGCCTCTAAGCTCACACTGTCATTTAAAACCGTCTCTGTCCTTATGTGCCTGTAAAGAATTATGTTTTGAAGGGTATTTTGTATCCAAGGTGATTTCTTTTTTAACCCCTCCCTCCCTAGGCCTGTATATGTATGTATGTACGGACAAAAAACCATTTACCTATTTAAGACAGTTTTTAAAATATAATTTTACCATTGGAAGAAGTAAACATATTGCTTTCACATTGTACATTTCAGTACAGTCTGAATATCACAAAGGAAGAGAAAATTCTGATTCTGGAAATTTTATGCAGTTCCAGATTGGGGTATGTGTGTGTGTTACATTCACTCCAAAAAAAAAAAAAAAAAAAAAAGTATTTAATTTTGTGAAACTTAAAAACATTCATTTCTGAGAAGTTTATTAGAAATGAAACATTGTCTGAAAATTTCAAGAATGTGTCACTGTCCATCTTCTGACTTGTCAGCTTTACCCTCAGCTTTATCTACTGAACATGATGCCACAGGGTATGGAATATCCTTTTGGCCGCTTGGGGTCAGCTGTCCTGGCTGCGTCCCTTCCCAGCTCCTCCTGCCACTCCAGCCTTCTCACTGGCAGGACGTGACAAGCTAAGTCCTTGACTTATATAAACGCTTCTTAGCAACAACTAAAACATCGGTGTGCTATCAACACACATCCCTTACAAAATCCAAAACTCACTGTACCAGCTAATAGGAAGAAAATTAGCTCTACCTTAATAACATTAGTTATTTTTGTCAATACCTCTGAAAATTCCCAGCTTCTACTTTAAAAGAACCTTAGAGATTGGGTCATGTTGAGGAGGTAATGACATTTTATGGGACAGATACTTGAAATACAATTGTGGAGCTTTGTCTGAGACATTATGTTATAGAAAATATTAATAGTACTATTTTGTTCCTTTATACCTTTGCATTCTGTTAATTATATAAGCAAGTTCAAGTCATACAGTAATTATTCTGGCACTAAGATTTAGAAGGAAAAAAGAAAGCTTTAGAAATTGTGCCCAAAAAACCCTAGGAAACACACCTTTGCCTCAATGAGAAATTAAACATTATTAGATCCTAATAGGAATATGAAAGTTGTCTATGTTCACTTCAACCTTTTAGAGTCATTCAACATATTTTGAGAGAAAATATAATTTCATGTATGCATCCTCTTTTCCAAGTTTTATTTCACAGAATCATGGAATTGTAGAATGGTTTGGGTTGGAAAGGACCATAAAGATCATCCAATTCCAAACCATCTGCAGTGGGAAGGGACATCTCCCAGTAGAACAGGCTGCTCAAAGCCCCATCCCTCCTAGCCAAAAACACTTCAAGGGATGACACATGCACAATTTCTCTGGACAACCTGTTCCAGTGTCTCACCACTATCATAGTGGAAATTTCATAGTGCTTTAAATGAAAAGGAAAAAGGGGAACCTTTTTTAAATTTAGGATAAATATTTTGAAGCGGTTTGGATCTTGAAAAGTGTTAGAAAAATTAACTGAAGATTTTTTGTTTTAATATATTTTTGCATCTTTAATGAGTTGAAGCATCTTTTGGCACAAAGCGCACAGATGGCAGCAGAAGAAGGAAAAGGTAAAGGAAGTGCCCTTTTGTTGGTTGCATTTTGTAAAAGCATTACAGCTATGGAGTCTAAGCACACGAAGCGACGTTTATTCAGCCTCTGTTCAATGAAGACAACTGAAACATTGCCTTCACATTAAATACATGAATGGCTTGTCTGAAGGGTAAGGACTTTGCAGTGTAATTAAGTCAGTCTCATCCTGAAGTGTTTATGCTCTGTTCACATAGGGAGAAAGTGTTTGCGTATTTATTTTTGACGTCATTATTAATAGAAAGCAAAGTCAATGAAACTTTCAAAAATAAGCTAATACTGTGAGTTTTCTCATCTTTACAAAGACAAAATAATTGTATTTCTTTTCTGAACTGTTTTTTTTCACTGTGCATTTGCCAGTGTTCATGTGTGCAGGAGTGTAAGAAATCTACAGTTACAAATGTGGCAGTTTATTTAGGTCCTTTTTTGCATCAGCAGTGGGAAAAATGCCTAAGGGTTAAAAAGAAAACCGTGAACTAGGTCTTTGTCAGGTGGAGTTAGCTATGGAAATCATAAGGAATGCAGGATTTGACAGAAATGTAGAATGATGAAAACTTTCAGTTTATTTATCAAACATTATTGACAGCACTTGCAAGCACAGGTCCAGAATGCAAATTTCTAATTGCTGCTACTGAAAAATGGTTTCTACTGATGGCCCTAGTGGAGTTTATTATATTTCTCTGTGAACAGTTAGTGATCAGGGAAACACAGTGTTTTCAAATTAGCCATTTCCTCCATCCATATATTTCATCCATACTTTTCATCTTTCATTAGAGATCCTTTCAAAAGGGTTGTTTGTGTACTTCCTTCTTTACAAGCAGAACTTTCAATTCTAGAAGGAAATCCTGGCCTAATTACTGCTTGGAGCATACAAATCTCTTATGCTGTGGTTTGAGTGTGTAAAAGAAGGGTCCCTTCACTGCAAAAGGCAAAATTACCAACATTGGAATTAGCAAGGAAAACAGTTCTTGTAAACAGAAAGTGTCAGCACGAGTGTTGCGCAAGGTTTATCGCTCTTGTGCATAGTGGTCATGTGAATGATCATCATGGCAGGAATGATTGAATTATATATTTAATTAGTTATTAAGTCTGTGAAAAATGAACAGCAGATGGATTTACTGTTACAAAAGTATAGCTTCTATTGCTGGTTTTCCCTTAGCTGTTTGTTCTGTCTGCAAATAGGTCCTGTCGTGACATTCAGTGCTGTGTCATAATGGCTTTTAAATGTTTATCAGTGTGATTCAAGCATTCATATTTCACAATGCTCTGGCTTTATACTTATCGTTAACGTGTAGAATCTTTTGCAAAGAGACAAGCAATGTAAGCTAAAAATACACTAACAATGTTTTATACAATTAAGAACTTTAGGGCAGTATAGGGGTAACCTTGCCTTTTTATATATAAGCATAGCAAACCACACTTCACTGTTATTATCATATCCCAGTGGTTTAGTAGCGCTGCTATCTCATAAACTGTACACTTTGGCCCTGCAGGCTGCAAAAGCAGGAATTTTATCTTTATGTTTATTAGAAAAAGAAAGCCATTGCTTCTAATATAACTAAAAATGATCAGTTCTCTAGAATTTCAGCTCACGTTGTTTTAAAGGCAAACTCTTTTTGCTATCCCAATGCATATATATATATGTGTGTGTGTATAAATACATGTGATTTTGTATATGTGCATGTATCCATATGAGTATGTCTTTCAGTTATGAAGAAACAATGGATTTTTGCCATTATTTCCAAAACTAAGATTCTGTCTTAGAAAAAGCAAAAAATAAATGCAATTTTAGTGCAACAAGTTTCCTGGTTCTGCTGCTAAGAATGTTAAGATTCCACTAGAGCAATCTGAATTAAAAGTTTACCTTTAAGTTCATGATCAATATGAACTAGCTGACAGTATTTTAGTTGTATTCTGAACTGTAAAATCAGTATTTAATGGAAAGACTAGTTTTCGTAATGTTAAAATTTCCATAAACTAAGGGCTTTCCTGGTTTCACTTTGACATATTCATACTCTGTTTAACAGGACAAAAAAATATCCTGTGAATCACAGAAGTCATGCTGATAAGGTAATAATACTGCCTTATGGTGGCATTATATTTCTTATATAAGTCTATATAAATAATTGGTGTTTACGGAATAGCATCCTAGTATAGTATAGTATAACCTCTGGGAAAACTCTCATTAATTTTTGCAGGGCTGTGATAATCTTTATGTTAAATTTTCCCACAAGGGCTCACCAAACCCATGATTTTAATTTCAAAGCTACTAATTGTTTTTGTCTTTAACTATAAATAACTAAGCTGTCATCTTGGATTTTTATTTTTCCTTATAAAGCATTTGAAAATTTAGTTTAGGTTCAACAAGAATAAATACTGATTTTTATCTATGAAAACACATTTGAGTGTGAGAAAGCATCACAGTATTTACTTTTAAGAAAATGTTATACAGGATGGAGGAATACTAGTTCATCTGCTAGAGTTTTCCTAGAGCTGGTAAATTAGAATTGCAATGTTTATCCTCTATTTGTTAATTTATCTAGTTAGTTAGTTGCTTGCAGCTACCCTGTTGTTTTTCTCTACGACTTCCTCATAAATTGGTTGAATGATTTTATGCCTTTATGCATCCTTTAAGAACCTTACTCTATAATTTTAAACAGTGAGACACTTAAACCAATTTTTTTTTTTGAATGTGTCTAAATAGTAGGTATAATATAATATAATTTTCTAAAAGGTTGTGAAACATCAGTCTTGGTGATAGTGTTAAGATCAGAGGCAAGAGGAGTTCGCTATGATATTAAACCTAATTCAAAGTGACCTGTGTGGAGATTGTGATGGATATACCTTTAAACTGTTGTAAACCATGATTTGAGTTGCATGTTCCAAGGAATTGCTATATCAGGAACCACAATAACCACGGGAGAACAACTCTTACACAGCAGAGACACGACCTGAGCTGTCTTTGGTGCCCAGTAACTCCACACAAAGTACCACCTCTCCTATCCTGTATTCACTGTGACAGATGGAGCCCAAAGTCATGGACTAAATGAAATCAGTGGATGTTTTTTAGGTATTTGTGAAAATTTAATGGGCATTTTATGGATATTTTACACAGGTGATACATGGACTAAGGGAATGATATATGTGTTGAGATTGTTTTGGATAGTTAGGTATCCAAGCATGACGTATATACTATAGTCTATGGATGGGAATTTGTCCTGATTTTAACTGGGATAAAGTTAATTTTTTTCATAGTAGCTGGTAAAATGCTGTGTTTGTGATTTAGGGTGAAAACAATGCTGCTAAGCACTGTTTATGTAGAGTTAAGGCCTTTTCTGCTTCTCATAACACCTCAGTAGTGAGGAGGCTGGCGGTACACAAGGAATGGCAAGAAGACAGCTGGGACTGCTGACCCCGTCTGACCAAAAGGGTATCCCATACCATATAGTGTCATGCTTAGCAAAAAAAAGCTGAATGAAGAAGTGAGACAGGAACATTTTGAACAATGGCATTTACACTTCCTAAGTCGCCACTACATGTGATGGAGCACTTCTTTCTTGGAGGTGGCTAAACACCTGCCTGCCCATAGAAAGTGGTGAATTAATTCCTTGTTGTGTGTTGCCTGCACATATGGGTTTTGCTTTACCTGTTAAACTGTCTATATCACAATCCATGAGTTTTGTCATGTCTACTCTCCCGATTCTTTTCCCCATCCCACTGTGACTGGAGTGAGCAAGCAACTGTGTGGTATATAGTTGCTGGATAGGTTTACACCATTACATCATTTGAATTCAAGCACTTGCTTTCAGTTTCACTCCTTTTTGTCATGGTCTTGTACCCTATCTTTCACTTGCAGTTATTTATGAAGATGGTCAGCTATTTTGTTTAGGGGCCCTGGTTCCGAGTCTGATCCTTCTCCTTGTCTTCAAAGTTGTATGTCTGTGCATCAGAAAGTTTTTCATGTGAATCTGAGGCCAGATGTGGACTTCTGTCTGCATTTTGATAAAATCCTCAGGAGGGTATTGATTTCTGTGCAGAAAAAAACACACTCAGACTAATGAAGAATGACAGTGTAGGCTTTTATTTAGAAAAAGAGAGCAAGAAAACATCAAGATAATGAATCACATCTACTGTACATCTTCCTATATGCTTCTATTTGAACTCTACAGAATGCCTAAACAGTCTTTGAAATATAATGATTTAGGAGTGTCTTTCAGACTCGTAAAAACATAAATATGATGCATGAATCATTTTACTCCTAAGAGAACATCACAATCATGTTCCTACATTTTTAAAAGTATATTCTTTATTTATTTTACATTAATCAAAACATATATCAATATTTTTTTTCTCTGGATACATTTATAGTTTTAAAACAATCCCTAATTGAAGATATAGAGCAGGTACCAAAGACATCCTGAGTTAAACTGCTCAAGAGTAACAGTGACCAAGCCATTGCTTGGAGCACACTTTTGGAGAGCTAACAAGGCAATTGCAAGCAAGAAACAGTAATGGTCAAGTTTCTGGGATGAGAAAGTTGAAAATACTCATGACAAAGTACATGAAAAAGAGCATGATAGCTACTATTTTAAAGGATCAAGGGTGCGTGGAATATGAGTGTTGGCTGAATTATTCTGTGAAGGAAAGCTTGAAAAAATATGTTCTTCACTTTAATCTCCACAGATATTAATGAGTTGGCAATAGCCCACAAAATGTACTAATCACATTTATGGATAGTTTGTTTAATGAAATCAAGCTTTCTTAAAAAATCTTAAAATCTCTATGCCAGTATAATTACTGAATAGGTATATAACAATAGTAGAGTCTACAGATATTATTCTAATAAATACAAGCTGTCACTAAGGAATAATAAAGATAGCCCTATGCAGCAAAATTCCTTCAAATTAAAACTTAGTTAAAATATCAAATTTGGATCCTGATTTACATAAAGAGGACTGTACTTTGTCAAAATGACTCTACCAACCAGCCATCTGCAGTCCCTTAATCAACTTTATGGCCCTTTGTTGGACTTCCTCAAATAAAGAAAAAAAAAAAAGCTAAACCCAACCAAACAACAACAAAAAAGGGAAATGGTTTCAGTGCCTGATAATAGCAGCAGCCACCAGCCCTGTCTTCTCCCTCTAGCAGATGTCCAAGCTTGAAATAGGATTCCAAATATTAATAATTAATAATTACATCTGATCTAAAACGGATTTCTTATTGGCAGGTTTGGAGAATGATGAAGTAGTTCTGCAGATATTAAAAGTCAGATTAATGAGAATCTTCAAAAAATGTTCCTGATAAAGCTGGAAATGTTGCTAAGTCTATATTATTCCCCTGTTACAGCTGTAATTTTTAACGCATCTGTGCACCATTATATAGGGGAAAATGAGATCAGGAAAAACGGTAACTGAAAATAGACAAAGGTACTTCCTTGTTTGTTCTCTTCCTAACTTGCTTCAGATATTCCTAAATATCTGGGGAGATGGTCAGCTAGAAAAATTGTAGAATTTTACACTGTGTTGAAATGTTTTTGAATATTTTTCAAGAATTTCTTATGCTTTCCTGTTAAGAGTACTACATTATTGGCCAGATATTTCAGATAAGCAATGAACAATTATAGAAACTCATGAAATAATATTTAAGTACTAAATTACCAAGTTTCTTCTGAAAAAAATCAAAAGTACACCTGTTATTGTAAGCTGTCCTCTTGTAATGAATTTATTTTTATACAAGTCATGGATCATTTTTTGTAGCTTGTAATCTTTTATAATTGAACATATTTACTACCTTTAATCATTTACTACATAAATTTTAAACAGGGACCACTTTTAATTTTAATACATGCAGAAAATAATCATCCTTTCTTGTTAAGAATCTCTGTTGGAGTTATTTAGAAGTACATATGCACATATACATGTATTAAAAGAGAGACTGCAATGAGTTTGCTCACAATGCATATAATATACAAAGAAAAAAATACATCATTGATTTGGAGATTACAAAAAACACTGAACATATTATTTCAGCATGTTGTTCTATAGAGAAATGATATAGACGTCTATTATTAAAATTCTGAGAACTGGTCCATTCTCACTTCCACATGTATGGAACAACAAGCCGGTATGAAGGAACACAAATATTTATTTAGCATGCTTATATATTTAAAATATGTATTATTCATTTTATTATCCAACATTACTGCTCCATAGAACAGAATTAATAACATTTTTATTTACAGTATATATTCCTCTATACTCATCACAAATACTGGCAATGTTGTTTGTTTGGGTTAGATAGTTACATTCAGTACAGTTATTACTGATTTTTTTTTCTAAATTAGTATGTCAGTCTATCTAGAGTCTTAACAACATGCTTTTTAATAGTTAATTTTTTGTGTGAATACTGATGGGAAATGTTCCTATTTTATTAATGCAACTGGTGGCACTCAATTACTGGTGACTAAGCAATAGCAGTTCATCATTTTTATTTTTCAAAGGATTCTATCTGTGAAGCAGTAATTCGTCTAGCTACAGCCCATCAGTCTGAAAGTAACAGATTTCATCAGATAAACAACATAACCACTCACAGCAACTTCTCTGATTCAACATCCTTTCATAAGCCAGCTGGACCAGTTTCCCTTGAGTTCACTGTATAGCCAGTGGATAGAGGAGGAAGAAGGTCTTGGAAGTCTTCAGCTAGAAATTATACTTCCATATATTCAAAAGGTACTGCTGCTTCCTAAGTAATTGGTGTTTCTACTCAAAGGAGAAGAAATGGCTGACTGCAATTTTTCAGATTTGCTTCATATTTCTAAAATAGTCTAAAATTTCACAATTTTAAGTTCTGTACAACAAAACCACAAATAAAATTTTTCATTTGTATAAGAGATGTGTGAAGGAAGCTGTAGCAAAATCAGATCTTCATGCTCTTCAAAAAATATGGATAGAAATTGACTAGTACTTGTTGACTCATGATAAAGACAACAAGCAGAAATCTCCTTTAAGACAGACTGACAATTACTTCTGTCAAGGCAATAATTCTATTCACTGTAAAAGGTAGTATCATAGATGAAAGTTTCTCTGTCATCTTCTGTACAGCACCAACTGTGAATTTTTGTCTTTGTACTTGCCTGAAACTTTTGCTGCAGCAGGACAAACTTTCTACTTTTTTTTGCAGCTGCTCATAAAGTGTTAAAAATATGCTGTGAAGAAGAATGTAAGTCATACATAGATGCATCCTATGGTGCAATCTATTTCTGGGTGCAAAGGTACTTGGATCTGCAGATGTTTTCTCAGAGGAGTGTTTCATCCTACATGACTAGTACTGCTCATAGAACCTGCTGGTGTGACCTCAATGATCCACTCTTTTGTCCTGGGCTTACTTTGGCAATTGATCATCTTCTAATGTTTTTCCATGGTGAGGACAGAAATAAGATCAGTAAACACATCTTACAGAAGTCAGGAACAAGAATGTTGAGCCCATGGTGTATGAAGGAGGAAAACGCCTGCAGTGTGTATAAAGACAAGGCTAAATGTTCTGCACTCCAGTGAAACTGACATTAATTGACGGTCTGTATGTCCGAACTGCAGGAGTCTGTTCTTCAATAAAAAAAATTGCCTGAGTGAAGGCCTAGATTTGTATGCACAAGTGAACAGGCATATAAAAAGGACAATCCACACACTTTTTAGTATAGAGCTAGCTATTGGGCTTCTGGACTTACTGGACTTCCATAGGAAGGCATAGAACATATATAAGGTGTTTGCATGCCTAACACTAAAAGAGTGAATTTTGCAAGAAGAACCTAGACAGATGTCTCTAAGTATATTTCTAATCTAATTGGAAAACCACAGAACAGCTGAAGTTGGAAGGCATCTCTGGAGATCATCTAGCCCTGTGCCTAATCTCAGAGCAAGGACAACTGCAGCAGGTTGTCCAGGACCATGTCCATTCAAGTTTTTAATATCCCCAAGGGCATATGCAACTACTTGGGCAATCTGCTCCAGTGTTTGACTATTGTCACAGTAAAAAAAAAAAAAAATTTGTGCTCTCATGGAATTCTGTGCACCTTTTCTTCTCCAGCCTCAACAGTCCCATCTCTCTCAGCCTTTCCTCACATGACAGGTGCTTCAGTCCCTTAATAAACGTTGGGGCCCTTTGCTGGACTTCCTCAAGTAGCTCCATATATCTCTGGCACTCATGAGCACAGAACTGACTTACACAGAAAGTAATAGGTCTTGGACAAAGTGTAGGCAGAATGGAAGGCAGAATGTGTCCAGACGGACCTTGGCAGAAGTATATCTGTACTTCTATTTCCATTCTAATCATGCAGGGGAAAAGACAGACTAATGAAAGAGGAAGCACTAGAGTTACTGAGACTCTGAAGCAGAGGGGCAGAGGAGAAGTAGGTTATAAAAGACAGACATATAATCTAATGCGTAAAAACTTCAAGATAAAAAGGGAGAAAAAACCCTTCAAGAAGATGTCAAATAATTGAGTGGCTTATGAGCAAAAATCTGAAGTCTTAGTACCATAGGCCCTGAGAGGTTGTAGGTACACTGGAAAAAATATTTTTAATACAGGAACTCTGAGCATCATAGAATACAGAAGTTTTCAAGACACATAGGGGGCAAACAAATAACTCACATCCTCTCTGCTAGATTCATTCCTTCCTTCCATGTTTTGATTTTGATGTTAAAATTCCTTCAGATTAATATTGTGGGTATGATGGTCCATGTTTATTCGTGAATTATTTGTTTTAGAATCTCTTCACACCATGCAGAGATTTACCATTGTGCTTTAGGTTACTGAGACTCACTTATCAAAGAAAGAACCAGATGTTCTCTGCAGATAAATTATGTCCTCCAGCAGTGAAAACTTATAGGTTTTCCAGGTAATATAGTATTCTAAGTGGAATATATCTCAGCTAACTGCAGGTATTTGGAAGTTGGATGTCTGCACTAGTAAGCCAACTCTATAGTTATGGTGGAAGAAATAATACCGCCAAGTGCTTCCAGCTGATTTGTCTTGGGTGCCTGTTTTGGGGTGAGATGAATTGTTCTCATGTTATGCCTGACTTTCTGTTGACTATGACAAAAGGTGACCAGGCTGCAATAGTTAGAGGTCTAACTTTTAAACATCTCAGAATATATGTGTTAAATTTATTTAGCTGCAGAGGACAAGAAGGAGGAGGCCTGCATAAACTCTCTATACTGAAGCAGAGCTTTATTAGATCAGAAAATGTGAAGTCTGTGCAAAATTTTATATTCACAATTAGACAATATATCATGTTCAAATTACTTTTCTTTAGTCCATTCCCTCAAAAAAAAATTTTGAAAGAACCTGAAATCACAGGGAAAAAGAGATTTTCTAACAATTACCAGTTTTATGTCTATATTGACTAAATTACCAGAACAGCTCTAAAAAATGAGAATAATACTGCTTCTTCTAGACAGCAGGAGCCTTCAACAGGCTTCAAAAGGACAGCCATTTCTCCAAAATTCAGACTAGCTTCAGGGGAAGTAAGGGGCCTAAAATGCTGACAATCATATTTCTTAAAGTTAGCAATCTGATGGCATTGTGTAATTCTCTTGCTACACTGCCTCTGAATGTATTGGGAATAGAGAAGAAAGATCTGTGAAACTAGAATTTTGTCTTTTGGTTTGGATAATCTTCAAAATGCTTCAGTCATTCTCCACGCAGCATATAAATACATTTAGATGCAGCAATAAAGATATTTAAGTCTTTTCCTCTTCTATTCTTTTGGCGTTACTTTCATACCAATTAATATCCAGTCTTTTAAAAATGTGTCTTAGTCTCTCTCTCTCTTTATTAAAGCAAAGATCTGCCTAATCATGGTCTTTTGTGAACATTCTACTTTGTGTATGCAAAGAAAACAAAATAAATAGTGTTATTTATCTAGTTTAATTGTGAAAGACATTAGATGGAAACATACATTTCATAGTAGGTGCTACTATGATGTACCAGGCCTTCTAAAACTTTGTGAGGCATAATTATTTTAGTTCTTTGGAGTTTCAGATCTTAATGTATAACAAACACATTTGCTAATTTAGTGAAGAGTTGGCCTTCGTTCATTTTTCATTTTGCTTACATATAAATTTTTATACCAGGTACAAGTAGGAGAATCATGGTCAATGAGGCTTGAAAACTTGTTACTTTACATTACAACATTATTGTAAATTTACTGCATATTTCATCCACTTGTACCCATAAAATTACTATTTCTTTATATCTCATCCATTTGTACCCATAAAACTACTATTTCTTTATCTCATCCTTGCCAAGGTAAAAACACCCAAAGCCTCAAACAAAATAACCAAGCAAACAAAAAAGAAAAAAATCCAAACAAGTTATCTCACAACGGAATGTGAAAAACCCAGCAACAGCTGATACAACACAACAATGAATCTTGTATAAAAGTTAGTAATATCATGAAGAAGAACCAGCTCATTTCATGCAAAGTAGCACAGCCAAAGACAAAGAAACAATATATAGATTAAAAAAATAATAAAAAAAGAAAATAGAAAGGCATAACAACTACATAGAAAGCTTTTCATTGTCTTTTTTGGTGACGAAGAAGCAAGTTTCTCAACATAGGAGAAAATTACATCCTAAATGTATTTCCCTTATTGCAGGGATTGTAGAGATTTGTTAACAAATTAAACAAGGGGTGTATTTATTATTTCCAACCAACATTCTTGTTATGTCTATAAGTATTAAGAGCCCTGACTATAGCTGTTTTGTACTGTATTGTAGGGATTTTGTTACATATATATAAGCTAGTTTAGGTTATTGATGGTACCTCAGTTTAAATTAATATTCAAGTAATGCAGAGTTTCCTTAAAATTTTAATATTTCTTGATCACTATCTAACACTGAATCTATATATGTCTAACTAAACATATATTTAATTATTTTTAATGAATTTAATTCTTCAATTCTTTAAATTTGAATAGAAGATGGAAAACAGTGTCTCAACTGGTGGTTAGTAAATAAAATCATGCTGCATGTACTATCTATAAAAATTGTCTTACTTTAATTGTAACAGCAAAAAAAGAAAAAAAATTCTGAGGGGTTAAATGCCTAACACTGGCCTTTATTACAGCATGGATTACTCTCGAGTAATAAAACACAGGTTTTATAAACATTAGAGCATTAATACATATGTATTCTTTTGCATGTCCTGTAACTTGTACTCATCATAATAGCTACTCAGTCAGACTTGTGTTTCTGAAGGAATCATTACAGGTCTTATAGTATAATATTTTAGTCCTCCACAAATCCTGTAGGACAATGTTACATGTGATTTAGTCTTATAGGATTACCTCACAGTCATCTAGAAATCCCTCTAATCCATCGGAAAATCCTTAGGATTGTTTTGTAAAGGCACAAAGGGACATAGGTCTGACCAACCCTACTTCTTTCACGAAGAAGTTCCCCCAGGATGTTAGAATCACATCCACATTTTCATGCAATGTTGGTAGAATTTTCCAATTCATTTTAATAAACTCTTTTGGTCTTATAGTTTGAATTCAAGCATGGAACATATGTAAAGGTTTACATGAGCTCAATTTATCGGATGATTTAAGGTGATCTGCCTTGTGTAAGATTCTAAAAAGAAAATTCATTTGCCAAGTAGTTGTAACTGCAGTAAGACTCAAGGTTAAATAAAAATAATCCCTCTAATATCTAGAATCATCACCAGATAGAACTCTAGATTTCTGAGTAAATACCTTTCATGAATATACTTAATATATTCAGCTACCATCAGTGTCTAACAGAAAAAAATTATCTACAGAATGAATCTTGGAAACATGGCAACAATGTACATATATATTATATATATATATGCACACAGTAAGAGAGTGAAAAAATTTTTAAGAGGAAGACTCATTTCTATAATTAGTTGCAATTTTAAATTTGCCACTGGAAAAGTTTGGAAGAGTTTGAGACTCTCTCTATATATATGTATACGTACATATATTTTCATCTTTGGGAAGTGTCCAAGTGTGTCCAAGTGTCCAATGTGGTTTATAAAGCCTGTCTGGAGTTTCAACTGTTGAAGGATTTGAAGAACAAGAAGACAGTTTCTGTAGGAACAACTCAGCAAAAACAAAATGAAAAATGCCAGCTGCTGAACTGGACAGACAACCTGGTGACAAAGATACTAAAAAAACCTGAAGTGCTCAATGCCTTCTTCAAATCACTCTTTATTGATAGACCTGCCTCCCACAATCCTAGGTCCTTGAGTCTCAAGGACAAGTCTGGAGCCAGTAAGACTTATGTCTCCTTGAAGTAAACTAAGGAAGACTTACTTAAAGGTGGAGGAAGATCAAGTCATGGAACATTTACCCAAACGGTAGGGAAGTTCACATATCTTTAGCATGTACACCAACAAGTGCAGCTGAAACTGACCAATTGTTTTGTGGAGCCACACCTGATTATATTTGAAAGAATGTGGAAGGTAGAATTGATTCCTGAAAGCTGGAAGAAGGCAAATAGCACATTTCTCTTCAAGAAACACAAAGAGGAACAACTAGAGAACTGCAGGACAGACAGCTTCAGCTCAACTATGGGAAAGTGATAGCACAAGTAATCCTGTTAACCATTTCCAGACACATGAGGACAAGAAGGTGATTTGGAGAAGTCAGCATGGATTCAGCAAAGGGAAATCATGTTTGACCAACATGATAGCCTTTTTATGATGAGATGATTGCCTAGGTAGGTGAGGGGAAAGTCATAAGTGTTGTTTATTCAGACTTCATGAAAATGTTTTACACTGTCCCCCCTGCTATCTTCATTGACGAAGTGATGAAATACAGGTGAATTCTGCTTGCAGAATCATAAAGCTGTAATTGTTAAGACTTGTGGCTTTCAGTTCCTTGTTGAACTGTACCTGTTGAACATAACTTGAATTGGGAAAATTTGTCGAATTTCCACTCCTTTAGATCTACTTTTTTAATCCTTTTACTGATATCTCTATCCCAAGTTTTACCCTAACCTTGACCACGGATTAAATATTTTTTTCAAAATACAGACTTTAAAAAAATAATTTTTATACGGCTTTATACACTATAAAAGGATCCATACAGCTCTAGAACAGAAATTATTTTGAGGTCTCCAGAAAGCACGAACAGATGAACATTATAAATTTCAATGAGTCCAATGTACAATAAAACCAGACTGGAGGGAATAAAACCAACAGTCTATTATTTCTTTTATATGACTCAGGCAATTTTCTTTTCCACTTCAGGCAACACTTACGCAAAACATCCTGAACCATGGCCTTCAGGAAGAGTAAACTCTCACTTTTTCTCAGAATTGGTAGCTTTCCAACATGGATCGATGCCCAGCTCATTGACCTTTCCTCAGAGTTGTATCAAAAAGGACATTGCTAACCTCAGGATTTACCCATCCCTCAGACTGTTGTGATTTGTCTTTGGTTTTGGTGGGTTTTTTCATTTGTTTGTTTGTTTGGTTGGTTGGTTTTTTTAATTCTTTTTTTAAATCTTTTTTTCTTGTTTTTTAATTAAAAAACATGTTACTTCCTTAAGAGAAAACCCTTTTTAATGAGATCTGTCCAGGCTTCCTACACATTTATAGCAAAACTTCTTCCTCTCCACGTCAAATCTCTCGAAGAACAACTGTTATGATCTGATGTGTTGATCTCTCTCAACAGTTATCACTTTGACTGCTTTACCTCACATCTCAAACCTCAGCAGCTTTTTTCTCTTCTGCCCTGACACCTTTCAACATGTCAGGACCAATCCTAGTTTTCTAAATTTCAGATTTTTGCTGACTGCACAGAATTCATGTCCTTCTCTTCAGATGCCCTCAAGTGTGCTGCAAGAGACTGTCTCAAACTTGCCTCCCCAAGCAGGGGAGGTATCTGGGCATTCCCACCTGGCCAAAATGTATAAATCCATTGAACTCTATGTTTTGAGGAACCCTCACCACCTGGAAGACCAGAAGAAGAGGATTAACAGGTTGCTATCAACAGTAACAGGCATTCATGACATCTGACACTATCTCTGAAAGCCATATTGATTACTAAGAGAGACAGAGAAGGATTTATTAAAATTAAAATAAAATTAAAAAAAAAAAAAACACTTCTTGAAGTGAAATGTAATGTTTCATACAGACACTTAATATAAGCAGAAATTACTTTTCCTGCATGGAAAAATGAAAGGCGTTTTTTTCTTCCTATTAGCATTTCAATTAAAAGCATTTCTACTCATTTCCTTTTTAATGAAAGTATATAAATAGCAATAGCCTTTAAGTACTGCTTCATTACTAAAGCAAAAGAAAATGTTTTTGCATTAAGAACCATAATAAAATTTCTAAATAGGAGTAGTGTAAACAGTAAACCAATAAAACTGCTTGTTTCAGTTCAGTAAATTTACATTGGTTTTCCTACTGATTCATATTTATGGCCAGAATGGTCCTCAGTACTTTTCACTGATGATCACTTTGAATAGAAAATCATGCATAAAATGTAACGGTTCCAGACAGCTTTTTTTAGGCTAACATATTTTCTGAAGTTTTGTGGTTCTACCAAAACAAGAGAAATTTATGTAGATTCATAGAATGATAGTATTTTAAAAGAATAGAAATTTGGCAAAAAAATAGATATTTGGCAGAGATATTGGAGAAATGGAGATATTTTGAATTTATGAACTGAATTATTTTGTGAAAAAGAAATAATCTAAAATGTCTATATGTTCAATCTTCCCCAGCTGCTTTTTGTGGCTCTTTTTTTTTTTTTTTTTAATTTTTATTTTTATTTTTTATTTTAAATCTAAGGCAAAGATGTCTAGAGTTTAGAATAGTTTGGAGGGGAACTCTGTTCTGTTGTTCATGTTACACTAAACGTAAAAATAAAATAATCTTTGTCCTTTAATCAACAAAACCAAGTAAAGAACTATTAGTATTGCTAACGTAAGCTTATGATTCTTTAAACAAAGTTAAACCAAGTATCTTTCCACTCAGTAACAGACAATATTAATACTAGGCAAAATGCCAAGACAGGAGTATGCTGAAAATGCTCTCGTTATTAAAAGAACACCTAAAACAGTCTTAATGGTGACTATAGCTTATTTGTAAGCATTGCTTCATCATTCTTTAAAATAAAACAGTATCAGTGCTTCTTCCAGGCATCAGAGAAACAGAGGAAGAGATCTACTCATTCTGGCTTAATCCTAGCCTAGATGAGTTAGGGGATCAACACTACATTTACACAGAATTGCTAATCAAAATCTCGTGTAAAGCTACCTTTTTAAAACTAATAAAATATGCTTCTATGAGAAAGAAGGAACTTAGTCAGTGTGCGGGTGACTGTGTACTGGCACAGATTGTCCAGAGAGGTTCTAGAGTCTCCCTCACTGGAGATATTCAAGAACCATCTGGACACAACCCTATGCCATGTGGTCTAGAATGACCCTGATTGAGCAGAGAGGTGGGACCAGATGACACCCACTGTCCCTTCCAGCCTTACCCGTTCTATGATTCTGTGATTCTGTGATTTTTCTTATGAAGTAGTTATTTATTACTCTTTAACAAAACTAAGTGGACCAGGCTGAGAAGCTTCAGTATAGACAACTTTGAAAAAATGTAAAGTAATGGAAGAGTAATTCCAGTTTGATTACTTTCAGTTATAATTTCTGTAAGCATTTGTGGAAGAATAATTCCAGTCTGATTATTTTAGTGGTAATTACTGTAAGGATTTGTGGTATGTGAAGGGTATGTAGACTCTTGGAATGTAAAGACATCTGATTTGTTATCCAAATCACATTTGGTTATTACAATTATTATTTGGTTAATAATTAGTACTGAAAATAAACAAAACAAATATAAGGTGGGGAAATTAAAACAAACAAACAAAAACCCAACCAAACAAAACCAAAAAACCCAAACAACAAAACAACAACAACAACCAAAAAAAGAAAAAAACCCAACAAACAAACCCCCCAAAAAACCCCAAAAAACCCAAAAGACTAAACCACTCAATTAACCAGCCAAAGAAACAAATACTCCCTCTCAAACAACCACAACCAAACTTCAAAGCATATTGTATATATTGTATACACAACTCCTAAAGCCTAGGAAGCAACAGAGACAAGGAAAAGGACCATAAATCTGCTCTCTGACTATTGGACTGTTGAAGGAACTCCTCAATCATAAGCCTTAAGGGATTTGCAAATGTTAAAAAAGGGGAAAAAGACAGCTGTGGGTATCATGGAAAACAGCAAATATGACTACACACTCAGCTGGTCTTGTTCCATGAAAAGCAAGTCCTTGTGCCATGACATGCCAATGTGTATTGTTGTGGCACAGCCGGGTTTTTGGTAGCAGGGGGGCCACAAGGGTGGCTCCTGTGGAAAGCTGCTGGAAGCTTCCACCATGTCCAGCAGAGGCAGTCTTTGATGGTTCTGAGGATGGGCATGCTGCTGGCCAAAACTGGGCCAATGAGAGAGGCTGGTAACGCCTCTGTGATGACATTATTTAGGAAGAAATCAAAACAACGTAACTAGTTTTTCTTTCCTAGCCACAGGAGAAGAGGACGAGGTGAGAGCATGTGAGAGAAACAACATGCAGACGCCAAGGTCAGTGGCGAGGGAGGGGCAGGAGGTGCTGTAGGCGCCGGAGCCGAGATTCCTCCGCAGGCCGGGGTGAGACCGTGGTGAAGCAGCTGTGCCCCTGCAGCCCTGGGGATCCACGGGGGATGCAGAGATCCACCCGAAGCCCTGGGGACCCACGCGGGATGCAGAGATCCACCCGCAGCCCTGGGGAAGGTACCCGTGCCGGAGCGGGTGGATGCCTGGAGGAGGCTGTGATCCAGTGGGAGACCCTGTGGAGAGAGGGCCCTGCTTCCAGGCTGGAGCAGCCTGTCCCTGGAGGACTGCACCCCGTGGGAAGAGAGACCCACGCTACAGCAGCTCTGGGAGGGCTGTGTGTCCGTGGGAGGGACTCACATTGCAGCAGTTTTGGGAGGACTGCTGCTTGTGGGAGTGGACCCACGCTGGAGAAGTTCACGGACAGCTACCTCCCATGGGAAAGACCCCACGGCCTCACAGGGGAAAGTCTCCTCTCCCAGAGCAGCGGAAGAAAATCTCGGCGATGAACTGACCAAAGCCCCACGGCCTGTCTCCCTGCGCTGTCGCTGGGAAGGAGAGAGGGGCTGGGGGGGAAACGGCGTTTTAAGAGCTTACTTTACTTCTCATTATCCTCCTCTGATTCTGTTAGAAATAAAATTCACTTTGCAACTTCGGTTGAGCCTGTTTTGCCCTTGAAGTGTTTCTCCCGGTCCTTATCTCACTCATGATGTGTTCGTTATATTTTTTTTTTTTTTCCTTTTCACTCCTCTGCCCAGCGGTGGCAGGGGAGGGTGAGCGAGCGACTCTCGTGGGTGCTTGGCATTGGGCCAGTGTCAAACTACGACACAATGGCATAGGATCATATCTACCATCATACATTTTATTGTAAAAAATAAAAATTGAAAAGCAAGTGAGCCTTTGTAGGTAAGCAAATGTAGCAATTCAGTCAGGACTTTTGTCTTTATTTTGGAAAGAATGTCTGTTTACCACCATGTTTCATTTCTGCATAAAACTAAATATCTTTAGCATAATTGTCCTGGAATTATCTGGTCTAAATTACTCTCTCTTTTCTATGTTTTTCAAAACTTATCTTCTTAGCTTCATATATTCAATCAAAAATGCAGAAAATTTTTTTTTCTTTGTGGGGGAGGAAAGAGAGAGGGAGGGAAGAGCAGGTGTCCCTCTCATATTTTTGTCAAAAATAGATGTAAACCCCAAAGGGTTAACCTTGAAATAAATAACTCCTTCTCTAATTACAGAATCATGGAACAAATTATTTTATAAAATAAATTATTTTATGAAATAAATTATTTTATAAAGTTGTAATGCTTTTACATTCTACATTCACCAAAACACAGACACATGCACAGACACACACACACAAAACAAAAACAGGTCCATGCAGGCACTATAGGACACTGTCTAATAGCCTTCATCCTTTCTCCAATAGCAGGGAAGGAAAAGCAGGATGAGAGTTTGGCTTCAGCTTCTGCCTCCTTTCAACTCCCCAGCTGGAAGAGCTCCTCATTGTCCTTGAAAAACTTCTGGACTAACTCCAAGTTTCTATATACATAAGAGGAGACCAAGAGCTGTAATTAGCGCTGCAATTACTGAATAAAATCAGAGGTTTGCTGAATAGCTTACTACTAGGTGGCGGAGAAGGAGCAGATATAATCCTTTAACAATATAATGAAAATCACAAGAACAGATTTTTTCTACTTTCTTCTGTGCACGCCCTCTATCCACAAGAAGGGAAAATATGGTAAAAGAGAGCAACTTCATAGGCCTACTGCTTCAAGTGGAAGGAACAAAATCTCAGCTAAAAAACCAAGTAGCAGTGTCCACTGGAATTCATTCACAAAGACTTTAGTTCCTTCTTGAGAAGAATGATTTCATCTGCATGGCACAGCACCTAGGTCTGGACCTCTGCAAGATACTCTGTAATGCCTCTGTAGCTGTGTAATATGATATTGTTTTGTAGAGTTTACTCACTTCATTGTTAGGCATTGTGGTGTCATGGTATGGCAACCCACCAAGGGTGTTTTTATTTTATTTTTTTAGTCATCAACCTGGAAGTATGCACTTCTTGGATCTGACTGTGATGTGAGAGCATATAAGAGATAGAAAAATATACAGTTGAGAAAGCTAAAAGTAGTGCTGCCCTATCAGCAGTGTCTTTGGAGGTGAAGCAAAGTATCCACTAAATAAAGCCTACACATTTTTTAAGGGAAAGGTAGTTATTGAACTGGTGTAGGGGGCAAGTTAACAAATAACAGGAATGCTGAGAGTGCAGTGTACATTTTACATTCACCCTCTTTTATTTATTAGGATAGATACAGCTTGAGAAACTCATTGTGTTCTATTCTTGTCTGCAGCTCTGTACTTGTCTGTACCTCCATACTAGTCATACTAATACTGAAAATACATTTTCAGAACATTAAAATTCTTGGTTTCAATGTGATATTTTTTGAGGTATTGTAATTGCAATATCATTATTGTTGCTGGCTGGGCGAAATACATTCAGCAATATAAATAGTTCAGCCCTAATGTTTGTTGATGTAGATCGGTACAGATGAAAAGACTGGCAAGGACTTAACTGCCAAACAGAGCAGATGATTTTGTTCTCATTCTGCCTTTTTGTCAGTGGGAACATATGCAGTTTTTCCCAGTCCAGCTGGGAATTTTAGTGAAGTACTGAGATTTCTGTCTCTCCTGTAAATATTTGGAATTGGCCAATGCATTCAAAAGATTTTAGACAGAAAGAAAATGGGATCTCCTTAGGTATCATGATTTGGCCAAAGGCTCAGAATATTCATTTTGACCACTCACAATGAAGGGAACCAAAGTTATTTAGTCTAGTTTGTTTAAAATGAGATTAATTTTAACTACCTGTTACTAAGGTATATTTTTATATATATCTATATCTATATATATATCTTCATAGGTGATAAGATATATATATATACGTCTTCAGCTCAGCCTTCTCTTTAAATTTTCATCCTTGAACCACGTCTAAGTCCTGCTGATTCCTTCTGCCCAACAAACCCCTCTGGAGACATCTATAATTTGATGTATTGCATTATATTCTCATATCTGCTACTTGTTTTTAAAATGTTCTCAAAGGAACTTTTCTGTTAATTATACTTGGACTGATTTGATGTTAGCTGGATTCCTAAAGATATTTTCAGGTCCTTTCTGGCTGTAGGATTTAACTTACATGGGAAAAAATAGTTTTAATTCTTTCAGCTATAAATTTAAGCCTAAATTTGAAAAAGTATTTTCTTGGGGGAAAAAGTTAATGATAAAGGAAATTATGTATTATGGGAAATTACTGTGGTACTCACTCATCTTTTCTTTCCCTCATATATTCTGACTTACTATTACTATGCTGTAACTCTTTTTTCCTATAATTTTTGTCTTTCTTTGAACTCAAGCTCCTTGTGATAGAAAATACACCTTTGCATATGAATTTATGTGTTTTCACTGAACATCATTAATTTAAGGGACCACATTGATTTATGTTCTAAAGAAGCATTTATTTTTAAAGTTTTACTCGTTGCTACAAGAAAAGAAGAAAGGAAAAAGATAGAAGGGAGGAAAGAATAGAGGAAGGAAGAAGGGAAAAGGGGAACGGAAGGAAGAGAGGGAAGAGGGAAAGAGGAAGGAAGGAAGGAGCCTTTTATTTTCTCTTCTAGGACTTTATTTTATGGCATTTAAGTACATTAGTGACTATATTTTCATGTGCTGAAGTGTTGTACTGTTTAAAAAATCCTCTAAAAATTATCTTGGGATTCTTTACTTTTTTTGCTTAAATAGTGTTTACAAAGTACTTTCCAGATATTGCAGAAGGGTTGAGAAATCAGTGTTGAATAAGCAGTAATTTCATTTCATAAACTGCCACCCAACACATCTCTTCTACCTCAGCTCACAGGAATAAAAGAAATCCTTCATAGTTTTATTTTGTTTTGTTTGGGTTTTGTTTGTTGTTTTTTTGTTTGTTTGTTTCAGAAAAATCAAATGGAAAAAGCCAACTGACCAAAAAAAAAAAGAAAAAAAGCCCTAATATTAATGAAAACAGACATCAGACAGGTACAACTGACATGTCTTTTTGAAATCACCTCTGCAACATCTTTTCATTGTTCACTGAAGAGATAAGCATCCTTGGTCTCTAAAGAGAACTTGTCCTTCACTCCAATACCCTGAACTCCTTGTGGTAATTTACCTAGTTTATCTGTCTTTCTTTTGAAGTCAAGTTATTCACATTCAACTGGAGTTTGCAACTCCACTGTGAGAACATGGAACAGGTCAAGAAAAGAAACAGAATTTCAGCAGGGATGATGTATGTTCTTCACCTTCTTTTCTTTCCACTCTTCCTGACCTTGATTAAGGTTAAGGAACGGGAAAGAGGCTGTGGCTTTTGCAGAGGGCTTGCTAGTCCCGTGAGCAGGAGGTGGAAGATGTGTGGTTCTGGACACCCTGAGTTACCCTGCTAAATCCATGTATGTCTATTTATATTGTTTTCCTATTCTTAGCTCAGTCTTTTATGTATGTGTATAACACGAGGACTAGCTGTGTTACACACTGAAATTTGTTGTAGAGTACTTGAACTGGTCTATGTGAGCTAGGGGGAGTGTCAGAAACAGCCTAAAGGTGAGGGCATGGAGTTCTGCATGGATAGATCTCATCTCCTTCTCATCTGGGATTTGTAATTATATTGAAGCCTATTAAAGTTGCAGAACCATGAATCATCAGACATGGGCCATATTTCAGATACATCTAACACAGTATTTTCTTCTAATATCAAGATGTGAAATCTCTAATGCTAACATCACACATCGCTGGTTTCCACTCACGGGTCAATCCACAGACCCAAAGAATAGAAAACTGCAAAGATGTGGCTAATTTGTAGAGAGGTAAAAGGTGTCCAAAAAATCAATACAGTTGTTCTGTGGAAGCCAGTAAATATGGCAGTGGCCATTTCACATAAAAATCCTTCAATTGCCCTACTCCACAATAACTTGGTTGCCAGAATTAATTTTTATGTTTCAATTTATAGCCCTTATCCCATCACTGTAGTACAAAATGTGCCATCTACACCTGTTACAGAGTGGTAAACACAATTTAAATAAGTGAGATAGCATTTATCTTTTTTAGTCATTGATCTACAGATAACATATTAATTTAAATATGATCCCTATGTTTTTTCTATTTTATGTCTGTTAAATGCTCTTTTTTTTCCTAGTTCCTGGAATTTATTTCTGTATTTTTTTCCCTGTAGTTCCTATTTAAGCCTAAGTTCTTTTCTCTCATCCCACTCCATTTTTTCTTTTTTTTTTTTTTTTCAGTTGTCTTTCTTTCTTCCACTCTCTTAATCAGGTATAGCATGGGAAGTTACAGATATGAAGGTAGGAAATAGATATCTCATATATTTGCTCATCACTGATGTGATTCCTCATAGGATGGTAGTAGTCTGTAACAGAAGGACAATTTAAAAATAAAAATGTGTAGTACCAGAGAAGACGCAAAAATAAATGGAAAGAATACTACAGCAAACAGGATTTTCTTAGTTTCTCATGTGGTTCATTATCCCATTTGTACATGTAATGCTTATAACACGGCTCTATCAGATGTTCTATTTGATAACCATTGGCTAACTAGAAAATTCCAGGACTTTGGTGATTCTCCATATTTGATTCAGTGTTTGCTGCCACTCAGTTATTTGGCATGTTTGTAACTGCATACAATTTTGATTTTTTTTGATTAAGAATCATATGGACCTCCGAGTCTCACTCTTAATCAGACAAAGGAAAATTACAGCAGTTTGGATATATGACTTAAATCTATTTTTTAATTTTGATGGTGTATTATCTTTAATCTCACTTTTTGAAAAACAGTTAAAAATTTTCTAAATTTGATTAGGCAGTAGCAGCCATTCTGTGATTTACATTAAAAATATTCCTTTTCCTCTGTACATTTTTAAGGATAGGATTTGAATCCAAAGCACAGTTTATTTTATGGCTCTATAATGGAACAAGACTGATCTTGGATATAATCCTCTTCATGATTCCTCAAGACCATGTCCTGATTCCCAGAGAAATGAAGATTTCCACTGACACCTTTTCTGCTTTTTCAAAGGAAACCAAAGTTTATGAGAAGTTTTGTTGCCTTTCTCTAGACAGGTTACACCTTCGATGCTCTGAGGAAGATGGCCAAAGAAGTGAGGGGACATGCAGAGACCACAATTCCTTTGAGGGCAGGACACGCTCAGAGCACTGCTCTTGGAACCCAGAGTTCATGGCATCCTAGGCACAGATTCCACTCACAATGTAAAAGCAGTGACAGAAAGGGTGACAGAAATTGCTGGGGTTAGAGGGCTGGGTGTTTTTAACATTTTGTACTCTAAAATCCTCTCTACATTATATATTTTGTTACAAAGATTCGGAAAGAGATAAACTATACAGTGATTCAGTAAGGAAATATTTTAAGGAGTTGTGTCTTTTGGTTGATTGATTTTGCAGTGAATTAAACTAAGGGGTTTTATGGGGATTTTCTGTTTGTTTTTGTTTGGGTTTTTTGTGTCTGCATATACATATGGACACGCCTTCAAATGTTTACAGGGTGGATGTCTTCATCTAAGTGAAGAGTCAGGAGAACAATTCAGTTACCTAAATAACTCGGTGTCAAATGCTTTTTTAGGTACACTCAGGGACTTGAATTGCATGTAAGGAAACTGAAACATGTTCTTTTGTTTATAGGAGAGCAGGATAAAAAATAATAAATAAAAAAAACCCCAGATTCTCATTTGTATTGACATCTAGTGTCTCTCCACTATCGGCTGAATTAAATTGAAAGAGAAGTGAACCAAATACAATATTCAAGGTAAAAATATCACTGGAAAAATGAGTTCTCATGGAAAGTCAGGATGAAGGCTAATGTACTCATTGGGGAGATAGTCTACAAATTAATTCAAATGTAGTCAAATTGAAAAAAGCAGCATAGACATTTTGAAATGTTATATTACTATCAAAGTACACTTTCTTATTCCTCCTGGACAGTCCAAAATACCTCTGCTACTGCCTTCAGAATACAATGATAGGTGAAGAGAAGGAATAAAATAGTTATTTCCATTCATATTTACAAGTTGCTTCTTTATACATTCCTCCATACCTGCTGATTTATTGATAATAAATCTGATTAGAATAAAAATAAAAATAAATAAAATTTTTTTAAAGAATTCTTAGTAAAGACTTAAATAACTTATATTTATGACAGCATAACCATTTAAATAAGTGCAAACATTTTTTATGTCTAAAATAGAAATATGTAAGTGTGTCATTTGACATTGCTGCTTCTTTTCATGTAGGTTTTATTTAATCTATGAAATAGCAAATATATCAAGAGTATGTAAAAATAATACAGTGTGTAAATGAAAACTTCAGTTTCAAAATATAGAATTTAAATTAAAATCTTCTACGATTTTAGAATCTATATTAAATTATTGCAGATGAAAAAGGACGCTGAAGCAATTTGAAGAATAAGGAAGCTTCAAAATGATAATGCAATGTATCAGAAAAAACTTCCCTTTAACCAAATACTTTTACTCTTCCAGAACATGTAGAAGATTATTTGTAAAAGAATGCAAGCAGCAGGTAGTTTACAACTAATATTTCTCTTGATATTGCATCCCAGCCTCCAGCAGTCTATGTATTTGGGATTTCCCCAGGTAGAGGATCCATGTTTCAACTTTCATTGTTTGAAAATACTGAAATGAACTTGGCCTTGCGTAATGATTAATGCACTAAAATTTCAAAAACTACAAATAAATAAATAAATAAATAAATAATATCCTGTGAATTTGGGTTGTGAGAATTAGGAGTAACTGAAACAGAAGTGTTGAAAAACCTCCATACTGGTGTATTGTATCTGTTCTCACAACAGTTTTAATTTTGTCCTTAGTCACAGCGTTACTTATGTCACTTTTATTTGAGAGTCTTTTAAATATTTTGGACACCTGAAATCAGGACCATACGCCATGATCTTGCAAGAATTACCTTATATCCAATTTACAATATGATTGCCACCCCTGCTGCAATTATCAGCAGAACTCACCTGAATGAGCTGAGATGTTACCTAGTACGAATTCTGTTATCTCACTTTGGAATTCTTTTTTTCTGATTCTTTATCTTGTTTAGTTCAGTACCTTTATGTTGTCTTGCTTATAGAAAAAAATAATAGGGGTGGTTAGGGCTCATTAACTTCCTGCATAAAACAGGGCCCTATGTCACATTGGCTATTACAGTATTAGTACTGTGCGATGGATAATAATTTTTCCTCTGTTAAAAAAAACTGCACAGAAGCATAAGATTTTACAGTATCACCTAAAGAGAGATGGAGGCAACTCTTTTTGTTGAGTAGTAAAAACATCTTTCCTGATGAAACAAGAAACTTAAATTA
>WEKY01058401.1:0-29824 GCA_013390045.1 Picathartes gymnocephalus | reverse complement strand
CAGGCCGGGGGGGTGGGGGGGACTGTCGGCCTCGAGGAATCCCCCCCCCTACCCTGTTACCTTTACTGTGACTGGAAACGAAAGAGAGCAAGATTTTGGCTTCCTGCTCTAAAAATGTGGGTTCACAAAGGCGGTTCTAGTATTCAAGTGGCCACACAGAGTGCCCATTGCAGAGCCAGCCAATCCCTGGGCTTCCCAGATCTATCAGAAGCTGTGCCTGGAGGAAGTTGTAAGAGCCTTTCCAGGAGAAAAAAAAAGTTGGCTTTTTTTCAAACCATGACACTTATGCTCCTATCATCTGAAATAGAGGTTTTGGACAGGAATTGTAGGATGCAGGAGTCACCAAAGCACCATTTTTCCTCCCCTGATGGGAGGATTTATTGGCTGTACTCTGTTTGCCTGGATGTGATTTGCTGGGAATCAGTTACTCATTAATGCCAATACATCTCCAGTAAAATATTAGGCAAACATTTTCTAAGCTATTAACTCCTCATCTGTATATAATCCTTCTTTAATAGCACTGGCATTTGCTGTAGGTAAGTACGCCCATCAGCTTACAATGAAATCTCACCGGCAGCATATCCAGAGCCTCCTTTCTCAACGGACACCACATCATCCTATTTCAGAGATACAAAATGAGAAGAAAAACACTATTCTGAGACTGTGTCTGCTAAACAGGAAAAAGCCCTGCTGATCGCAACTCCAAGGGGATTGGCAGAAGGCCCATTTCCAACTAAATGAGCATAGATGTTTGCCTGAGCATAGTCCATGGGGTAACTGGATTTGGGGAACAGATGCAGTCTGTGGATATGAGGAAGTGGATCATGCCTTACTCAGCTGGCTGGATTTGGGGTGGAAAAGGGGTGGTCATTAGGTCAGCTGTAAATGGTATGTAAGTGAGGCCATGGGCCTGAGACAGAGCTAATGGAGAGGTGTGCAAGTGGGAAGGTCTCACATAGTTTAGTGCCTGCTTCACTCCATTAACCAGCAGAGTTACAGATGGAGGATAACAGGTCTCTGAGCATAAAGTTACACAGGGCAAATACCAATTTCAATGCATTAAAGAACGTGGAGTAAAACACTAGGGACCAGTAAAGCAGTAATTCATAGTCCTGTAGAAGAAGCCAATTGTTAATTGAACCTTTGCTCATGGAGACAAATCCCCAGTGACCACAAATTTCTGCCATAAATACAGCAACTGCCTTCCTTTAAGCAAGAATTGAACACCACAGAACAGAGAGCGCCTGAGGGAGACCCAGACAGCCATGGCATCATCTCACTGCCCACAAATGCATTCTGAAGGGCCCCTCCACACGTGTGTCCCAACCCATCACCTTAAACCAGCTCCACCAGCTCTGCAGAACAGCTGCAGACTTGTTCTTCACCACGCACACAGACACACACAGGCACAGACAGAGCATCCAGGGACACAAATCACTGACCTGAGCAGTCTGAGTGTCTCAGCATCAGAGGAGCTGCTGTGGCAAGCGCTGAGGCAGCAGTGCTGTATGTCTCTCCCTGGACTGCAAGCACTGCATTCCCACCTTCAAATCCCTGTGCAGAGCCCAGAAACTCTGCAATATTGGGACTCAAATGCTATCACTTAAGATGTTAAACTTTTACAGGGCAGCCCTTCAAGATCTCTCATATAGGTACTTGGACAGTATGCACCCATCACAGCCCAGCCTAGGGCAAGGAATGCATATAGTAGATTTTCTATATAGCTGCCTTGGGATTCAGTGAGAGAAAGCTTGAGAATTCCCCCCGAATTGCCCAGCCTGGCTGGAAAGCTTTAGGGCGGAAAGGGGAGCATAAACACTCCTCCATTTCATGAAGGGTTTGCTACTTTGGCTGGAGCAGTGTCATTAAAGTGCTGTAGGTACAGGTTATTAGGAATTAATTCTCTTTAGAGCAGGTAGAGCTAATTTCTAATAATCTTCCTGAATTTCCATAGAAAAATAGCTAAAAACTTATAGGTGACCCTTTCTACCTATTTGTTATTTGACTACGGAGTTCTTCTCCATATGATGTGTGCCCATGGTGTCAGGAAGTAATAATGCCACTTCACACTAATACACAGTCTGCACAATCTCTGCTGTGCAAGGACCATGTAGGCAAGAAATAATTTAAACTGTAGCACCTTTATTGCTATTTTTTAGCCAATGGTTCGAGAAGTGCAGGCAGAGAACGGAAAAAAAAAAAAAGGTGGAAGAGTGGTGTTTAACTGCAAAGGCCATAAGAAATACCTTATTTTGAGGAGGGGTAGAAAAGATGTAAGAAAAGAATATGAAAAGCAGGTGTCAGAGGAAGTACTTGGCCATACACAAAGAGGGAGGAAGGGGGTTGTGAAGCCAATGGTCCATAGTGATATCAAGAGGCTTTAGTGGTCCCAGGTAGCAAGTAACAGGACAAGAGGAAATGGTCCCAAGTTGCACCAGGGGAGGTTTAGATTAGATATTAGGAAAAATTTTTTCATTTAAAGGGTCATGACACATTGGAACAGGCCCAGGGTTGTGCTAGAATCATCATCCCTGGAAATATTAAAAAAAAAGGCATAGATGCAGTACTCAGGGACATGGTTTAGTGATGAAGATGGTGGTGTTGGTTTAATGGCTGGACAGGCAGTGCCATGACCATGGTGATGGCACCATTTGCAACCAGGAAGTAAGGGCGATAATGAACAGCTGCACAGCACCAAGTCCCTTATATATTATATATCCAAACATCAGACAACGTTAAGGAAACTGGAGGAAAAAAGAAGAGAAAAAGAGCCACGATATCTAGCCCAATTTTGGCCTATCCTAGCATTCTTGAGCTGGAAGGCTGAAAGTTCTTTGAAAATAATTCAGCCTCCATTTCACATGAATAAAACTTTACAGGCGGTACATTAACACATTAAATTACAATCAGGCCAGAATTTGGCCAAGACAGTGTGCTAAACACATCTACTCTGTCTAACTTTGTCCAGAGACTTGACTTGTTCACCACCACCTACTCCTTGGCACTTCATGCTCTTTCCAGAGGTTTACAGTTACAGTGGCACAGTGGGTCTTGCTACAATAAAGTTGTCCTGATCCATCAGGACAAGAGCAGAAGGGGAAAAGTAGTACAAGGAGTCGGAGGGTTTGCAGGGCTATGAAAAGCTGACTTGACAACAGCATCAAGGCTTCAATGAATCCACACCTTTCCAATTACTTGCAGTAGTGCCAGGGTCTTTAGAAACACCTTACAGAATTGTATCTTTACTGACTACTGATGCAGCTGGTTGTGGGACGTGTAAGAATTACACAGACAGAAGTAAATAGGAAAATGATGATTATAATAACAACAGCCACAATAACAACCAGAAAAATAAAGGTTTTCTGCTCAGTTCGAAATTTCAGGTGTTTGGCTGCATGCCAAAAAGAAACGGATAGTTGAATGTACTTGAACTTTCCATGAAGAAATAATGCCCCCAAAATGTCAGTTCAAAAATATCATGCATTTTGAGACTCAGGACTCAGAACAGATCATTTCAGACAGACAGACCACAGCAAATCCATTCTAGCTGGTGGTTACTTATTTTTAGTAGAAAAACAGCTTTAAAAATATCTATCTTTTGGTCCAGCTAAGATACTCTGAGATAAACCAGTGTCTAAGAAGAAGGAAAAAAAATTTATTCCAGACAGTGTGACCAGCTTTTCTCAGAACCTTGAGAGGCTTCCACAGTGGAGATGAATTTTATTATGTGATATGGGCACCCACTTGACAGAGAGATTTGTGAGCCATTAGTAAGAGACGATATCATACACTTAAACAGATCCATTCCCATCCAACAGTGACAGGAGATAAACGAAAAATGTGTTATATGGCAGGGACTACAGACTTCGACCACTACAATCATATAATGTTTATTAGACAAGTGAGCTGGAACCAAGTATATCTGAGAAATACCGAGCACCCCAAAATCAAACACCTACTGAAGGTTTTTTCCACTAATTGTATATTTTCAAAGAATCTATATTTATACCAGAAAACAATAAATCCTGCAGAACTAGAAGTGAAGATAGCTGAGTTAAAAATGTTTGGATATATTTCAAGTTCCAGGAAAACAGATTTAAGGTGACAAAACAGAGGGACACATAGAAATCAGCCATTCATGGTTATGGCCCATGTGAGACATGCAGAATGAATAATGAGACAGCAAAGGGCAGTCAGATTAAGGGAAGATAAACAGTGAAACAAAATCTGTAAAATAGGACTGGAGGATAATTTGTTAGAAACCAGCACAGTCAAAAGGAGAAGGAGCAGCAGTAGAGAATGGGGCTGCCTAGAATTGGGTCTGTTTGAAGAATAGGTCCTAGAAAAAGGCAACCAGAAGGGCGTGATGGGCTGAGAGGACTGGCACTCTTCCTCTACAGTATGCTGTGAATGCAATCAGTGCCTTTGAAACTTTCAGAGCACACCATACCTGACTGCCCTGCTGTCCAGTAAATAGCGCAAAAATTGCTTCAGAACAATTCTTGGACAATTCAGAACAAATGAATCTTCACTTCCCCATTTTTTCCTGCTCAGGTATCCAACAGACCTTCCCACGAGTCAAATTCAACTGGCAGTATGCCTAATATCTTGCTACAGATACCACAGTCTGACCCACTTGAAGATACTTACAGCATCCAAATCTCATTGTTTTGCTTCTGCCTCTTCCCAGCTGAGCTTCTGGCCTCTTACTAATCCTGCTGTTTAACATTCACTATTTGCATATCTAGCCCAAAGCTAAAATTTCTTCCAAAATTGGTAAAGGAGCTGTGCAACTGATGCCAACATGCATTTGAAATATTCATCCCTCCCACTTCAATCATTGACAATGACCACTAGCACTAAGCACTAATCACAGATTGTTAAATCAAGGGATTTATTTTTTGTCCATGGTCAAAGAGAGCACCACAGGCCCAGTCTCTGCCCTGTCCCACAGCACAACCCCAGGTAGCCACCACAGAGCAATGGTGACTGTGAAGGACTGGCCCAACAACGCATCTCAGGAGACTTTAATAAAAATATCTTTTGTTGGGGAAGGGACCTCAGTGTGCATTCCCTTACCTGTCATTGCCTCTGAATTTAGCAGTAAGTGTCCTTCTTACAGATGAGAGCTGTTTCTCCCTACTCTGCAAAGATTACCCTTGGGATTTCCCCTCTCTGACTTAAAAATCCGTAACTTAAAGACTGCACTGCAAAATGGTTCACATTTGCATAACAGAACTAGCACAAGCAAATTTGCCTTCCCACACTAAATCCAGACGTTTTCTTGGCTGGTTTTCCTTACTCTTGCATTACAGTCATAATGAATAAGAAAAAATAATTGAGAAGACATCCTAAAAATCTTACCACAAATTTTTCATCTGAGGTCATCATGGGGTAAAACCATAAATTTTGACTTCATCATTTTCCAGACATAAAGACTGGTAAAAGAATGTAAAAGACAACATTATAGTGATACTGTCAGTCAAGCCCTGTAGACTGAGAATGTGAGAGATGTTGATGGGATTTCAGAAGCTTGAAAAAACTCTCAAAAAATGTCAGCAAGATGCTTTGAAAAAGAAGAAATTGAAGACGACAGGCATAAAAATCATAAAAATAAATATCTGTTGAATTATAAGGTACCATTTTTCATCAGAGATCAAGTGAAGCTTAGTCTGCTTGTGTTTATCTTACACCAGTACATTTTTACTGTTTCTCACTTGGTCTGCAAGCGTAGTAGTAAGCTTTTGTTGTTTCCTGCCAAAAATTCTCTGGCAAGATGCTTTTTCAGCTTGGGAATGCAGCAAAAAACTGCTGTTTACCTATCACACATTTTTAAGATGTGGCATTTTTCAACTGATAATAAAAAGTGTCAATCATATTTTTAGCTGAGGAAACATGGTCCTCACTGAATTCAGGCTATGTCTTTTGTCAGTTACTGCTCCCCATCGGTGACATATTAGTGCCAGAGCTGCAGGCATATTTCAAGTTCATTTAAGTTCACCAGTGAAACTTAAGACTAAAAATGTTTGAAATTCTAGTTGCAGGCTAAAAATTCAGAATAACAATATTTTTTTTCTAATTAAATAACTCATTACTTTAAAGGCAATACCACTTCAAAAAATCCAAACGCTCCAGTTTGATATGTGATGTCCAAACTCAGTATGCAGAAGAAAAAGACCTTACCAGCCATTCATCATGGGCTGATTCTGGCTGGGCAATTCAAGGTGATTCTGTTGGTATTTCTCTCTTGCTTTCACTTAAAAACATCCAGTCCTAGTGAAAAGTCACAGAACACTGGTCAGGTGATGCTGTCACCAGAAACCAAGAGAGGGAAGGTATGTACTGAGAAGGTAGTGCCTGAAACTCTTCCAGGGATTTATTAGTTCTAGACACTGGCAGTGCTGTGTAGTCCAGAAGAATCAATAAACTCAGTGAACAGGAGTCTTTTGGAACTCCTGGCAGCAATGAGAGGTTGCATGGTTCCGAATTGATCCAGGAGTGTGCCAGCTGCTGTATGCAGAAATACACAGTCCCCTGATGAACCAGAGTATAGTCAGAGGGATTTTGCAGATACCTGCCAGGCAGACACAGGAGCCAGTTTGACCCCACGCATCTGAGTACACAGCTGGGCTTGGGACTTCCAGACACTGCTGCAACCACTCAGCTATGAGTTAGGGTCTAATAACTACATGGGTGAATAACAAACTGTTATCACTCATTACAGTTTGATTCCGTTAACAACAAAACTGGTTATTCCTAAAAAATAGCTGTGATCTGTGTCTCCTCCAAACACCTACCCAACAGTGAAGATCACCAAGCTCCTGCTACTGTCCTCCTTTCAGCAGCAGTGTCAGCTTAAGCAGTTGCCTCTCTCAGCCTGTTTTCTGCATAGAAAATGTCATTTCATGTAATTTTCGACATGAAAGGACTCTCTAGAATGGTTCACACCATGAAAAGAACCTGAGGTAGACTTTATATGGTCTTCAGACAACTACAAGTGGCAAGGAGATCTATCTCTAGATTTAGATACCCCAGTGAATCTAAGCATCCAACATTTATGTCTCATTTCCTTCCTTGGGACCCAGACACACACCCAAACCAATTTTTCTGCAGAAACAAAACATCTGCCCAGAACTTTTTGGATCTCACCAAAAGCACTTATTCTGCTGTTGTGCTCCAAAAAGTATGAAGACTTATAAAATTACCCCTAGATGCCCATCTGTGCTTGAAACCCAGGAAAATTAGTTCACCTACAGATGACTAATGGAAGATCTTCTTTGGGGTTGAGTTGGGAACTGAGTCCCATCTGCTGTACCTGATCTTGCAGTTTGCCCAGAAAAGACATCCTTCTGTCTGAGATTCAAGGATAAAGGAAGTTGGCCTGACGTCTCATAAATATTCTTTGCCCTCCATTTCCTTCAGAAGATTAGAAACACCCATTAGGCCTGTGTTTTCCTGCCTGTGCAAGATTTAAGGCACAAGTGAAAACTCCACCATCTACAAGTTTTTAAATTTATGGGCCACAAAATTATGGGAGAAAAGGAAGCATCTAGTCAGGATGAGGAAAAGACATTACACCTGTGTAAATAAACAACAACCATAAAACAGCTGACACGAGGAAACATACTGATGTTTTTGCATGCAATTTCAATATTCCTTCTAACTTCACAAATCTCATTGAATGACATTATACTTGCCAAGGCTGCCTGATTTTAAAATCTCTAAAAACCTAATACCTAGTACCTCCATAAGGAAAAAAAAATTATTTAAAATTAAAGAATGGGTCACAGTATGCATCTACAGCCTGATCTTGAAGGACATTTTCATGCAGCTTTTACACTGATACGAGTGCTCCTCTAACTTTAGACCCTTAAATTCATGCAAGCCAACAGGCATCCCTGGTCTCTTGTTTTCCTAGGACTAGTGGAGCTCTTCATGTGACAGGGTATCTCTTACTGGGTGTTTTCACAAGATCAAGACCATGTTCAGTAACTTCAGCTTCTGGCATATCAAGGACTAGTTGTCTTTGCAGTTGAACTGCTGCTTCAACCCATCTTCGCAGTGAAGATGTAATTGTGTCCTGCAGGAAATGCATCAGGTATCACCTTGGTAGGGATGACTCAAAATGCAAAACACAGGCAGTTAGGAAAATAAACAGGACTACAGAACCACTTTATGGATCTTGATGGGTACCATTGCTTAAAAATTATCTTCACCTCATAAAGACATTCAAATTTTTTTTTTTTCAACCATTGCAATTGCTATTTCTTAATTCACACAAATCCTGGCCGTTGAAAATTCACAGGCATCTTGTCATCAACCTTTCTAGAAACAGAGCTGATCTGCAGATGGACCATCCAGTTACCAAACCACATTTAATATTAAATCAACTGAGGTGTCTAAGGTCAAGGAGGAGGTCAGCACCACTCTGGCCTGCCCAACCCTGTGCAGTTATCTGCCATCACTGGTTCACCACAAAACTAACAAGCATCCTAAGGATGGAAGATTCAGTATCAGTGGCCCTAAGCCATGACTGTGCCCAAGAACATGTCAGGGTTGGATTTTATAAGTCTACTGCTGAGCAGTATGGTCAGAAAGCAAGGATTTCTTAGGTTTATAGAGCTGATTTTAAAATTAATTAACACAATGCTTCCTGTATTCAGGAGCATTCGGGTTGTTGCTTTTGTTTGTTTGTTTCACCTTGCACCCAGAGAATGATGTTTCGCTTCTTGGGTGTTTTGGGAACCACGCCTTGTCTCTTGCCTCTGCACATCAATGAACTGATGTTGTTTCCAGCATGGAGTTCTCCTGCTATTGAAAAAGCCCTCTGCCTGACTTGCCTGCCTCCTTCCTGGGCTGCTGAAGGCTTAGAGGAGCCAAACCTTCAATCTCCTTAGGCAGATGATAAACTGAAACTCGGAAAGTCTTGATTCCATTCTGGCTTCTTTCCATGTCTCAGGTTCCCCACTGTTATGTGATATAGACAAAAGCAAATCCAAAATTATTTCAGCCCTCATTCAGAAGGAAGCCTGAGCTTCAAATTTACAGTTTTGTAAGATTATGCTGAGCAAGGACAGACAGTGATTTCTTACCTTCCCTTGCCCTGTGTGCCATAGCACATGCCCCAGTGCAATGCCCTTGAATGAATATAAACCTAAGTTTCATTTGGTCTCAGTACTATACAGGTTTTTATCCAGCACAGAGCAGAGGGTTTCCAGCTGTCAAAAGCTTATTTGTTATCCTTCCATGGAGCCATTAACTTACAAAACTAACTTCCACAAAAGAATAGTCCCAGTCTTCAAGCACTGAGCACATTCTATTTAGTATTTATTGGCCAAGCCAACTCAACTGCAACAGATTTGAAATATAATTAACTCTCACCAGATGTAACAATTTTGTTTTCATCTCAGCATCATCCAAAAAGATAAGAGAATTTTGTCCTTGAAATATTCTGTCCTTGAAATATCAACAAATATGAGCAAAAGCATATGCAAGCTCATCCAATCAATGGTAACTCTTCTGATCAGTACTAGCAGAAGGGGTCACCTCAGCTAATGTGTGGAGTAGTTTTAGAAAGTAAAAACCTGATCTGAACAGCCAAATAGCTGTTGCAAATGAAGATGAATTATTAAACAGGTTAACACTCACAGCAAGCAGTGAACTTGCAGAGATACGGACACTGAGCAAATACACAGTCTGTATACTCTGGGATGCAGAGCATCCAAATGAGATCTTAGGGGAAATTCTCAAGAGCTGAGTCAGCTGGAAAATTCCTGCAGCTTTCTCTCAAAAAAATTTTTTTTTTCCCAAGGAAAATACACAAAGGGGAAAAATAGAAAAGAAAGGTGGGAGGGTGTAATATTACCCTGCCATTCAAGAGCTGCTGTGAACTTTTTCTTTATTTGCCAAAGTCCTTATGGAAAGGTTCATGAGAGCCATGCACAGATTGACAGATGATTCAAGCCTCTTACTCGACTAGTTGGGTGCCCATGCTAATTGTACACTTTGGCTCTCAAGTTCATTTTCACTTGCTGCATTGGATTAAGGCAAGCCAAGAATACATTGTGCATGCAAGTGCAATGGCTTCCAGCCTTGGAAGAGCAATGGATATTGCTGTTACTCTTGGCTGCTGAGCAGGGTGAGCAATTCAGAGGTCTCTGAAGCCTCCCAGCATCTCCTCCCAGGGTGCCCTTGAGGGTCCGTGACTGCCAAGGCCTTTTCTGCACTCAGTTTTCACCGCATGTTGGAGACCACCCATAGGGCTACACATTTACCCAGGTTTGGAAATAAACACACTGGAGAAGCATACCCAGTATGCACAGCAGTAAAAGCCTCACTGCTGATCTATTATTACTGTTGAGCACCTTCGTGCTTTCTCAGGTACTGATGCGAATCTTGCAGGACTATTGCTCAGGCACATAAGTATAATCGTAGCAACCAATGCTTGCCAGAAGTATCAGATAGGAAGGTTACAGCTATTTCTCAATATTAATCTCCTGTGTGCTGAAGTGCTTCTAGGTGCTGTAACTTCTATTGATTGCTACCTTGTTAGCAGAAGGCAAGCCAGGAGATGAGCAAAGACTTATAACTAGGAAATGGAGGGTTGTGTAAGCTGGGTTATCTATCTGTAATTCTGCTGCACATTGCAGAGATACTGATCCTTTACAGAAATACTTTCAATATTTCTACCTCTTATTTCAACATCTTGTTTATTACACATGTGAAAGCTCAAAATGCTGTAAGTAAGCCAATGTGATATTCTTGTTTTAAAATATGATTTCTGTAAGTTCATACTGCACCTACTGATTTTTAAAACCCTTCTTACACAGGTAAAACTTTGTGCAATTAATTCCATGTCACTGATCTTATTTTTGAAACAAATAATGACTCACCTATCTTCCCTTGGGTCTTGCTCTTCGCCACTCCCTACCAATGTGTGGCCATCAGTCTGGTTGTATTTTGTTTCTAAGATGGAGTTTAGGGGGCCTTAGGCCACTTGGTAACATTGTCAGTGCTTTATTTCCTCCACCTCCTCCCTATAAAACTATGACAGCAATACTAACTTTCCTCATCTCTTTAGTTTTCTTATATAAGTGCACAAACACTGTGAAACAGAGACCTTTAGCACATGTTTTCATAGCTCCAACCAGATACAGCCGAGATCTCTAGTGGGGCCAGGAGACACCACTGTTATAGAAATGATAATGTTAATGCACTGCCTGTGGGGGTGTTATCTCTCACTGAGAGAAAAAAGGCTTATGAAAACTGGCTGAATTATTGTTGCTTTCTTTGCATGTTGCAGAACTGCCTCAATGCTTTGCATAAATGCAGTGGCAAAGAAACACATCCAGGCAGAAATAGGTGGTAAATGATACTGACTTGTTAACCTCAGATCTGCATCTATGCTTATATCCTCAACATTTGTCATTCCTAAAGGCTTTGTAGGGGACCTGCTCCTCTCAAAGCAATTCCCACCAGTCCATGTCTGATTCAACCTATGCTGCTGCACTCCTGTGAAGCAGGGAAATTGGTGGCAACAAGAGGAAATTTCAGTTGTATAGTGATTTTCTTTGAGTTGATTCAATTTCCAGGGTAGTATTGTAGATCAATTCCTTGATTTATTTAAAAAGTGGATTGGATAAAGTAGCGGAAAATGTATCAGAAAAGAATTTTGTTCCTGGAAAATAGACTAGGGGAATCATGAAGCTTACTTGAACTCTGACTCTTTCTGTTCATTTTCTTTTCTTCTTCTTATATATCTAAGTAGAACACTATTACTACACTCTTCAGATGAAGAATGTGTAAGAAGCAGTGAAATCTCTTTTTACTCTAACAATAAAAGCTTCCTAGTGAGCAACCTGAAAAAAAGGAGAGCTTCCGAGAGGGACATGAACAATAGTAAGATTGTATCTGCTGGCCTCATCTAGCACATTAACCTAGTTCTGATTTTCCTGGCTGACATGGATTTATTCCTGATTTAATTCCAACATAGCTAAAATGTCTCAGAAACAAAGGTGATATATCTTGAATACTTCTTTCGCCTGCTCAGAATCCATATGCCATTTTTTAATATCATTGCTCATACTTGGCAATATACATAAAACCAGTGAGGGGTTAAATAGACTGGACTCTATTTAAAACAAAAATATTTGTATCCTTACATTGATGTCTTTGTCTAGTGATACAAATTAAGTCACCTTTTCATAGTCTGGTAAGCTGTTCAACACAAGAAGGAAGAACAAAGATTTCCAAAGCAGGCTAATGCTGTGCAAATTGACTTGTGCTGCTCCTCAGCTGAAGACCAATGAGGCCACTTGGATGACTTTGCACGCATGGTGACAGCCCCACTCAAGTAGTAGCTCCAGAGAAGGACAAGGGCCAAGCAAGCTGCCTGTTCCCTGGTGTATTCTGTAGCCCTTCCTTGGGGAGAAAGGGGGTGGTTGGATCACAGAATCATAGAATAGTTTGGTTTGGAAGAGACCTTTAAAGGCCATCTATTCCAGTCCTCCTACCATGGGCAGGGATCTTCAACTAGACCAGGTTGCTCAGAGCCCTGTGCAACCTGGCCTTGAATGTTTCCAGGGATGGATCATCCACAGCTTCACTGAGTAACCTGTGGCACTCTCTCATCACATTTATCGTAAACAATTTTTCTTATATCTAGTCTAAATCTACCCTTTTTAGTTTAAAATCATCGCTGCGTGTCCTATATTACAGGCCCTACCAAACAGTCTGTCCCCATCTTTCTTTTAAGCCCTGTTTAGGTACTGCAAGGTGCTGAAAGGCCTTCTCAGAGCCTCCTATTCTCCATGCTGAACAGCCTCAGACCTCTCAGCCTTTCCTCGTAGAAGAGGTGCTCCATCCCCCTGATCACTTTTATGGCCCTGCTCTGGACCTACTCCAACAGATCCATGTCTTTCCTGTACTGAGGAAATGAGACCTCCTTCACCTAAATAAAGCTAAACTCATCTTGGACATATTGCTTAGGCTGCAATCTCACATGTTAGGGGTTTGCAGTAGTGCAACCAAAGAACTTGTAACTGGTGCCAAGGAGAGCTGGAGCAAAGGCGGCACCTAATGCAAAGCAAGCCTTACTTCTCTTCAGGTACCAGAGAAGGGAGAGGTTAAAAGAGGCGGGCCATAAATTTTCACTTGTCTCTGAAATGAAATCCTGTAAATTAGAGTTTGTCCTCTAACAGTCATGGAGCATGGCAAAGATTTTACCCAGGCAGCTCTGCAGTACTTCTCACATGTGGGTGGTAAAGGAAGTTCCTGCTCCTATCATGAGCTCAGAACGACAACTACAGTTCTCGACATTCAGTTTGTGGATGAGAAGTGAAAAGTAGGTGACGATAAGCAGAATTGCCTGTCAACTCCTTGTACAAGGACGTTTCCTTAAATAGGATTTCTTTGCAGAAAGAAAAGGTTCCTCAGAAAGCTTTTGTTCTAAGACACTTTTGAATATCACTAAAGTTGTAAGGAAGAATGCCTTGAGGGTGGAAAAGTCCAATATTTTTCAATTTAGCAAGCAGAAGTAATTCTGTTCTTACAGACCTTATTGCTATCTCCAGCTACCTAATAGAAGATTATAAAGAAGATGGAGACAGGCTCTTCCAGTAGATGCACAATGATATGTAAAAATGCAATGAACACAAGTTGCATCACAAGAATCTCCTGTTAGATATAGGAAATTTTTTTAGCATAAGGCTGGTCAAACACTGGAATTGGGACACAAATAAGACCGGATTTGACAGAGCTACCTACTCCTCAGGGACCCTTTCTGAGTAGGAGGTCAAACCATATGACGTCCAGAGCTACCTTCCCACCTAAATAATTCCATGATCCTGTGATTCTTAAAGTCACACGCACTGAAGTTATGGGTTCAATTTATACTTTTTCTTACAGCAATGTAACATGAGGTTCAGTTTCTTGTTTAGCAACTCAAAATTTTAATTTTGTAGCTATCTTTTGCAAGTAACTGTGGAAGCACCTACTTAATCTCTGTTGGAGCACTGCTAGTTATTTATGTTCATCATTACAGGACAGTTCTATCTGTATTGCTGTGTAAAGTCTGGGGAAATACATTTCCACCCTGAATTACTCTATTTTAAATACAGAAGGATAACAAGGAAGAGCCAAAGTAAATTCTCCGTGACATGCAGTGTGCAAATGGGGCTACAATCTCAATGTACAACGTCTGTCAGACAAGAACTAGTCCTCTCTGCTTGGCAGCACAGGACGACCTGAATTACCCAGCCCACCTCAAGAAGCCAACACAGCTGCCTGTTGTGACTTTTAAAGCCTCAGGCTGCCCAGAACAAGACCATCAGCTCCAAAGTGAGACTTTAGTAAGACTGATTCCTAGGCAATGGGCAACAGGATCAGCTAAGAGATGGACCTGGATCCCTATCCATTATACTGCTTTCATTTTTCTGGCATCCAAGTGAGGACTGGGAACACTGAATGGCATTCAGCCTATCTACATTGGCTTCTAAGATTTAGGCGGAATTTACTGCCTAAATCCAAAAGCACTTCTTAAACTAATGGCTGCCTGGAGCCCTTTTAACTCGTACAGCACATAAAAATCTAATGGCACCCTGGTGTTAATGCACTACTCATTAAGCACCTGAAGACACTTAATCAGCTAAGTGGGAACTTCCCACCCAAATTCTGCAGCTTCTCAGAGAAAGAAGTGAGCCCCTGAGGTTCTTCATCCATTTGGTACATCCAAAGAGCTCTTCGTGCACTTGAGCAGCATCGGCCAAAGGAGTTCAACTCTCCCATAGTAGCTGAAGGACAAAAATCATTGATGGCATTTGAACCTCCAACAGATCAAAGACATGCTGAAGAAAACGAGCCTTTTATAAACATAAATGCACTTGTTCATTATAAATCACAATATTAAATTAAGAGAATGAGAAGATTTGTACTATTAACTGTGAAAAGTATTTATGAAAACACTTCTTTGCGTTACCATCTTGTTATGAAATATTCTGCTAGGTATGGAGAAATCTGTTATTGGCAGCTCAAGTTCCTTCAGGAAGCCCTTAGGATGGGTCAGGGTATTCCCCAGTGTATGTTCCAGCAAGAACACAGTTCTGCAGATGTATGGAATTGTATAACTTAGTAGCACTAATAACTCAGAGAGTTGCAGTAAAATTTTACTATAGAATATTTCTGATTAATAAGTAAATCATACCCATTAAAAATTATATAACTAGAAGACCTTTTAATATCACTTTGGGAATTTAGGACTGGGCTGAACAACAGCAAAAGTATGATTCTGACACCCTCCTACTGCTCCATCTGAAATCACTAAAAAATGTTGCCTTTGGCTTTCCAGGGAGCAGAGCAGGTTCAGAATATTGTCTCATGCTATTCTCCTCCTCAACAACATAGAAAACTCAGCTGCTTGTCAGTTTCTGGCAAAGAGAAGATTCAATTCAAAATGGTCAGGAATCAATTCTGGGAAATGCTCCAGCCCTATCTTATGCTTGCTTCCACAAACAGATTTTTGAAAGGATTGGGGAACTTTCTGACCAGTAATGTTTAAGATGCGGTAAGATAAAGACAGTCAAATTTCTTCCTCCAGGCTATTTGTCCTGGAATCAGGAAAAAAAACTTTTCCCTGCTCATCACTGCAAAGCTGACACATTAAGGATATTTTCCACTATTTAGAAGCATCATCTACTGCTAGGTTTGATGAACTAGTAAAGGATTCAAACGTATTCTCCCTGTCATCAGCATATACTGCTGTTAAGTGGTGCAAAAAATTTTCTGTACTGGCAGGCAATAAAAATTAAGAAAACGATACAACCTTACAGGGAAATACACCCCTGGTGTCACGTCCTATAGGATAGGCCCTCATTTTGCTCTGATAATGCAAAAATTTGTCTTATCTCTTGTAAACAGAAATTGCAGAGATGCTTGCTGGCAGCACAGAGCAAAGCATTGCAATCACCTGTGTCATTCTGAAGCAAAAAAAGTCTGACTGGCAGCAAATGAAGTTGTCTTTGTCTACTAATGAAACCTTCTGCCATGACATTTGCAGTAAGTTGCTGTATTATGAAAGTAAAAATCAGTTTCTACTCATTGTTAACAAAATAGCACACCTTACATTTTGCTTTACAAACTGCCAATTACATGATTCATGAGGAATTATCGTAGATTGCAGTATCTTTTCATTCGGTATAAAAATAGACTTTCATTCAGTGCTTCTTTCCAGATTCCACATGTTGTGACTCTGTCTGCCATCAGATCACAGGATCACAGAACCATTAAGGTTGGAAAAGACCCCTGAGATCACCAAGTCCCATCTTTGGCCAGTCACCACCTTGTGAACTAGACCATGGCACTAAATGCCACATCCAGTCATTTCTTCAACACCTCAGGGATGGTAACTCCACCATTTCCTTGGACAATTCACTCCAATGTTTAACAACTGGTTCCGTGAATAAATTCCTGCTGATGTCCAGCATATCCAGCAAATATTCCCCACTACAACGTAATGACTTATAAGCTCTCTGTTTTTCTGTGCCCTAAAATGCACTTATAATTTGAACAAAATTTGAAATTCAGTGTCTCAGCAACTTGTGCAACAGAGTTAGAGTTGGAATCTGTCCTTGACCTCCTCTAGGAACATGAAGATTTCCACACATACTATTAGCACACTTTTGCCTCTGAGAAATCTGGGCTATACAAGACTTTGAGCTGAACCTAGTTTGCCTAAGGGAGGTTGGGGCAGATGAGGCAGAAGTTAAAATGCCCAGATGGGAGCGGGGGGGGGAAGTGACATTTAAATCAACTACCTAGAGCAAAATTTAGGACTCTTTGTTAATAGAAAACCACAAAATGTCACAAAAACTCTGTACAATGGGAAACGTAGTAAAAATGCTCTGGCAGGGCAATATCTACAGTGAAATCCACACTGACTCTGAATCACAGCATCAGTATGTTAACACTGTTTGCAGTTTCCACACCATGGTACCTCTTCTTCTCGGTAGAACAGTAGGGAATTTCCATCAAAATATTTTTAATGAAGAAAAAAATCAGTTTCTGTATAATCTAAGTTTTTGGTGAGATTTTCTTTTCTCACTGGGACCACTAATGTTGAACAAGTTTTAAAATCTTGAACTGCCTGAGCTGCTGCAGTATCTCTTAAAAGATACAGTGCAGCTGATTTACCCTGTGAGCTCGATTAGAGCATTCATAATTCAGCAATGCCTCAGCTCATGCTGGAGCACAATAGCACATCCCAGGACACGGATTTAACAGAATCAAAACCCTGTAGAGCCAGCTTTTCTACCCTGAAAAGTCTCCATCTGTTGAACATTGGTGAAAGCAAATGTCAATTAATCAAATATTGATATCAATAACAAAATTTCAAATAAAAAATATCAAATTATTTGTATTTCAAATTCATAATGAAGTCAGTTGAATTAAACCTTGAAAACAAAGCTGGGATTTTCTGAGGGACCAAACCAAACAAAAGCAAGTCACTACAAATATTCAAACACGACTCACTAACAAACTATTTCACTACAGCAGGCTGTTGCAGGCAAGCATACGTTATGGCCAGGTGTAGATTTTTCACTAAAATTACTGCACCAAAGGATGAGCTGCCATGGGTGAATGGAATATTACAAAGCTAATGTGGCAGAAGGGAGACTGAGGCAGACAGTTCCTTTTCCAATATCCAAACTATGATCAAAGACTTTTCCTTGGAAGGTGATGAAATAAAATTGATGAGTCTGAAAAAAGGGAGGAAGTTGGCAGATTGGCAACAAATCAAGACTGGGCAATAACCACAAATGGTCACAGAAGATAATGGCACAGACAGTGAGCTCTACTCCCATCCAAGCAGATGTTTGATGTATTGTCTCCACCTCTGACAGATCCAAGGGTTTTGTCTTCATATATTTCAGCAAAAGTTTTGTCACTAACCGTCTCAAAAAAAATATAAATGAGTTGGCAAGAACTGAATCTTTCCAACTTCTCTCATGAACCATCATAACGATATATTGGTCATATTTATTTTTACAAACTTTGTTGGCTTGGGCCACAGAGCAAACCACAGTAAATATTTCTGAGAAAACAGTAAATATTTCTGCTTTCATTCCACATGGAATTAACTAGGGCTGAGAGCGGTAGGATCGATGTTTTCCAGCTACAGTGGTTGTAAGGGAATTTGAATAGGCTCTGGGTGGGTTTTAGACAGCAGAAGTCAGCTGAGATGAATCTCACTCCATGGAAATAACAGTGCTTTAACTGCAACCCTGAGGATATGCAAAAGTTTTTTTCTCTTGGGATGAAAGACAAGTATACAAAGAAGTTGGGGCTCTAGCAGCTGAGGAATGGATTTTCCATATGTCTACAGTTTTTAAAACCAAAATAATGGGGGGGGAGGGAGGTTGAGTTGTACAAAAAAACGTGTGTCTGAAAGTTACTATATCAAATTAATCCATGCTCGCTTGTTGCTTGGATAAAAATGCTGCACATTTCTGAGTGTAACTGAGATCTGAAGCTAGAGTCTTCCGTAGTGGTGGCTGAGGAGGCCCAGCAGGCTTTAGCCCTTTTGGAAAGGCATTCTCCACAATGAGAATTATGGCATAGAACTTGGTAGAATAGCCATCAAAGCACACTGCCTCCACTGTGGTATTATCCGTCTCTTGCCATCATTGATATGGTGAGGTTGAAAGGCCTCAGGAACAGTTCATCACTAGGCTGATCATCATATCAAAGAAGCCCAGTAGAAGTAAGGAAAGAAGAGTGAGATTTGTTGCATCTGTCTTAAAGAGAAGGACTTAATTGGACACTCAGTCATCTCCATTTAGGTGGCTATTTGCAGTTTCTCACAGATATTAGTCTAGAGTCATTTGAGAGGCAATTATGATACCTTACCTGCTGGCTTCCATATGCTCTGTGTCATATTATCCTATTCCATGCAGATGTCTCAGATACCCTAGAGTCCCTCAGAGACCAGCAGCATCTACAGGTGGGCAACTGAACTGAGATCTTTAAATTCCCTGACAATCAATGAACTGTGATTCCATACAGTCAACAGCCCCTGAAGAGTGATTCAGATGACCAGATACCGAGTATCTGCTTTGAGGTGAGATAATTCCTGGAGGAATCCACTGACTGCGTTAGGACCCACTCACTGTGTTAACCAGGGCCAAGGTTCGATTCATCAGGATGTCCTCTGTTACTTGATATGCCCTAGGGTGTCTGAGACATGCAGTAATACGATGCAGCATTTACACACTTTCGGAACAGCAGCTGGTGGGAACCAGTGAGCCATCTCAAATGATACTGCATACCTGTGTATGAGCTGCTGCAATGAGCTCTTATCACAGAATCATATAACAGTTTGGGTTGAAAGGGAGCTTAAAGGTCATTTAGTTCCATTCCCCCCTTGCCATGGGCAGGATAACCTTCCACAAGACCAGGTTGCTCAAAATCTTTTAAAGGCTTTTTAACCTGGTCTTTACCACTTTCAAGGATGGAGCATACACTTCTCCGGGAAATTTGTTCCAGGACCTCTCCACCCTCATAGTGAAAATTTCTTTCTAATATCTAACCTACCCTCTTTCAATTTGAAGTCATTACCCTATCACTACATGTTCTTGTGAAAAGTCCCTCTCCAGCCCTCTTGTAGCCCACTTTAGGTACTGGAAGGCTGCTCTAAATTTGCCCTGGAGTCTTCTCTTCTGCAGGTTGAACAACCCCAGCTCTCTCAGCCTGTATTCACAGAAGAGTTGCTCCAGCCCCCTCCTCCTCTTCTGACACTCCAACAGGTCCGTGTCCTTACATTGTGGATCCCAGATGTGGACACATTACACACATTAATGATTCACCCTGAATGCTTAGAAACTGAGTCCACATGCACTTACCTGAAGACTCAGAAATGCCTTAGGCTGGAGCTGTACCCCACCCAAAGGGCCTTATTCAGTCTCCAAAAATCAGCATTTTGCACCATTTGAGACACTCTCTGCAACCTGGCCTCCAGCTGCCACTCTTAAAGGACATGTGTCTCCTCCCAGCCTCATGTCATACCTGAAAACTCCATGCAGATATCTGGGATCCCTAGAGCATCTCACTTTACACTAAAAGCCCCCATCTCGTTAGCTGAATCATGGAAATATCAGTAATATGGTTGTCTATACTAACTAAATTAATGATTCAAGATTTCCTTTATAACCAGGAGGAAAATTGGCATATAGGATATGTTTCAGCTGGGCTGTTTAAGGCATTTATTTTAGAATGAGATATAGCCTATCCAGGGGAGCCAATTTCTCTCCATTCTTAATAAACAGAAGGAGACCAGCTCAGAAGTAGACATTTACAGTCAGGCAGCTGAATCACAGCTCTCAAGTGTGACCCAGACCACAAAGGGACATCCAACATGAATTCAAATACACTGCAGAGATACAGAGAAATTATCAAGATTTGATGGACCACAGTGACCTCAGTCAAGCAGCACAACCGGGCTGGGCATTGGTTAAGAGGCAAGTTCAGGTTAAAGTCGCAGTGCAAGAGGTTTAAGATGATGGGTTTTAACGTGCATTTGTGATGGAATAAGAAAACAATCACATCTATGTCCACTTCAGCAAGCAGCCAGCTGAGGTACAGCCACCATGTGCCTGAGCCCAGAGCTGCAAGTCTTGCTTTAACCCACCACCGCTGTTTTCCTGCTAATATTGCTAAGCTTTTCCAAGAGGTGCCATGGTAACAGACACCTTGGAACTGCTTCCCAGATTATATAGCATGTTATGCAAAGTGGCCTGGCAGGTTTCCTGCTTTTAATATTCAAAGGATTATCTTTGAGGTAGCCCATATATTTTCAAATCCCTAAATCCTTTGACACCTGGACACTTTGAATGTAGCCCTGAACATAGCACAGTTTAGCTCCCAGACTTCAGAAAATCATTTAAAAGTAGAGCAAGCATGAACAGCACAAAAGCACTTCCATCTGACAGAGAGGTTGTAAGAGGCAAAAAAATGAAGGCACAGGAAAGAAAATATGGCATACCTACCCAAGAGAAAGGGTCTGGCTAAAGTAAGGCATCAAGTCAGCTAAAGAAAATTAGTCTTGTGGTTTCATATGACAATAAAGAATGCTGTTTCTAGTTACACTTGCCACTAGCCAGACTCATGTTTCATTCAGGTAGGATTAAAGGGTTGTGCCATGCATTCAAAGGGACCATTCCCCATCTCCCCATCAAACCCGTTCCTCCTTTTGCACACTTCTTGTGCTGCTTGTCACCACTCAAGTCCACAGAGCTGTGTACAGGAGATGGGCACTAAACTGGTCCCATCACACTATGTTTCCTCAAAACCCTTGGGCCTTCTCAGCTCTCCTCACTGCAGGGCAGGACGTCATCCTTCACCCACCTCAGCTGCACTCACAGCTCTTCCTCTGCAGCCCTCTCCTGGGCTGGGATGCTCCAGAGGGCAGCAGGGACTACTGGAGCACAGCATATGCCTGCCAGCCTGCTCCTGCGCAGCCGGTGTTACTCTTTCTATGTGAGTCCCAATAAATTAGACAAAACTTCCCTCAGGAGGCTGTTAGAAAAGCCCTGATTTATGCTGGCCTAGCAAATAGGCACTTGGATATCATGATAATTAGCACTGTGAGAGAAGACAAAAACCAAACAACAACAGTTTTTCTTCTTTTTTATCTGATTGGTGAATTCTCTAGGGAATGTGGTTTTTTGCATGTGCACATACCATATGGTCAGGCAAGGACAGAGGCATGGCCTTTCTGAAGTCCCTGATGCTCACCTTAATTATGAGCAATATGGAAATTCAGAATAATTTCAGCCTGTCTCACTTCCACCTTTATTAAGTGTCACAAACACAGCTCTTGAGTGACAGGCAGATTTTCTGCACAAAAAGCATTCAGTTTCCCAGATCTGCAAGAGCAAATACTCTGAGAGTAAATACTCTGATTTGTTAAGCCTTCTATCACTGTCTTTTCCCTCATCCCTGACAATTACATTATCCTCACCACTGGCTCATTGCCTTCTCTCCCCATTATCACTTCACCTACCTATCCTCCTACATCAGCAGCTTGGAATCACCTCCCAGATCATCTTGTCTATCCTCCAAACCTCTGCTACTTAAATCCCTCCAAAGGAAGCAGCTCGGCCATCTTCTACCTATAAAACTTAGGTTGCTTTCATCCAAACTCCAACAGCTGGTATCCACAAAGCTTTCTCCACTGCCTTACTTTGTCCCAGAACTGGCTTTTCCTCTCCTAAGTGTGCTCATGGAGAGAGTGAAAGCTGCTTCAGGGGCCTGACCTTGCCTCTGCATGGAGCCTCTTTCATTCGCCTTTCCGTCCACCTTTTCAGTAGGGGACAGTTGGTTCCTTATGTGTTTGGTCTGTATTTGGTGGGCACAGAGGCCAGATTACAAGAGTGTTAGTTGCAAACCACCAGTACAGTGTCTTGTCCATCTAGAGAAAATATATTTGCAAGGTGTATCCACGCAAAGGCCCTGGATTCTAAATGGTGAAAAGCTATGGGTTGGAACTGGATATACGAGTAGGGCTAGCTGAAAAAACTCTCCAGGGAAGTGGTCACAGCACTAAGCCTGCCGGAGTCCAAGAAGTTCAGTGCTCTGAGGCACGTGGTGTGCTTCTCGGGGCTGTCCTGTACAGGACCAGGAGCTGGACTTTGATGATCCTTGTGGGTCCTTTCCAACTCAAGATACTCTACAATTCTGTGTACGCACCTGACTTGCTGCAATGCTCCTGCTGTCTGCACAACAGAGGGGACACACCTTAGGGAGCTGAATGAAGAACCCATTCCTGACTGCAACTGACAGACATGAAAATCTTGGGCCAACTAGCACATGAAATAGTCAAGTGATAAATAATCATAGAAAAGCCATGATGTTTCAATGTGTTGCCTAATAGCAAAAGACAAAAACCCTTGCAACAATGTTAAAATAATAGAATAAAAAACAGTCCCTTATTGGAAGCTCTCATGTGTCCCAGCAGTCCTGGGCATGCCCGGCATCAGATTTCTACAATTTTTATAAGTTTAACAAATTAGCATATCTAATAAATATTGTCTAAATAGAAGAGAAGATGGTTATGTCATTTTCCCTGGGTTCTGCCCCACTGGAGTTGTTCCAGAGGCCTCTTTGCCCCATTTCTTGTTGTGTCCCCTTAGATTTTGGTTGGAAAGTAAAATGTCCTTGTCTGGTTTCTCTTCTAGAAAATAAGACTAAACAGTATTTCAGGAATGTGTTAGAAGGTTAGTTTATTATTCTAAAATCAAGGTGAAAGTATAGGAAAAATACCAGGAGCTATATAACTATGTAATAGTAGTCTACAGAGCTACAAATATATGAAAAATATATAAAAAGCAAAAATCTTTAGGCATCAAATGGGTGTAGTTTTTTTAATCCTTAGAGAAAACTGCTTTGGAAAAGAAGAATGAGCAGGTGAATTTCACAAGATGGGACTGTGAGATCTGAAAAATGAAAATGAACATGGAGATGAACAAGATATTTTGATGAAAATACTTACTCTTTTTATCTGGGACTTACACATCTCAGTCATTTTTGCATCTCTTAATCTCCCCAGGCAACTCTAAATCTTGGTCCCTATGCTAGACCAAGCCTAGAAACTGCCCACAGCTGATGACCTGTCTTGCAGTTGTTAGACTCTTCTCCCTGCCATACAATAATGTAACAGTAAGTGTTAAATAGAGTCATGGAATCAGAGAATTATTGAGTTTGGAAAGGACCACTGGGATTATTAAATCCAACCACTAACAAAGCTCTGACAGGCCCACCAATAAACCATAGTTTCTAAGCACCACATTTTTTGAATAAAGACCAAGACATCTTGCAGGATAGACAGGTTGGACCCAAATGTTTTGTCCTTAAAGAGATTTGATTTCCTCATGCCCATTTTCTACATGTAAGTATTCTTACAAATTCTTACAAGGCGTGGCTTCAATTTTCAATGCGTTGATAACTAGTTTCTCAAACCCCATATTATGCACAGACCATGCACAAATAATTCTGGTAACAGCAAAGGGATTATACAAAAAATGTAAAAGACTGAGTAAACAAGTAGCTCCTAGTTAAAAATCTGAACCTCTCTTTGGCTTTAGTGCAAACATTTCCCCTTGAGTGTGCATCCAGTTGAATCATTTACCTCTCTGAGGAAGTGGGTTTTTTACAGTGAAATGGTCCTCAGAAGCACAAAACAAGACAGTGATTTAGAGATGCATTTCTGTGTATCTATCTGGCCATCACCTATGCATATTTACTTGTTGGTGATAGAACCAGAGCAGTTCCCAAGGTCTTGTGCAGATGTGTTTTTCTGTGAGAACAGGCCAATCAGGAAGCAATTTTGGAGGTGCTGAGTATCTCCTGCTGTCACTCCAAAAACAGCTTCCTTAGAGATCAACTCCTCTGAAAATCCTGTTCTTCATGTTTATCTCCCCCATGAGAAATGCAATGGTTTACACTAAAGCCATTTAAAAACAATTTAGTGTTCTTACTTTTTGCTAAGCTGTGGGCTATATTGTTTTAATTGGAGTTCGTAAAGATTTGACTGAAATCAGCGAGCTGTTCTACTGTACAAAGAGTTCGTTCCTATTAAAAACATGCCTTTATTAGGTTTATGGATATTTTTTATATAAATCAGACCCAGAGCCTCTAACAGGCTTTAAGATGCACAAAGGCACGATAACGCTTATCTTTATTTTTACTTTTTTCTGCACTAAGCTACCCACAACCACATTGATCTATCTTACACAGTGCTATTTATTCAGTCTTTGGGCATCTCTTAATGCACCTGGGAAGCAGAGAACAATTTTCTTCCCAACTTACCTACAAGAAAGTATGCTGGAGACCACCCCGAAGCCCTAACTGTACAGGAGCTGAATCCTGAGTTCAGCTCACCAGGCACTAATCCATGAACTGCTCTTCTCCTTTTGCCCTATAGCTCTCTCCCTGTTCCTGGAGATGCACCTGGCTTAGCTCTAAAGATGACACAAAGTCTCTGACAAAACCATAGGGCCAGGACACCCATATATCCCATCCCCCCGAGACTGAGGACAGACCAGAGCATCTCCAACTCCCTCCATCCACCAGGGTTTTCTTCCAAAGCAGAGATAAGGCATCCCTGTGTCTTAGCCTGGCTTTCAGTTCGAAGACCACTCAAGGACCCTGAAGCAGGGAAATGCTCTTGGGGCACTGACAGCTTAAATATAAATTAGAACCTATAAATTAGAATAATTTAACAGCTTAATATAAACAGCTTAAATATAAATTAGAACTTGAAAAAAACCCTATTTTTGGCCAACAGCTTACCCCCATTTCGTTCAACGTGCTTCATTAAGTCAGATGCAGTGGTTGATGTTTCAAGAGGCCTACGTGCCAACACAGTCTGAGCTGCAAGAAGTTCTCCTGTGGCTGCCAAAGAGGTTAAGTGAGAAATCATCACAGCAAAAATCCATTGAGTGCAGCAGGGAGCAAGAAAGACAAATATGGACATGAAGGAGAGAGGAAACTCTCTTAAAACCAGATTTTAAACTGCACACCATTGAATTTGTTCTCCTTTCTTAGGCAAAACTCAAAACTAGTTCTAGTGCTGGTGTTTCAGGAAGCCTGGAAAAGACACTTGGTGGAATAGGCATTCAGCAACCCAGTCTTCTTTCCTTTTACTAGGACTACTTCTTGAAGAAAATCACACTCAATTTTTTGTGAAGAAAATTGTTATACAAGAAAGGAGGTATGACCCACCTAATTTTATAAGCCTCCAAAGCCACATATATTATGCATTGTATGCTAAGGAGACCTCTTGCTGGCAGAAAAAAACCCCCTGTGATAATGTGAAGCACTAAAGCTTTCATCTGGCGATGCAGTCAGGAGAGAAAATGAAGAGGGGGAATCTGTAGGCAGATTTTTGACAAAAACTGCTGGTTATATCCAGGCAAGGCTAGGAGACAAGTGCCAAGATTCCTGCAAGTTTTTTTGCAAACTTGGTGCCTGCAGTATGGCTCCCATATCCATTATTTGGCACCTCTTTGGAAGTGCAGAGTGCCCTGGCCACTCTCCTCGGGATGTGCAGGGATGTGGCAAGTTGACACTGCTGGGTCTGTGCTGGAAACCTCACCAGCCCCGCACATCCTTCTGCTGCTGTCTAACACAGATGTGTTGTGTTTGGAAGTGGGGGCAGATGACCTGAATTCAGTTAACTCTACTGCAAAAACACAGAACAAAAACTAAAACAGGAAGTGCAAGAAGAGGCTGTACTCTGCATCCTGATCCCAATATCCTCACAAATACAGCTCAGACCTGCAGGATGCTACCAGATGGAGACTATGGTAATTTTAAAGAAAAAAAAATACAAATACCACTTTGCAAGGTGGGGGCTGTACATTTAAGTTTGCATTTGGCAGCGCAACAGACCTTATCTCTCTGAAATACACCACTTAGAGTGGCACTCCACAAAAATAAGCCTTTGCTTCTACCACCCCCACTGCCCACTCTTTCACTGGAGCTCAGAGCTTGCGTAGGGTTTTGGGCAGTGGAGCCAACCCCCTTCTGTAGCATCCAGGAGAGAAGAGCAATTTTTCTGCCAGAAAAATGAGATTCAAGGAGGTTGACAGGAACACAGGTGCAGCAGTGAACTCCCATCATTTTATGGGACCAAAAAAAAGACCAAAGATAGGTCAATCACTGTGGGTATGACAACACTTTTAAGCCACATTTTAAAGCAAATGCGTGACTTCACCTTGGCCCTGTGCAGGACTTACAACTCTGAGCCACAGTCTCACCCAGCTAACCCACTGTTTACCTTGGTTGTCCCATCCCAATGCTGACCAGGCCTGGAACTATTCAACCACTCATAACATCTTTGTCCATCTAAAAGAGAAGGAAAAGCTCCCCTGTTACCAGCTTTTCCTGACTGAGTTTTCCCAGAGGATTATATCTAAACTCTAAACCCCACAAAAACCAAACCCCCTGTGCAGAAACAAGGTTGTACTCTCAATCTTACACCTTGTGCCCAGTGTGACAGTCATATGGCTGGGTTTATCTGACAGGCTGCACTGCAGTTTCCACTGTATTCAGCATTAATCCAAATCTCTGACTGCACCTGGAGATAACAGGCAAGACAAAGGGTGTTGCCTGCATATATGCCCACAGCCAGCTTCTGCAGCTTTCTGAGAAGAGAAAGCAGTATTGCTGCCTTCAAACAGGAAATTGCCCAATATCTGACCTTGGGTCTCAAGTAGTATGATTGTAAAGGGTTACATTATGACCCAAAGTGTAAAGCTGCCCGGTTCAATGATTTTTCAGCTTCTGTGAGAAATGCTGAGGTGCCTTCATTCATACATGATGCTTCATAGTAAGACAGAGAGGGAGGTTGATATGGCAACAGTGAAAAGCTCTTCTCTGTCAGTGACTCCACAGAGTGCACAGCCACTTCTTCCTTCCTCCCCTACATTAGGAACTTTCTGTGGGCTAGTAAGGGCATTACACCAATGTTGTGGAGAGAGATACTATGAGCTTCATGACTCTCAGGGGGCATGCAGGAACTCAGCTGCCAGAAGAGGGTAGGTTTGCAAAGCTGGGATTTGCAGAAGTAATCTGCCCAATAACACAAAGGCTGTGGGTTCAATCCTTGCATGGTCCATTCACTTAAGAGTTGGACTTCGTGATTCTTGTGGGTCACTTCCAGCTCAGAATATTCTGTGATTTATGGAGCCCCTTGGAGAATGAGATGAAAAAGATGTTATCAGACCGAAACAAAAGCAATCTCACTGTGAGACATCTCACTTTCTTCACTGGGTTCCTCCCATTTCACCTTGTACCTGAGTACCACAGCAGGTCCCCCTTGTGTGCATGGGTCTTCTGCAAAGCCCTCTGGGCAAGTAATGGGGCCTTATGAAAAAGAGGTGATTTGGTTGAACAAGATCACAAAGAACTGTCCTATTTATGATGTATGTAAGAGAAATGTTATGATCCGTCGCATAAACTGGAACAGCAAAGAGTTCATTCAGATTTTTCTTTTCTCAAAGTATGACGTTGTTCTTGTACGCGGTTACCAGGGAGAACATTAGCTGCTAAACTGTGAGCTTATGAGACAGTGAGATGATAATGAAGCTGTATTGATTTCAGCACTACAAAATGCATTTCCTGGGCCGCTGCTGAGTTCTTGGCTGCTGTTTTCTCACGGATGACTTCACCAAATGATACACTTTAAGATATCTCATGCCAAAAAGTCTTACTTTCTTCCTATATGTTTGTTCCTTCCATCATATTTCTGTGCTCTAAATGGTGCTGTCTTACACATTTTAAAAGCAGTAAATAATCTCAAAAAGGGGTAGCTGTCTCTTCCATACGCATCTTTGATCTTTATCTCTGACCTGCTCGCCCTTGCCTCCACTGCTCATATTCACCCTTATTTTCCTCCTCAACTGGGAGGAAAACCTCATTTTATTGCTATCAGTCTCACTCTCCAAGTAGGGCAGAAGATCTATGTGTGCCCATATTTTCTGTGTTCATTTAAGAGCAGTCAAGGAGCACTTTGTCTTTTAGGTAAGGACTCAGACAGCAAACTGACTCCTTCAGTTAATGGTTTAAAGCTCAGAGCAGAGGAGATATCATAAAGCATCTTCCTCTATGCTGAAATCAAAATCCTTCTGTACTAGAAAAAACTTTTGTGAGAGTGAAAAGAACTTTCTTTTGCCACTTTTTGAAAAATAGATGTATTTTTCTGCCATTTTTGTCCAGTTGTATTATCTTATTGTAATTCTTGAAGCTTGTAGCTTACTAAGTTTAGGAGTCCCCTTTTTGGCTCTGCATGAAAACAAATATAGACATGGACAGTTCTAAAGTAGTGCTTCTATGTTAATGCTTCCACCTAGCCATTTTCCACCCCAGAGGAAACTGTTTCTAAGCAAAGAGTATTACAGCATGAGACACAAGCTGTGATCTTTGGAATGAAATGTTATATTTTATTAACCTCAAATATAAAGCCTCTCTGTTCTGGCAAAAAAAAGTGTACTGTTCTAACCAAGATTTTTTTTAATAATTATTGTCAGAGAGGCAGTAGCTGTGGAAGGTGAAATAACCTCCCAGTAAAATCCTACTGCTGTTAACAAATTGTAAATTAGATGCTGTGAGCACCTGCCCACTGCTATAAATTGTTTGCTTTTGAAACAGTCTGAATCTTCTTCTTCTGTGTAAAAGGATAATGCAACTTGATGTTATAGCCTCATTACACAAAAAAAGGAGGATCTAATAGAAAATTGCCTGTAACTGGAGATGAATGTCATGGCAACAGCCATGAGGTGAGAACCTGGAAGGTGCTGTCAAGTGGTTATGGGTCACCTTCAGTCTTCTGTAAGAAAATATTGTTTGTATATGTGACCCTGCAATGGGATGAAATGAAGCTCTTCCACCCAGTGGAGGGTGGTAGCTGACAGCAGATTTCATATAGAAGAAAGGGGAGAGCAGAAGGACTCCTACCAGTTGTGTGGGACAGGCTTGGGGACAGGAACCAGCAGGCCAAGGAGCAAAGAATCATTGAATCACAGAATGGTTTGGTTTAGAAATGACCTTTAAGTTCATCTAGTTTCAACCGCCCTGCCATGGGCAGGGACACCTTGCACTAGACCAGGTTGCTCAGAGCCCCATCCAACCCAGCCTTGAACAATTCCAGCGATGTGCTCTCTGGGAAACCTGTGCCACTGTCTCATCACCCTCCCAGGCAGGAATTTCTTCCTAATATCCAATCTAATGTCTTTAAACTCTCTCAGCTTAAGGCCATTATTCCTTGTCCTATCAC
>WEKY01058400.1:530322-545128 GCA_013390045.1 Picathartes gymnocephalus | reverse complement strand
TGCATTCCTTTCTGCCACACTACCTTAATGAAAAGAACCCCAAAGGCTGCATCCAAGCCTGAAACAGATCCAGAGGGTCACAAGCTTACTCCTAGCAGTCAGCTATAACAAATGAGTCACTAACTAAACCTCCAGCCGGCAGCAGTCAGAGAATGCAACAGATTCTGGAGATGAAAAGCCCCTTCTTGCTCCAATTTTTCCTTAGTAATCTTTCTGAGTGGACCATGGTTGTATTTTGACCACAGATACATATCCCAAAGCTAAGTTCTCCTGCAGTCTACCCAGACTGTTGTGCACTGTGCTCACAATGAAACCGCCCCACACAAATTTGTCTGGTTGGCTGAGGAAGTCCTTTACAGGCAAAAATTTCAACCGCCTGCACTGAAAATAGGCTAGAACTGTTTTAGACCTTATGGTTTGAGTTATCAAAAACCCGAGTCAAATGCTCATCTTCCTCTCTTCTTCCCTATACTGCATTTGCTCAGGTCAACCCCATTGCTTCAGTAGAGAACTTGATGATCAGCATGCATTGTTTCAATATTTTCATTCTAAAATTCAGAATGAGAGAATTGAAATTCTGACCTTTCATTGTATATTTGTAACATGTTTTATCCCTTGAACCTTCCACTCTCTTTCTGAGCCAGAGCACAGACAGAGCTAAATTCAGTAGGAAAATTTAGCTTCAGCTGAACAGTACTAGATGCTTATTCTGCCTAAGGAACTTAAGACAACATAGCAAAGCATAATCCTGCAAACATATGGAGCAATATATATTTCACAAGAATCTGGAAATAGAAAGCGAAAAAATGAACCAGGTCCTTCCAATTTATATGCAAGCCACATGCAGAGAATTAAAGAAAAGAAAGTCTAGAGAAACACTTCCCCAGGGTGCACCGATAAGCCATTAGCCTCCTTTTTCCCCCCCCCCCCGTCACCCAAGGGGAAAAAAAAAACTCTTTTCAATGCCTTGTTGTGCAAGAGAAACTTTCTTACAAGTGTTGCACATCACAGTAAAGGGTATATTGGTGGGTGTTTGGGATTTGCATAATCCTAGTCTACCACTGCAGCATGTATGCCTACCAGGCAGTTACAGTCTGAAAGTCACCAAGTGACTATTAAATTTCACAAAGGAGGTACGACAGTAATGCTATACTACTATTAATTAGATTTCAACCAAGATAACAATTACCAGGGATTTGTCAGATTTGTCAAATTGTAACTAGTATAATTCCATTATTATCTAGGGACTGGGGATAGACATGTCACATTACATTTACGTTAACTAAACATAATTTATAAAAAGGTAAATCCTCAGTCCAAAATGAAATAATTTCAATCAAAAGCACACAATCTGATCAAATACAAAGGGAAGCTGCTCCTTCTAGCTTGCATTTAATGAGAAGTTTCGAATTTGCATAAGTTTTTACTAGAGAATGATGTGTCCAATTTAAAGGTCTGACATACTATTTTTCTCTTTCAAGTACAAAGACTCTACCACCTGCTTTGGAAACATCCAGCTGGTCAATCCGTGTGGACAGTATCATTATTAAATTTTCTTCTCCCTCTTGCTGGCAGCGAACCTGACCCACTGCAGCGCCCACTACTTCCTCGAAAGCCCTCAGTAACCACAGCACCCGGTCTGGACAGACAAGTGTAAAGCGGCATCACTTCACAGACTTAAGTTACAGACATTCATTATGTGGCCCAACAGCCGTAAACAATATTCCCAGTCCTCTCTGGATCAGGTACATGCTGACAAGGTGACATTATAAAAGTGCAACACCTACAATCCACAATCTTACAACAAAAACTCATATCCAGAGTACTCCAGCAGTTTTCAAGAGCAACAAAAGTAGAATACAAATGATTCTAAACTTCCACCTGAATTAAGATGTCTCTATGAAGCAAATCTGCTTACTTGCTCTATAATTATGTGTGCTTTCCAGGATTTCAAGTGTCTGGTGATGAAAGAAAAAAAAAAAAAAAAAAGAACCATTAACAATTAAATGTCTTGATTGCTCAGTTATTGCAGTACTATAGTTAATAGATACCTGAGATTTTTATACTTCCTGCTTAGTTATTAGTGTTGAAAGCTCTCATGGCTTACCTTTAGATATCTTCACAGTACTTCCCATGCCATTAGCTATTCACAAAATTTTCTGCTATCTATAAATGCATCTATTATGACACGTGTGGATTTAGAAGTAACGTGTATTAAAATTCCTAATAAATCTCCTTCCACAGATATAAGAATCAGGCAGAGAGAAATCTCTTTTGAGGAGGAGGGGTTACTCTCTTTTTAATATCATTATTATTTTCATTAAACCTACAGAAAAAACTGTCACTAGAAAAGTAGAAAGCTTTAATCAAGGCCATTCAAGAAACAGGGTGCAAGATTATAACACTAAAAACCATGTGCCAGTAGTCAGAATGGCATATGGGGAAAAAAAAAAAACGCAGACTACATTCAAAACAAAGACAGAACAAAAAAAGAAAAATCTTTTGAGAGTTAGATTTGTTGCATATTCATGCCCCAATAAATTGCTTTAATGAGCTCAAAGAATGAAGAGGCAACCACGAATGAATATATTATGCTGAGTATGCACACTTTAAGAATGTCACTAATGTTTCAAAAACTGCATTCTGGTGGAAATCCACACCTACCCAAACACCTTTTCTCCTCTGTGTATGATTCAGACAGTCACTGCTGACAGGAACAAGGAATTGTGCTTGAAGGATAAAACTCCTTAGAAACATAGCTAAGTAAGTCTGTTAAAATGCCCATAATATCCCTTGCCTCCCTCTCCCCTCCTATGAATAATCATAATTTAAAAACCACAGAAGATTAAAACCCCATTTCCTCCTTAAGATATATGTATTATGCTGCTGTGGAAACAGACAAACATCAAATGAAGCAAAAGGCATTGGTTCTTTATCCCACAAAGCCCTACCAACAGAGGCCACCTTGGACCATCTCAAAACTTCAGCACACAAGTATCATATACACCTAAACTGGCATACATTCAATTGCAATTTTTCTTAAAAAGTTTGCTAGGATGAGAGTCAACACTATTAAGGCATAAAAAGGAAGATAAAAATCTTGGAGATATAAGGGCTTTAGATCCTCCTGTCTTTAAGCGTTCAGCTGCTGTTGAAATTTAAGTGCTATATTTTTGACAAGTTCTATTACTTTGTAGCTTTGATGTTAAATTCTGGCCCTTACCATTCCACACTGCTGGTTATGAACATTCACCGAAGGCAACAGCAACCTTGGTATTTCTCAGCTTCATAGAACACAGCACTATTTTTCTTAACCTGCTCAGGCTGTAGTTCTCAAGTTGCTCTTCTACTTCATGGGCAAGCAGCACTTTCAAGGAGAGCAGCACTTCTGAGTGAGCACAAGACCATTCAGACCTTCGAGGAAGCAGGCAGCAAGGGCCAAAGCTGACCCTTTTATTCCCACCCTATTACATGCTAGTCCTAGGAAGGCTTTCCCTTCCTCCTTTTAATTATAGGCTTTGCTAACAAGTCACATGTGTTTTTGAGCACTTGTTGATGAGTTCAGATTAGATAGGGACAAGGCTATTTCCCTTTGGTAATGTAGTGAATAGTGAAGTAACAAGGTAGACCAAGAAACAATTTTCACCCAAACTTCCTCCTAATTACTATTCTCATTTAAAAACAATAAAAGGTGATTTCCCCTGGCAAATGAAACAGTTTGTAGATATCCCTTTGAAGATCAGCTTAAATTAAGTCCACGATATAATTCTAAATAACCAATCCATGCACACACACATCCACATAATTTACTTAACCATCAAGAGATTCAAGAAGCTCACACTTGGTCTACTTATAGCAGGTCAAAGTACTGCTTTTATTCCTCAGGACAAGTAGCAAGTAGCAGCCAGCTGGTCTCCCTTCGCCCTTCAATACTTTTATACTTCTTTGTATTATTTGTTCCTTTGCAGACACCTGGAGTGCAGCCCTGGCCCCAGTGAAAAAAAAAACCAAAAACAACAACAACAACCAAAAAAAAACCAAACAAACAAACAAAAAAAACCCAAAAAAAAAAACCCAAGCAACCAAACAAGAAAAAAAAAATTTTAAAAACCCCCCAAAAACCAAAAAACAACAATTACAAAATCTGTAGCTTGGGAATTCTACATTCCAGTATAATGTGATCATTTTGAAAGTTGCAGTTGTTAGAACCTTTTGAGGTCACAGGCAATAGAGCATTCTTATTACTAAAACCATCAAATACCACATCCATCCTTCTCATATTCTGTTGCACTGAAGCTAGCAGGTGATCACCAGTCTCACCCATTTGCTTTGTGTGTGCAAACTGAGACGTGTAAGTCACATCCTGAGCACTGGGCAGTGGGCAGGGATGGAAGTTTCTGGTGCTGCAGACCAGTACCTGCCCTGAGTAACTCAATTGTGGCTGTGATATTCCAAAGAACAGTCTCCTTATACGTACATACTTCCACAAAGGATCCTGAAAATCCAATAATTTGGCTTTCAGATCTGCTGTTGCAGTTCTCTATGGCAGAATCACAGTTCAGAGGTTTGTTTGTAATACCTGACCTATTTCAGCAATGTGAATTGCTGAATGACTTTATCTCCTCATTTTCCCTTAACCAAAGTGATAAAAAGGCATTAACAGCTTACAGGCTATTGTTCTTTGAAAGCTAAAATAAGAACTCATTTTTCCTACAAACACGTACTGCATTCACACTCAGATGTAAATCCACTAACACCACCAGAACCACAGAAAAAGAAATTCTGAACCCACGTGGTTTGGGTCATCTTCTACCAAACACACTGTAATGTACAGTACAACACTTCTCTAAAAAAAGTAGTTGAGTCTTCCTTGAAATCTGTTACAAGGAGCAAGCAGCATTGCAGATGAAATTATGACCTAAATAGGCATCTTGTATTTCAAGAAGCAAAAATTGCTGTCCCTAGAGTCTCAATATTATGTCCAGAAATAATTCCAGTATTTTGCATTATAATGAAGTTTGCTGCTTGCCTACCTCCTAAACGCTGGGCTGGGACAAAATGTGAATATGGGTAATGAAATTTGTATAGTATTATTGAACTTGGAGGATTTCTGGTCCTAGCTAAATTTGTAGGACCCACATCCAATAAATGAGAACAGAAACAGGCACTCAGAGTGCCTGTTTGTACAAGAAGGATATGTACAACATCCTTGAAAATGCCAGAAGAGCCATGTACCTGGCTCTGAGCGTTGTACCACATTTATCAGTATTACCCTGGCATAGAAGAGCCTATCACATTCCCTTATTTCCCAAAACCTTTAGTGTCTTCACTGGCAACAGAGTGTAGCAGAAGGTCATCAACTTGTACTGCTACTAGTACTTTACCAGAAGAAAAAACATCTATAGTGGAAACATCAACTGGCGTTGTATTTCCCACATGCACATCCCATAGAAAAAGCCCATCAGGACCAAAGAAGGAGAATTCACAACCATAATCATATTTTCACAGAAAACTTATCTTTAGTGACTTTTGGCTACCAAACCTTAGCAGGTAGGAGGATATAAGTGAGGCAGTCCTGTAACAGGCACTCAGTGATAAAACTGAGAATTTAAACCATAATTTTTTTAAAGTATTTATTTTAAATGAAATTTCAAGTTGAAAAGCCAATGAATTGTCATAGCACAGTTTGTGTCATACCTATCCCATTATTGCAACTTCTCACAAAAAGCACTCTTTGCACCCTTCAGATTTCTAAGTCAGCAGCAATTGCCTTCCTTCAAGACAAAGCAACACACTCAATTCTTTGAATTTGTCTGCTCTGCCTGGGAGAAATCTTTTGCAGAAGATAGACACACAAAGTACTGTGGCAGGTATCGAGCAGGAACTGAAACACCCTTCTCAAACTTTGTCCCTCAGTTTCTCATCTGCCACGGAGTTTTGAGGGACTCCGGAACACTGCGGCTTTAGAAGTCAGCTCACAGCCAGCTACGGCTACGAAGTGTCCAGTGCAGATGACCCTGCAAGAGAGCTGCTAAGTGCCCAAGCTGAGATCCAAGTCAGCCTAGGACCACCTAACAGCCAGGGAAGCTCTTCAGACTCAGGAGGCTGAACCACCCTGTGGAGGCGCCCATTATAAAGAGAACCAGCAATTTAGACCAGCATTGGGCAGCTTCTGGAGGAGCACTCATAATAAGCCCGGACTCTTGCTTCAGATCTCCTCTTCACATTTGCATACTGCTGTTTCCAGAGCCAGCCCTTGCTAACCTGTGTGACTTGGCTGGCAGAGCAAGAGATTTTTGATCCCAAAATTAGATTAGAACACAATCAACTATGTTCCAAAAGACAAACAAATTTGTATTCAATTATTTTTTCACAGAGCAGGAAAGCTGAACTGCTGGTTTGCACCAGACGCATAAAGAAATAAGTGCTTGAGCCCATGCAAGTTGAAATGATACATATACAGGCTGACCAGTGCTTACATTTTCACACCCTGATATCAACAGGTAACATTTGCAAAGTCTCTTACAGGTTATCAACTTTTGCAGACAAAACCAAGCTGAGGGGTATAATTGACAAATCCCCCCGAGGGACGGGATACCATCCAGACATGATCATCCAGTGAGAACTTGCTACAGTCCTGTTTAGTAATCTAGAAGTTGTCAATAACTCCAGGATGTTTTGAAGTGACAGTGATTCTGAGTGAAACCAGCAGTACACACAGAGCTTTGGACTCCAGAAATAATAAAACGTAGGAGTAAATTTATATTTCTATTCCTCTCCTCACTTGTAATTGTCTCAAAGGACATTAATTATACTCTCCAGAGATTAACAAGCTCTGAGAGTTTGATGGCAAGGTTTATTTTCCCAGCACCTCACTGCTATAGATAAAAGCCAAGCCTGAAGAGAAGTACAAACACAGGATACTCAATCTCAGATGCTTTAAAGTTTGTTATGTATGAGGTCACCTTCTTATCCTGCCCAACACACATAAGGTGAAAATGCCTAGAAATGGTACCATGCAGCTGTCACTGTTTCATACACATACAGAAATTCTACATTTGCCATGACATAACATACAGTTACCATGGATATTTCCCTATTCTTAGCATACTGGGAAGGAAAAAAAACCCAAAACCTCAATGCACAGTAACCTTGAGCAAGCATTGACTCTGCAGTGACAGCCACCATACTGCCTAACAGAAAAATGAACTTTATTTTGCCCAAATTTTTGCAAATGAATGATCTATGCACTGTTTATGACTAGGATTGCTTTGCTATATGCCACACAAGGATTGTCAAAAAGCAATCAATAATAAGCAGGGGAGAGTGAAAGTCAGTTTGAGACCAAGATCCTTCCTGACAGCAGTAATTTAAAATCAGTCTTCAGTTTAGGATAAATTATTTAGAAGAAGAGCTACAAAGGAAGGCTCCTGGCATAAAGGAAAGGGGCCTTTAGGACTTCAGATGAGCATTGCTCCTAAAAAGAATAAAACTTCCTTTTTAGCTTAACTCCAGGGTAACATCCTGTGGAGAAAAAAAGATGTTAAATTCAAACACATGATGGCCCAAAACCAAGCATATATTAGACTAACTGTGAATTAGCAAGTACTAGAGATGGCAGAAAGTTTCAAAGAGACAACAAGGAAGTTGTAGAGCTTTCCAGCTGGACCAGCTGATAAAAGAAGGAGCTAACATTTCTTATGTTACAACCCGGCAAATTTGCAGGTGGGCTTGTATGAACTTGCTTTCTATTATTGTAAGAATTATGTTCTGTGTTCTGGTTTCAAGGCACTGCAGTCCCCTTGAGCCAGAAAACTTCAAGCTAGTTCACTGATCAGAGATCCTATTGTTAAAAAACAAGAAAAACAAACAAACAAAAAAAACCCCATCACCAAACCACAACAAACAAGAAAACTCAACAACTTGACTAAATCTTATTTATCTAATTTACATTAAATTCACTTAGTAGAGGAGAGGTTCTAGTCGTATGAATCTTCATTTTTCAAATGAACAAGTCAGTAAGGAAACAGAAAAATAAAAAATGTGGTTTTTCTGGGGTGGGACAGGCTGGTAGGGGGTATCAGGCAGAAAAATAAGCCAAAGGCAACAAATTTGGCTGTAGGTAGCTGTGACAGCACAGCATTTCACCTGCCTTTTTTTACCAGGATTCAAACTGGAGCTATAGAGCACATTTTGTGCCACAGTCCCTCAATCACAACCCTACCTAGAGGACAGCCAGATCCTTCAGAGAATCTTTAAAGTCTCCTGCATTTTTAAGCAAATATATGCTATTGTACATGAGCAAGTGACAGTTAGGACATGTAACCCCGTCCCTTGCAGTATTTTCCCTGGGTGTCACTCCTCGGCATTAACCATATGTTGTACTGCTCTGCCCTGCCATGCTGAGATGCTTTGACCCAGCAAGGGTTTCTCCAAGAAACAAATACCTCCTGTGTCCTATCACAGCATCAAAATAAGACTCAAAACCTATTTTTATTACAGTGGAAATTTGATATCAGAAGACAGTATTAAAACAAAGTCTAAATTTAATAAAAACAAGTCTAGAAGAAGTCATTGCTGGAAGAAGGACCGGATGACATGTTCAGAGAGGTTGTGGAGTCTCCCTCACTATTCAAGAACCCTCTGAACACAATCCCGTGCCATGTGTTCTAGGATGACCCTGCTTGAGCAGGGAGATTGGACCAGATGACCCACTGTGGTCGCTTCCAGCCTGACCCATTCTGTGATTCTAAGTGGCACCTTTCTTCCAACTCATTGAACAAAAATAAGAAAAAAATGTCATTGAATCACTGGAATGGTTGTTGCTTTGGAAATCCAAACTGTGAACCCGTTGTTCTGGTGACTTGGCAAAGAAGGGGCAGAGGGAGAAGGTACTTGTCTTAAAATGTCTTTCTCAGGGTACTTTCTGTTCTGTGAAAGGTACAGCCAGATTGCCATAGCGGTTCATTTATTTGGGCATAGCAATTTTCCAGGACTGCTTTCCACTCTGGGTCAGATGAGACAATCTCTGAAATGAAACACCAGTGTTTTGAACAATGACTCCCACAGGTAATGGAATCTGCCTCTGCAATATCAGAGCTTCTAACAGCTTCAGAGCCTAACTCCCTAGCAGCAACTTTCGGACTACTCTAAAATACATACAGCATATCCATTCACATAGCATCCTGCTGTAATTATTCCCAGCCTATCAGGTGAGATAAGATGATACTGATTGAGCTGTGGCACAGAAAAATATTGGCACCTGCCCCATCTCACAGAACTCAAGAGAAGCAGAGGAAATCATCGCTGGTCTTCCGTGCTCTAGCACTGCACCAACCTGCCTCTCCTGGACAGTTTTCAAAACTGTTATATTAAAAAATAAAATAAACGCTTGGAGGGCATCTAGGTATATGTTTCACACTTAGCAGTAGAAGCCAAACATAACTTTAAATATCACAGAATCATGAAGGTTGGAAGAGATCTTCAAGACCATCCAGTCCAACCACGAACCCAGTGCCACCATAATCACCTCTAAACCATATCCCCAAGCTCCACATCCAGACACCTCTTAAACACTTCCAGAGATGGTGACCGCACCACCTCCCCAGGCAACATATTCCAATGCCTAACCAATCTTTCAGCTGACCACATGAATCCAAACAGCTGCCTTTGCAGCGTTTGAAATAACACAAAGCAGGATTAACCAAGCTAAAACCTTGAGACATGGTAGGACCAGGACCCATACAGAGCAGGAAATCCTGTCTTCCTTAGTTTTCTCTGTAGGTTCATCAGGATCTCCAGGGTGTACAGACCACTACTGATGAACATCCTGCACATTCCACAAGAATAATTTTTCCCACTAGACTCAGCACATGTCCAGCAAAAGACTTAGTAGTAAATGTGTGTTACCATTCCCTCTGTACTCTTGCAAGACATATTACTGGGGTATCTGTACTACTTGATCACTATGAATTGTTGCCATAAATTATTTAAAGAACAATTGTCCAAATAAATGAGCAACATACTGCTTATTTGTGAATGCACATTTTCTTGCTAATTTGTAACAACTAGCTTCCCACAGAAGGATTCAAGGCCATTACTGTGAGTTAGTGTAGTCCTACAATATGTTTTATTTTTATGGCTTACTATATCCCTGACAAATACAATAAAATCAGATTTTTTTTTTTTTAATGTTTCATACTTCAAAGCAAATCCTGGGCAGATATCCAACCATATAAGAAACACCAGAATATATCAAGACACACAAACGTCAACAAAATAACTGTTTTGGACAGCAGCCTCTGCCATTATAAGGCATAAAGAATCAATGCACTGAAGTTGTGAACATCTAATCAAAGTAGGGGCTTCAGCAACTAATTAGGGATGTGCATAAAGGGTTCTAATGGTCAGAGTCACTTGGAGTTAATGAAAGTTTTTGCTAGTACAAAATATGTAATATTTTATTGCATTACTCAACACCATCATATAATCCCCAATATTAGATAAGCCTGTACCCACATCCTGCAGGCAATACCATCTAGAATTGCCAGCTGCTGCAGAATTACCAAAAGTTCTGACATATCAATAAAGATGAAATACCTCAGAGAATGTGAGTGTTACATTCATGAAGACTGTTCCCTCATTTTTTGTTTATTAAGCATAACAACTTGTAAAAATAAACAGTGATGTAAATCCAGTTTTCCAATATGTCAGGAGAGTGCATCATCATTAAATGATAGTATGCCTTTAGGCAGAAGATGATGTGACAAAATGCACTCATTCTTGATTCCTGAAACTGTGCTATTTCAAGTTGCATTGTAGACCTAATTATCCACAAATCAAACAGCATACCTGCATTTCTGAAACCAATACCTTGAGCAGAAGGGTCACTGCATTCTGGATTCCATTCCCAAATAACCCTGAAATATGCAAAAGTAGAAATAGCTCTTGCAGAACAGCTAAAAATCCTGGTTTCACCCACCCTAGCTGCCACTCTGAAAGACAGTCCTGCCCTCACTTGCACTCCACCAAATTCTTTCTCATTTATGAGAAATAGAAGAGGTTCAAAAAACCCAATAAAAGCATCCTAAAATATTCTACATACAGCCAAATTTTTGCAAGTCTTGGGAAACAGTTGCTTTCAAAATCTCTCAGACAGATGAGGGATTTGAATGTTTTTCACATGCTGGATAAACACTAAGAAGAAAAGATGCAAATCACCGAGACAACAAGTAAACACAATGCTTTAGCATCATACAGGGATTTTACCTAGAAGTCAAAAGTTAAGTAACTTAGCACTCAGTATCATACCACACAAACTTTCTGTCTATATTCAAGTTGATAAGTTTAAAAAACTTCATGATTTTAATGAAAAAGAAGAATCCAATTCTTCAGGCAAATACTAAAAGAAGTTCCTGTATAATTAAGTCCCATTTCAAGAGGCATCTTGGACAGATAAAGCTATGTGTTTAAAAGAGGTACAATAATCAATTCTTTGGGTTTTCCAAACTAAAGGAGTCTTTGTAATCAATTCTACCTGCTTTTAAAATGCCTGCTTCTACTTCCCCGCCCTCTGGCTCTTGTCTATCTATACTTTAAGTCCTTAGGAGAGGGACTGCTGCTGACTGCAATGATAGAGTCCTGAACTCAGCTGGGCCAGCAGGCATTCCTTTGATGTAGACCATAATGTGTTTACAGAAAGGAAAAAAAGCTATGTTCCTTAGCAGCTAGACTAGGTTTGAATAAACAGCCACCTATTTCTGGCAGTAAATACACCAGAGAACAAGCACTATTGTCTTTGATCTATGCTCACCTAACAAAAAAAGACTGTTTTGACAGGTAGTTTCTAATCAAGAGGATAACCTGGACAGTGCATTGCAGCTAACACTGGTGAACAACATTTTATTAAATTCATATACTGGTGAATTATCAGCTGTTATTTTAGCCTGTGCAGCTTTCAGCATTATTGATCATGAAATTTTAATATAATGCTTGGAAGCATTCACTGGCATTTCAAAAGTATCATACGATTGATTTAGACTTTAGCTGCACTCAAGAGACAAGTCCTTATTGTCTGGTATCCTCCTCCTCTCTCTTTTCAGCTCAGCTTGTTACTGCATAAAAAGTTGCTTGAAATTTAAGTTTACTCAGAATCCATAGGCCATGCTGGCCTTTATGATATTGCCCTTTACTGAAACTCTGCATTTCTCAACAGCTTTCTATTACTCTATAGATTTATTTCACTTTTACCTCATTTAATGCTGTTACACTGGGCTGTCTTTTTCCCAGATCCATACAACAGGGAAAACCCAAAAGTAATCAAGTTTTTTTTACACATAAATGCATTCAAATCTGCAGTTATGACACCTTGTCACCCCATTCCCCTCACAGCTAATAGTCCATTTCCCTTTGTTTTCAACAGATTCACCTTCTGGATAAAACCTTGCCTTCAAAATCAATTTGGACTGTAACCCACAATATGGATTACCTGCAGAACTTAAAAGCTATTAAAAAAAACCCAACCAACAAACAAATCAACCGCAGTGGTTTCACGTCACCTCCTCACACCAGGCAATAAATTAGTGTAGTGGTTCCAGTACTCTGGCTTAACACCAGTGTACTTACTGACTTTACTTACTCATTTCTGTGGTGAGATAAGGATTAGGAGAAATGCAAAACAGGCCTAAAACTTCAAAGGCAAAAATATAGTTTATTAATAGAACTAAAACCAAAATAATAAGAATTGTAATAAACCTCCAGATGTTTCTTTTCCCCTCACCTCATTTGTTTTTCTTTACCAACAACTCTTTTTCCATCAATAACACAAAGAAACAAAACTTAGAGATCTTTGGTCCGTTTACCACTTTTGAAATAGACTTTCATCGGTTCAATTGGGAAGAGGAGTCTCTCCTACTCTGCTGTGGAGACTTTCCCACAAGAACAGTTATTTCGTGGGTTCAATTTCACAGCAAATCAGGCACCCGGATATCTGTTCACTGTGAGGGTCCTTTCCTCAACATACAGCTGTTCCCACAACTGCCTTTAAGGACTCAGCTCTGTATCATGGGGTAGTATTTTAAGGATGAACTGTTCTGGTAGAAAAGCAAAGGTCTTCTATCATCTGAAGCAAGGTTTCTCCCATCCCTGTAGTAAGGGTGTGGCACTATTACTACCCTGAGGTAAGGGTCTTCTGCCTCTATTGTCATCCCTGAGGTAAGGGTTTCTCCTCTGTGGAAAACCAGCACGAGTACCTTTGCGTAGTCTGTAGTTAGAACAGGTTATATCCCCCCTATTTGCACAATATGAGTTATAAGGAAATGGTTTGAATATAGTCTAGTGCCATGGTTTTACAGAAGAATTTCAGCTTAAAGTATCTCCTCCTTCTCCTCTCCCTAGGCTTTCAGTCTTTTCTTCACTAACCTCAGTGTCTCTGTTGTTGTTGTCGTCTGTGTCCTTACTTTTCTGAGTCCATCCTGTGAGCTTAAAGCTATATCTGAGTCCCTTTAGTGCACTCTTCCCTATTCTGTTGTTGGTCACATGACTTCTGTTTGGCTGGAGCTGTTGGAAACCCCTCTTGGAGAGGCAGGAGAGTGGAGAAGGCAGGAACAGCTGTGTTGTGACATCTCGGTGGCATTGGTGCTCCCGGGGCGGGGAGGAGGAAGAAAAGCTGTGCTGTGAGTGGCGGCGGAGCCGCTCGGCTGCGGACTGATAGCTTCTTGGCAGCAGCAGTGGGAGCCGCGGTGGGGTGGTGACGGAGCTGTGGTGGCGGCACCAGCAGCAGCAGCACTCCCAGGAGGGCCGGAGAAGCCGCGATGACGGTGCACTGTGGCAGCACCACGGGCTGACCACTTTCTCAGCTCCTCCCCCCACGGCTGGCAGAGTGGGGGAAGGACCTGGCCCAGGTGGGCTGGCCAGGCCGTGTGGAGGTGTTACCTGTTTAGAAGGTGGAAGCCAAAGAGGGCTAATCTTACGTTTTCCTCTCTTAAGATGTGAGGACACAGAGGCGTTCTCTTTCTCTCAGTGATTAGACAGCGTGTCTGTCTCAGAACTAGCCAGACATGCCAGGCTCTTCAGACATGCAGGAAGCTGCACTTTTCAGGAAACTGTGAGAATCCTGACAGGTGAAAACTTAAAAGAAGCTATGGCTGCAGGAACTGATAATAGTCCTCGCAGGTGAAAAAGTTACTCTTTTTCAAACCAACAAAATCAACAAGCCCACAATAAAAATACACAAAAAAATTTTGAAAGGAAAAAAAAGACAAGACTGCACACTATTTCCCCTCTCCCTACCCCCAGTAGTCTCCATCTCTTGATTATTACCTGACTTTGCTGACATTTATTTCCCAATACTGAAATTTTGCCTGGATATTGATTTTGCCCCATCCCCAGCAACCTGATTATTGCAATTCCTTGTAGTTTGTCTCCCTTTAGCTACTCATCAAATAGACAGACTCAGCTCAAACAGCCCTGCAGGAGATACCAAGCATCACCTGATGCCATATCAAAAGACATCCTGAAATCATCCCAATAAAAATACAAGCTTGATGTCACTCTTTTAAAATGACACCTGACTCTGAATGAGGCCCTGGGGGCCAGTTTCATCCCAACAAATTTCAGGCATTTAACTCATATATTCTAGGAAACCTGGGGAGAGCAAGAAATCTTGGCACATTCCCAGGGCAATCCACTGCTGCCAGACCATAGTCCTGAGAGAACTAGAGCTTCTAAATACCTAAATACGGCCATTGTTTAATAACAATATAAACCCTTTTTGATGTGGCTTTACTAAAAAAAAAAAAAAAAAAAA